>SJYV01018986.1:55235-207997 GCA_006410875.1 Neotragus pygmaeus
GGGGCCCCGGGGGGCGGGCGGGGGGGGGGGGCGGCGGCGAGGAGGCCTTCACGTCTCCGCGGCCACGGCTCGAGTCCCAGTAGCAGATTTGGAATCAGACAAACTTAAGTATAGAGTACAGGCTCAGTCGTTTCAGTCATGTTTGACTCTTTGTGACCCTTTGGACTCTAGCCCATCAGGCTTCTCTGTCCATGAGATTACTCAGCAAGAATACTAGAGTGGGTTGCCATGCCCTCCTGCAAGGCATCTTCTTGACCCAGGAATCAAAGCCAGGTCTCCTGCACCACATGCAGAGTCTTTACCCACTTAACCACCTGTGAAGCTCATATCCCCATCTAGCCACCACTAATAATGAAAACTTTTATGAATCTTTTAATCTCTGTGAGCCTCAATTTCTGCCCTCATAACTTGAGAACAGACTCCTACTTTATAGTATATGGTCAATTTTTAAAACATATCTGGAAACTTCCCAGCACACAGAAGGCACCTGTCCAATGGAAATTCTCGTAAATCTCCAATGTATAGTGGGATTCTAATCCAGCCTACCTTTTCTTTCTCCAAATCTCCCTCTCTATTTTTAATGATTTTATATCACAGAAAAGGAAAGTAGATGATTTGAACATTTGAAGCACTTAAGAAATATACACAGACCTCATGGATTGTTTGATATTATGAAGGCAAGATGTCAAGACAGGTGATGTAAAATCAATATTCACCTGACATCAGTGTTAAAAGGTCAGAGGATTGCCACAGGAAAAAGAGAGATGGCCACTGCACACTCAGGTTTGATAGGTTAAAGAAAATGGGGGCTATTTGATTCATATTATTAGAAACACAGGCATATTTTCTTTCAAATAAGTTCATGATCATGATTAACATCAAGAAACCAAATATAAAAAAACGGACAGATATTCTAAAAAGAAGTCATAATTTATATGATTTTTGCATCACAGGGTACATTTTGGCATTTTTATGTTGATTTATAAAGATCTTTCAAGTGCANTCAATCCCTGCCAGCATCAGAATCTTTTCCAATGAGTCAACTCTTTGCATGAGGTGGCCAAAGTACTGGAGTTTCAGCTTTAGCATCATTCCTTCCAAAGAACACCCAGGACTGATCTCCTTTAGAATGGATTGGTTGGATCTCCTTGCAGTCCAAGGACTCTCAAGAGTCTTCTCCAACACCACAGTTCAAAAGCATCAGTTCTTCAGCACTCAGTTCACAGTCCAACTCTCACACCCATACATGACAGCTGGAAAAACCATAGCCTTGACATAGACTTGACTTTTCCTTTGTAGGTTATTATAAAACCTTGTGTATAGTTCTTATGCTGTGCAGTAGGTCCTTGTTGGTTATCTATTTTATATATGTTGATCAACATTTAGTATGATCCTAATACTACTCCTAATATACCCTCCCCTCCAGTAAACATTGGTCTTTGTGGCTCAGCTAGTAAATAATGCAGGAGACATGGGTTCGATCCCTGGGTTGGGAAGATCCCCTGGAGAAGGGAGCAGCTACCCACTCCAGTATTCTGCTCTGGAGAATACCTTTGACTAGTATAGTCCATGGGGTCGCAAGGAATCGGACAGGACTAAGCGACTTTGACTTTCACTTCCAGTAACCATCAGTTTATTTTTCTTTGTCTGTGGGTCTATTTATGATTTGTATGTAAGTTCATTTGTATCATTATTTTTTCTTTTTTAGATTACACATATAAGTGGTATAATGTCAGTCTCTAGGTCCATCCATGTTACTGCACATGACATTATTACATTCTTTTTTTTAAGGTGGAGTAATATTCCATTGTATATATTACCACATCTTCTTTATCCATTCCTCTGTAGATGGACATTTACGTTGCTTCCATGTCTTGGCTATTATAAATAATGCTGTATGGACATTGGGGGGTGCATGTATCTTTGAAATTATGTTTTTTTTCCAAATGTGTGGAGAAGGCAATGGCACCCCACTCCAGTTCTCTTGCCTGGAATATCCCATGGATGGAGGAGCCTGGTGGGCTGCAGTCCATGGGGTTGCTAAGAGTCAGACTGAGCAACTTCACTTTCACTTTTCACTTTCATGCATTGGAGAAGGAAATGGCAACCCACTCCAGTGTTCTTGCCTGGAGAATCCCAGGGACTGGGGAGCCTGGTGGACTGTCGTCTATGGGGTCGCACAGAGTCGGACACGACTGAAGCAACTTAGCAGCAGCAGCAGCAGCCAGATGTGTGTCCAGAATTGGAATTTCTGGATCATATGGTAGCTCTATTTTTAGGTTTTTAACACCTCCTGGATAGTTTTGATCCTAAATGGATGTTGAGGAAATCTTTTAACCTTCTGAAATCAATTTTCCAGCTCTTATCATTGACTATTATTTTTGTAATTAATTTTGACAGTATTAATGAACTGTTGAACTGAGTGACAGAGTTTCAGCATATAAAGCACATAAGATTGTTTTATTTGGGTTACATCTAGAATGCTTTTATCTGTACTTGAATGTAAATTTTCAGAGCATGACGATAAATCTGAAGGACATGTCTCATTTACATTATTGACATTGTTACACTGACTAGATATGTTGGTAACTAATCAAACACCTGTCATTGATTACACATGACTTCAGGAATGCCAACAGTTCCTCAGTTTTAAGATTGTCCAAATGCCAAGGTTGAAGCTAGAGTCAGACGATTTTGGCAGAATTCTGGGGAGAAATTGACAGAGTGCTGTGCATAGAGGGGAACTCAAGAAATATGCACATTTTGACTAGTTGAGGATATTAATTATTATTTAAAAAGCTTTAAATTGTGTGTATGTGTGTTTAAAAAGAATGTATGGAGTCTCAGAGATACATAACCTGTATCAGCAGCTACTAAAGTTAAGAGAAACAGACTGACTTCCTTACCCCTGTCTTAATTAGAGAAGGCTTGTTTTAGTTTCCCTCTGAAGTTCATTGAAAGGTGCTGCTTGGAAACTTCTGTAATTGATTTAACATTTTGCAATTAGGATACTTGACACACTTGTCATTTCATGTGGGAAAAAAAAATAGACATTTCAAAAAATGAAATGTGTTCTCATAAATGCCTTTCCAGGGTCACTCAATGGTAAATGGAAAGTTGCTTTGCATTAGTAAAATACATTTTCATTTATAAAATGCCAGAAATGATTCGTCCCTGTTTACAGTTTCTGAGTCATCTATATGTAACAATCCTGCAGGTTTTCAGAGAAATGAATTATAGTCCTTTGGCAATATAAGTTTTGTCTAGCGAACCTGTATAGTATTGTTGCAGAACTTGAGAGACAAAAGTCTCAGAAGCACACATGTAGAAACATATCAAAATTCTAAAGGCTTTTTCCAAATCCTTAGGATAAAATCTGCTAATCTGTAGCTGTTCAGAATGTAGTCAAGATAAAAAGAACAGCATTTTTGTTTGTTTGTTTGTTTTTCACTTGGTCTGCTGCAAATGTGTTTAGTGAGTGACAACTGATGTGCTCAGTAATAGAACAAAAAATCAACATGATTACTTATGGAAATGTTTGCTCCCAGGCATTGTGGGGCTAGCAGAGTCCTACTGCCAAGATTGTTTTCCTTAAGGACCTAAGTGCTTAAAAAAAAAAAATGGTGCAGATACATTAATCAAAAAGAAAAGTTTTTAAAGAGTTTATTTTTGAGTTTTATTGTCACTGTTCTTAGTGAATTGATAATCTTAATTGGATATATTTGGAATTGATCCAAATTCTTATTTGGAGATTGAATTGTTCTAGTGATTAAACAAAGTAACTGAGGTCACCACCCTATTCAATAAGATATTTTTGGCATGTAATTAATTATAATCTCATTGTAAATCCTTTTGATTTAAAGATTAATGTTGATTCTTTGCTTCCATTATGCTATTCATTTGGTTTTTTAATTAAAATTAAGGCACACAACAGATCATTGTGGAACTTCTTCAAGATGTTGATCCTACTCATTTAAAAAGTCTGTTTTATTTTTAGTCAAAAGCAATGAATTTGGCATAGCTACATTGATTCTGTTATATTGCAGAAGAAAGATACATAGGGATTATTTTATAACAGTTCATTTATAAATGTTAGTTTTATTATTTCAGTTTTTAAGGTATGATCAATTTCTTTAGATTTTTCTCCAAGGTTTTATGAATTTTGTATTCATTTTCTTGACCATGCTTTCTTTTTACATACACATACAGTATTTAAAAACTATGTTAATAAGAATGGGAAACTTCATAAGTCCTCAGGTGCAGATTAAGTATCCATGGGAAACATTTTCATGGTGTTTCCAACCAAATGAATGATTTTATATATTTTCTAATACACAGAGTTACTGTTCTATTTAATAGCTATGACTCATAGTCAAGTATAATTTTTGTCATGAATATCTAGAGGGATAATGTTAGATATCAACAACTTAGGACAGGATGTTGTTTTGTTGTATACGGGTATTATAGATTTTAACATTTTATGTATCTGCTAAATGTAGAAATCTTATAATACACACTCATTTAATGTTTTCATGTATAAAAATGAATTAAAAATGACATTTATCCTTAGAAATAGAAATCATATAGATAACATGCAAGAAAGATGCTAGTTTTCTGAAACATAAGGTACTGTGTCACATACTATTGACAAATAATAACAATTCGATAAAGCTAAAAATGACTTAGAGGTTATTTCATTAGCATGTAGTCATATTTAGCCCCTGGCCTGCTTTGGATGGAATAGATATTAAGTTGTGCTCATGGTGAAATTGAAGGCACTAATAATTGAAAGACCATAGCAATCACTTGCCCTTTCCCTCTTGGAATGGGCTGTTTGATTTCCACCCATACAGTGAATGCAAGGGACAAAGTTAGGTCAAGAAACTAAGGGAGATATACCAAACAGCTGAACAGGAAGACAGAAAGTAAAATTTGGCCATTATTCTAGCTTTGGAGTCAGTAGCACTAGCACTGAATTTTATAATGAGGTAGGGGTCTGACCAGAAGGACTTTGATCCAGGAAACTGGAGGAGCTTCTAATCCTAATTCTCAGCTAACATATACCCTACTCCTGGAGGTCAAAGCAGAAGTATGAGAGTTAACCCAGACAGAATCCCAAACTATTTTTTGGTCCTCACAGTGGGCCTGGGTTGAGACTAAATGTGTAAGTAAATTAATGTGTAGATTACTACAGAGATAATAGCATTTATCAGATGATTCATGAAGGTGTATCTTAAATGTGGAATGTTTTGCAGGGAGGAAGATAGCATAATTCCAAGCCTACTGTAAACTATTTAATTGGCAGCCTATTTAAACTCTGAAAGTGGGAGGTGGTGCCCCCTTTACGTGAGGCCTTGAAGTGTTTGCTCATGTGATGAGGGTCTTTGGAGTCTTGCAGGACTTCTCTGTAACCTGTCTGTCTACCTTAGGATCCTTAGGATCACACAAATTCTTTAGCTGTTGATTATATAAAATAAATCTACATTCCTAACACAGCGAGAGCTCCAGAACCATCTAAATGGACTATGCTGCTGCTACTGCTAAGTTGCGTCAGTCGTGTCCGACTCTGTGCGACCCCATAGATGGCAGCCCACCAGGCGCCTCTGTCCCTGGGATTCTCCAGGCAAGAATACTAGAGTGGGTTGCCATTTCCTTCTCCAGTGCATGAAAGTGTAAGTGAAGTAGTGTCCGACTCTTCCTGTGGACTGTAACCTACCAGGCTCCTCCGTCCATGGGATTTCCCAGGCAAGAATACTGGAGTGGGGTGCCATTGCCTTCTAATGGAATATGAAACCCCCACATTCAAATCTCTGCATCTGTTACTTTTGCCCCACACAGAAGTTTTTCAAACTGGTGCCTCAGTTGGGAGCTAGATCTTCAACATAGTGTTAGAGCTCAGAACTAATCTTATAATTTACTCTCTTCCATATGAAATCTTCTATTTCAAGGTTATATCCAAAATAAGATTAAAGAGAAATACTTCACTATGTCCATTTTATATTAGTTCAACAACTGTTTCTATTCAGCATGTTTCTGAAATCTTAAGATATTAAAACCAATAGCTTGACAACTTGTTTCTAAACCAATTATCTGAGAATCTACTGCCATATCTCTTTGTTATATATGAAGATTGCCACAGTGTTCACCAGGCTCTCAGTTTTAATGACAACTTCAGGGGGAAGAGTGTTACATTCACCACAGAGGCATTTTCTCTGGTCCCCAATGTTCTGAAGTTACTTGAGGATTTCTGGAGTCCTGAATGTGGCCCAGAGAAATCCGTTTTGCCAAATATCTAGTTATTGAACAGAAGTCTGACCTTCTAGTTAAAACGGAATTACCTATTTCCATATTACATAATCTTATGTTAATTCAGATTAACCAGAATACATCATTGATCTTTCTAAGATACTCTTCCTTGATCAAAAAAGCAGGATATTTTCTACTGATAGTACTCACATAAGGAAACTCTTAATCCACCGCAGTTTGTTCTAAGGATTGGCTAACATCTCTTGTTTAATCAAACATTTGATGATAATTAAGTAAAAAAATGTCCTATGAGGTAAGGTGTAGGATAATGGACTATGATCTCAGCTAATGTTGACCTATAGAAACCATCAAGTTGGGACTTTAATTCTGAATTTACTTATGTCTAAGACTGAGCACCAAAGAGTTGATGCTTTTGAACTGTGGTGTTGGAGAAGACTCTTGAGAGTCCCTTGGACTGCAAGGAGATCCAACCATTCCATTCTAAAGGAGATCAGTCCTGGGTGTTCATTGGAAGGACTGATGCTAAAGCTGAAACTCCAGTACTTTGGCCACCTCATNCCGAAGAATTGATGCTCTTGAACTGTGGCATTGGAGAAGACTCTTGAGATTCCCTTGGACTGCAAGGAGATCCAACCAGTCCATTCTAAAGGAGATCAGTCCTGGGTGTTCATTGGAAGGACTGGTGCTAACGCCGAAAGTCCAATACTTTGGCGATCTCATGTGGAGTTGACTCATTGGAAAAGACCCTGATGCTGGGAGGGATTGGGGGCAGGAGGAGAAGGGGACGATAGAGGATGAGATGACTGGATGGCATCACCAACTCTATGGACATGAGTTTGAGTGAACTCTGGGAGTTGGTGATGGACAGGGAGGCCTGGCATGCTGCGATTCATGGGGTTGCAAAGAGTCGGACATGACTGAGAGACTGAGCTGAACTGAAGAGGAAATGATAACTTCGCTTTTGACTTTTGAAATAGTTTAAGAAAAAATTTACTAAGCAAAGAGGCTGAAAAACCAATAATTTAAAATCTATTATTTAAGGCTATCTTGCATGTGAAATGAGCACAATTGTATGGTAGTTGGAACATTCTTTGGCGTTGACTTTCTTTGGGATTGGAATGAAAATTTACTTTTTCTAGTCTGGTGGCCACTGCTGAATTTTCCAAATTTGCTGATGTATTGAGTACAGCACTTTAATAGCATGATTTTTTAGGATTTGAAATAGCTCAGCTGAAATTCCATCACTTTCATTAGCTTTATTTATAGTAATGCTTCCCAAGGCCTACTTGATACACAGTCCAGGATGTCTGGCTCTAGGCTAGTGACCACACCATGGTGGTTATCCAAGTCATTAAGATCTTTTTTGTGTAGTTCTTTTGTGTATTCTTGCCATCTCTTCTTAATCTCTTTTGTTTCTGTTAGCCCTTACTGTTTCTGTCCTTTATCATGCCCATCCTTGTATGAAATGATCCTTTTCTCTAGTTTTCTTAAAGAGATCTCTAGTCTTTACCATACTGTTGTTTTCCTCTATTTCATTTCATTGTTCACTTAAGAAGGCCTTCTTATCTCTTCTTTCTATTCTCTGGAACTCTGCATCAATGGGTATCTTTCCCTTTCTCCCTTGCTTTCATTTCTCTTCTTTTCTTAGCTATTTGTAAAGGCTCCTAGAGACAACCACTTTGCCTTCTGGCATTTCTTTTTCTTTGGAATGGTTTTGGTCACTGCTTCCTGTACAATGTTACAAACCTCTGTCCACAGTTCTTCAGACAATCTTTCTGCCATATCTAATCCCTTGAATCTATTCACCACCTCTACTGTAAAATCATAAGGGATTTTATTTAGGTCGTACTTGAATGGCCTAGTGGGTTTCACTACTTTTTTCATTTTACACCAGAATTTTGCAGTAAGGAGCTGTAGCAAACTTAGACAGCATATTAAAAAGTAGAGATATCACTTTGCCAATGAAGGTCTCAATAGTTAAGGCTATGGTATTCCCAGTAGTCATGTCCGAATGTGAGTGTTGGACGATAAAGAAGCTTGAGTGCCGAAGAGTCAGTGTTTTGAATTATGGCACTGGAGAAGACTCTTTGAGAGTCCCGTGGACTGCAAGGAAATCAAACCAGTCAATCCTAAAGAAAATCAACTCTGAATGTTCATCTGAAGGACTGATGCGAAGCTTCAGTACTCTGGCCACCTGATGGGAAGAGCCAACTCATTGGAAAAGATCCTGACACTGGGAAAGACAGAGGGCAAGAGGAGCAGCAGGGGGTGATAGAGGATGAAATGGTTAGGTGGCATCACTGACTCAATGGACATGAGTCTGAGCAAACTCCAGGAGATGGTGAAGGACAGGAAAGCCTGGCATGCTATAGTCTATTGGATCACAAAGAGTCGGACATGACTTAGTAACTGAACAACAATAACAACAACTCTTTCTTATAAAGTAAAGGACTTGGTGCCTCCCTAGTAGCCTAGTGGTAAAGAATCCACCTGCCAATGCAAGAGATATGAATTTGATCCCTTGTCTGCGAAGATCTCACATGCTGCAGGGCAACTAAGCCAGTGCACCGCCACTATTGAGCTTGTGTTCTAGAGCCTGGGAACTGCAACTGCTGAGCCTTTGCACCCTAGACCCTGCGCTCTGCAACAAGAGAAGCCACTGCAAGGAGAAGCCTGAACATCACAACTAGAGAGTAGCTCCTGCGCACTGCAACTAGAGAAAAGCCCATGAAGCAATAAAGACCCTGCATAGCCAAAATAAATAAAGATAAAGGGCTTGATTGGCAAAACTTTTACTAATAACACATTTGAATTTTGCTAATAAATAGAATCGCTTATTTATTTTATAATCTGAAAGGATAAAGGAGTCATTCCTGAACTTTGTCTGCAGGTTTCTCTATAATGGTGGATCAAGAATACAAATGGATAATAAATGAATATTGAGACTGAAGATGTTGTAGTGGCAAAGTTATGAGAGAGTCCTTACTATGCTGAAGAGCTTGGACTTGATTCCATGTGAAATGGAAAACACATTTCAAGAATTTTAAATAGAATTGCATGATCTGACTACATTGCTTGTTTGTTCCTTTCATTTTTGATTTTTTGAAAAATTTCTTTTGCTGTTGGGTGGGGAATGGATAGGGAATGAGATGAGGAAAATGCCTAAGTATTTGAGGCAAGGAGGCCACTTGCTGATGTTAAGATACAGTCAAGAAACAATTAAGACCTGAACTAAGACAGTAATCTTGGGATTAGAGAAAGAGAACAGATTTAAACTCTTGAAATCATGTTATCAGCCTTTATTGGTGAATGATTTAGTAAGGTGGTAAGGGAGAGGCAGTATCCAACAATTTCCAGTTTTCTGTTGTGGTGAAATGTCAGAGGTGATATGTTTCACAGGAATGAGGACACTGGAAAGGAATAAGGATGAGGAGGTGTGAGACTGATTCAATTTTGGATTTGAGATAACTGTGGATTCTGGAACTAATTATGGGTAATTGGCAAAGTGGTGCTTCTTTTGAGTTTTGGGGTGTGGTAACTAGGAAAATCATAATTGTATAAACTGTTTTTAGCAAACTTCTTTGAGACATTTGGTCTACAAAAATTGCAACAATTTAAAACAGACTCCATGTTTTTTCTACAAAGCCTCTTTATGAAATAGACATGTTTCAACATCAGAGAGAATTGGGAGACTGGCTAGGATATTTGTGTCAGACTCAACTGGTACTGAAATTCAGAAGAGTAAAGAAAAAAACATTAAATCTATCAAACAGTTTTCTCTAAAGTTTCAGTATTGGAATTAAAAAATATACAGTTGGTATTTATTAACTGTTATTATTTTGGCTAATCAAAAATTTGCACTCTGTTTAAAGAGGAATGTGAAAATTGAACACTTTAAAACAAATAACAAAAGTGAATGTGGAGAAGTAGATTTGGGATCTATAATGATGAAGTTCCATCTGTCTGTCCTAAGTCACTTCAGTCATGTCTGACTGTGACCCCATGGACCATAGTCTGCCAAGCTCCTCTGTCTGTGAAAATTTCCAGCTAAGAATACTGGAGTGGGTTGCCATTTCCTTTTCCAGGGTGTCTTCCCGACCCAGGGATTGAACCTGCATCTCTTTTGGCTCCTGCATTGGCAGGTGGGTTCTTTACCACTAGCACTACTTGGGAAGCCCACTCTGAAGAAGTTAGAATTACTAAATACATAGGAATATATATGTATATCTCCTATTGGTTCTTTTTCCCTGGAGAATCTTGACTGATAACAGGTCATTTAATAAAAAAATGCTAAGGTTGGCCCTGAAAGTTCTGCATTTTTGAAGAAAAACAAAGTAAGAAAGCTACTCAGACCTTGGAAAACCCAAACCTAGTTTAAGCAGTGATTGATAATGCTTGACATTTATGAAGACCGTTTTGAATAGAAGAGGTTCCATTTCATTTGAACAAATTTAATGGTTAATATTTAAATATTTGTACAACTATTAAGGCTTCACATTTTCAAAGAAAAAATTAATTGAAGAGTTGTAGAAATATGTACCACCAGGGTTTCAATGGGAATGTTGGTAGTATATACTCCTCCTGTCTGGTCATAACTTCTCAGGTAGTTTGCCTGGCCTTGAGGGTCAATAAGCATTCTTAAATATGGGGAAAAGGAAGTGGGAGGTGTACATTTTAAAGTCAGAGTGCAGAAATAACTGATCAGATAATTTCATTTGGGGGAATCAACCTCTGCTTACTCTATTTTAGGACAGGAATTTATACAGTAAAAACTTTAGTCTACTTCCCAAATAACCTAGGAGAATATTTTCAGTATTTGTACAATCAAGACATCAGTTGAAGTGAGGACAGATTAAAAATAAATTATACAGCTATAAAAAGTGATTGGGTGAATAAATAATCATAAAATACTATGCAGTCATTAAAAATGATGCTCTTGATCTCTATGACAGTCAAGCACTGGATGGAGCAATGCTTTACTTACAGAGAGAAGAGGCAGAACAAAATTGTCTTTAGTGGTGGGGATTGGTCCCCCAAGGCAAGCGTTTCTCTCCTAGCAGTTCATATAGGGCAGTTTACCTACACGTCCTGAGCTCCAGTGCAAAAGCCGGTCCCTTCCCTGTGGAGGACAGATATAGTAATGGATTGGGTGGGTACAATAAGATGTAGTGCTTAAGCAGAACAAAGGAGCATACATTGAGTTTACAATAGGGAAAGCTATTTCCACTTAAGGGAATCTTCCTGGTACAGACTATAAGGATTTATCATTTCTTGGTGAAGAAGTGTTCCATTCCCAAGGTCAATTCTTTTTTTAATTGTATTTCACTTTATTTTATTATTGAAATATAGTTGATTTACAGTCTTGTGTTAGTTTCAGGTGTACAGAGAAGTTATTTAGTTATATATATATATCCAAGGTCCTTTCTCATGTGGCCTAATGGGGTCAGTGTCTGCACACAAGGAGACTGCCTTTTCCAACATTAGGTTACTCCAAGTGGTACTTTTTTGTTCAAATTTGGAACTACACTCTGGCATGCACATACATCCACACATACACTGGAAGTGTTAAAGCATCATACACTGATACATAAGTAATGTTTGTTTCTAAGAAGTTGATTTAATTTTCCCCTTTATATTTTCCTGTGTTTTTGCGAATACTTTTACAATAAACATTTCTTGATTCTTGAGTCAAAAGAAAGATATTTATGTTCTGAAAACAGAAAGAATTTTGTTTCTAGAACAAAACTTCATCATGCAGAAGCTGAGCTTTGCACAACTTTTTTCAAGACTGGAGCCATACGAAATCACCTTCTGGATTCTTTGTAGATTCTTCAGAGTATTTGATATGTATTAGACATGTTATAGGCGTGTCAAGTCTTTTTTCCATGTCTCTTGTTGCTTTGCTTTAGACAGGTAAATTATAGCTTTGGAAGGTTTTATGAGGTAGACGATATCCTGCTCTTTCATGCTGTGCTTTCGCTTAGGGTACTGTCTGCTTTTCCTAGGATGTCCCCCCTTCCTCATCCTTTCAAATACACTTTGAATGTCGCTTCCTTCTTGTTTCAGCTCCAGTAGTACCTAATTGTTTTATTCCTGTCCCTATGGTGCCTTATATCAATATATACCTGGAACAATGTCATTATCATGCTTTTGTGTGCTTATTCCTGTCTACAGTTGCTTTTCCACTGGACAATTATTTCCACAAATTCCCGTTTCATTCTTTGTGAAAAGACCATTGGTGTTCCTAAGACTTCTGTGAATTCTCAAGTTCACTTAAGGCCCAGTTTCCTGCCTGTACTGAATCTGATAGGAGATCTCCTTGCCCTCTGGCATGTTCTCTCCTGAGTTACCCAGGGCACAGAGTAAAAAAAGTTTATTGTGTATTTATATACCTTCTACTTAGCACAGTGCTGGCACAGAACTGTTTTTTCAATTTGTGTTGCATGGATAATAAGCACTAGGATCTAGTGCTTAGAATAAGGAGCCCACTATTACTCAATCCAGTCATAGCTACACCATGTTTCATCATATGAACCCACAGAACAGATTTAGAATAGACTTTTAAGTCATATGGAGAAGGCAATAGCACCCCACTCCAGTACTCTTGCCTGGAAAATCCCATGGACGGAGGAGCCTGGTGGGCTGCAGTCCATGGGATCGCTAAGAGTCGGACACGACTGAGTCATATATAAGTCCATCATTGAGAATATTTTAAGAATAGTTACATAATTAATGCTTTAAATATTAATAATTCATACTTTTAAAGAGTAAGTATATGTGTTACACTATCATCTCCAGCGTTGATATTTAATAAAAAAAATTGATACTTTCTCTTCTCTATCTAGTGTGATATTTACTTTGCAGCACATTTACGGTTGTCGCATCTGTATTAAGTTTAACTTCAAAAATCTTTGGTATCTGTTCTGTATCCAACTCCAGGAGAAAGCTGCTCTGTCTTACTATCATCCATTATTATTATTATGTTTTCTGCAATGCATTATACCATGTGTAACTAATATTTTAGAATTATAGAGAAGCATCTGCTTCTGTTTTAATGTCTTGATAAAAGCATTGTAAATATTGTAGCTGTATAAGATTCTTTCCTTTAAAGAATCTGTTTCATTTCACCTGGAAACTATCTTAGTTCTTAAATCCTTCACCCAGATGTTGCATCTAGTAGATGAAGTACATGACTTTTAATCAAGTTCTTTGTTAATTAGTTATGGAAAATATGCAGCTTTATGTTTTCAAGAAGTGGTGTTAGCCTTCTAAGATAAACAAAGAGCTAGTGATACAACATTTACTCCTGGACCATACAATTAACCTTTTAGGACATAGTGATCATAGTCATTTAATCACTCAAGGCAAGAAGATTATACGTACAAGGCAGAAATAACTGGTTAAGGCCAGAGCATACTGTCCCCAAACCTTTGTGGCTTGATTATAGGAGCCCTGTCTCATGAAGAGCTGCCTCCTGATTATGATTGCCTCCTGTTCCCATTTCACTCAGTGATAATCACTTTAAACAAGCTGATGGGTACAGCTGGAGAGTGCCCTTTGTCCATTAAGACATATATCCCAGTGGGAACAGGGAGCAGTTAAGGATGTAGCGATGAACTCAAGTTAGGTTATATTCAGTTTGTCACTTTTAGGTTGGGTGTAGTGTCTTAGGGTTAGTTAACTCTGTTTTTTTTTCCTGGAAAACCTTAGTTTCAGAATGTAAGAGCTGAAAGTGGGCCTAAATGTCTAGTTTAATAACCTTCACTTTGTGGGTCAAAAAAACAGTTTCATAAATGTTAACCATGCAGCTCCAGGGAAGAATAGTCATCCTGGGTGTTATGATGCTTATATGATTAACATAACTGTCATTTCATTCTTTGTAGGAAGACCAGTGGTATGCCTGAGGTTTTCACAAATTATCAGATTCACTTCTGGCTCCGATTTCCTCCCTATAGTAATTGTGATGAGAAGTCACCTTGCTCTCTCACACATGTGCTTCTGAATCACACAGGACTTAAATAAGTTTTCTTAATTTTTCCACAAAACAATAGTTTTTCCAACTTCCTGCCACTCAGTCCAGCTTTGCTCTTTCCTTTGTCCCCAAATTCCTGTTTTATTTTCAAGCTATTTTAATTCTTCTTGTACTTCCCTTCTTCCTCGTATGGTGTGTTAATTTTTTAAAATTTTCTGGTATAGACAAAGTTCCCTCATACACTAAGAGGTGTCCAATGCCAACCAAAAGTAATGTTACTATAAGCCAATAAACAAACATATACTAGAAATACAATCAATTTTAATTAATGTTTCTTAAGTGAATTCACACATAAATATCAGCACTGTTCCTTTCCATTTAAAGGACACTTCACTTCTACATGGACTCTTTATTCCTTTCTCCATTTGTGGTACTTGTCTGGCAAACCAAACTTCTGGTTAAATCTGACCCTGGCTTTCTGTGCCTACTCTTGAATGACTGAATGTAGCTGGAAGAAAGAACCCAGTCGTGCTAAGTGATTAACCCATGCCTCTGTGGGTCCTTGGCACTGCCGGGAGTTGGACTTCATTTCCTAGTCATTGACTTTTTCACTCTCTAAGATGGCTATTTCACACTCTCCTCTCTCCTAAACCTTCAGTTCTCCCCCTCTCTTCTTTCAGCTGATAAGTCTGCCCTCTACTTCACTGAGAAATCAAAGACAAGCGGAAGAGCTGTATGTCTACACTCCTAACCAACCAGCCTTCATGGTCTGTATGAACTCCGCTGTCCCTCCTGTTGATACAGATGAATACTTTGTGTCCCTGCCTAAGGCCAGTCCTTTCACTTGTGCACTTTTGTGTCCTCAGTACTTAAAACGGTGCTTGGTGTGTCGGGTTTGCAATAAATACTTCTAAATGAATGGACGAAAGCCACTCTTTCCTTGGTTGACCGAGATTCGAGGGCTATCCAGTAAGCAATAGGTTGAGCTTTAAGAGTGATGTTTCTATGGCCTCTTTATGGCTGCAGTGATGAGTCCATGCTTCCTCTGTGGGGTCAGGTTGGATGTGACTGCTGTACACCTGAATTTTCTTTAGTTGCAACAGAGGTTCCCAGGGTTGTGCTGTGGAATGAGGCTAGACAAGGAAACATGACAATATCTCTGTTCTCAAGAAGTCTGTGAAGCATTATTCTATTCAAAATTTGATAGGTTTTGAGTTATTTTGAGTCTTTTGCTAAGTTCATTCATTAATTAAAATACCAAGTTAAACAAATATAGGTGGAGATTTTCCCCTTCTACTTGTCTGATTGCCTTTTCTTATAGCTTATTTATTTGACTAGATGAGAAGTGTTTTTCTTTACAATGCCTTTATTGCCCTTTCACCTGAGTTCCAACCGCAGCAGCTGCTTCCCACTGTACTTTACCTCATGATGTGTAATTAAGCTGCCCATTTTCCTGTAATTAAAAAGGTTAAAGAATTGATTGTAATCATCACTCTCTGAGGAGAAGCAGCAGGAATAAAAATTACAGATGATAGTTTTATTTTAAAAACCAAACATATTTAATATATGTTTCTTTCAAGTGGATTTCAGGATTTACAGAATAAAGCTTCTTATCCTTCCCCAGGCTTTTAGGCACAACAGGAAACGCTCTTGTTCAGATAGTTAGTCTCTTGAGTAGTTTTAAAAGAAGAGAATCTTTGTCTCTTTCTTGGTTTTATGTTTTATAAATTTATATCTTTATGCATTTTTTCTTATATGTTACCTGGCTCTTTTCTGCAGAAAGTTAAGTTCAAGTTTTCATCAAATGTAACACTCACCTTATGTATTTCATCCATCTCACTTCCTTTCTGTAGTCCAAATTATTTCATTTCTCTGAAACTTTCCTTAGGTTAGGTTAAAGTTGCTCAGTCGTGTCTGACTCTTTGGGACCTCATGGACTGTAGCCCACCAGGCCCCTCCGTCCATGGGATTCTCCAGGCAAGAATACTGGAGTGGGTTGCCATTTCCTTCTCCAGGGGATCTTCCCTACCCAGGGATCGAACCCAGGTCTCCCGTATTAGAGGCAGATGCTTTAACCTCTGAGCCACCGAAACTTTCCTTATGGGCCTTTTTATTTTTTATAATTTTCTCTTTCTCATTATTTTTTTATAAACATAACTATCAAATAGCAAAATATGACTTTGTATATATTACTAAAGAAACTTTTTATTTGTGCCAAATACAGCCAATAAATTATCCTTCCCAATTTTTAAAAAGCTAACATTTACTTAAGTGACCTAGGAAAAGTATTATAATGTCTAGAATGTTTTTACTGCATTAAAGCATTTACCACTTTGTACAAAATACAGATTTAAACAGATACAAAAAAAGAATGGATTTTGGAATCAATCTGTTGCAAAATTGCTGACTCTTCTTTTAAACTTATAGTTTAGTGGAAAAATAATGTATGTACCTAAATTGATAAATTATCAGTATTTGACTGTGCATTGAATTGTGTGTTATGGTGTATTAGAAATCTTCACAGGAAGAAATAATTAAAGTGGGCTTGAGTAATTGGGAAAGTAATTATGTCATAGGTAGGAGCTGTTACTGCTGCTGCTGCTGCTAAGTCGCTTCAGCTGTGTCTGACTCTGCAGCCCCATAGATGGCAGCCCACCATCCCTGGGATTCTCCAGGCAAGAACACTGGAGTCGGTTGCCATTTCCTTCTCCAATGCATGAAAGTGAAAAATGAAAGTGAAGTCGCTCAGTTGTGTCTGACTCTTAGCGACCCCATGCACTGCAGCCTACCAGGCTCCTCGGTCCATGGAATTTTCCAGGTAAGAGTACTGGAGTGGGTTGATTGGTCTTCAAAGTGGGAGTGGGATTGCCTAGGAAAATAAAAGAGAAGATATTGTAGACAAGAGCAATTTCTGAGTGGAGACAAGGGGACTTGGGATTATTAAACTCTACGAGGATAATTGGAATGTTGGCTGATATCTTCTGAGAAGGCAAAGTGTTAATCCGTGTTCTCCAGAGAAATGAAACCAATAGGATCTATCTATCAGAAATTCCCAGTGGCTCAGTGGTAAAGAATCTGCCTGCCAGTTTAGAAGACACTGGTTCAATCCCTGGGTCAGGAAAATCCCCTGGAGAAGGAAATAGCAACCCATTCCAGTGTTTCTTGCCTGGGAAATCCCATGGACAGAGGATCCTGGCAGGCTACAGTCCTTGGAGTCTCAAGAGTCAGTCACGATTTAGCAACTAAACTGTCATATTCTGTCTATCTATCTATGGATGAATGAGGAGATTTGTTGTAGGAAATGTTTCATACAATTTTAGAGGGCAAGAGGCACTACTGTCTGTGCTTTCTGCCAGCTGAAGGACCAGGAAAACCAGTAGTTTAATTCAGTCTGAGTCCAAAGGCCTGAGAACAGGGGTCCAATTATGTAAATCCTGGCCTCCATCTGAAGATCCAAGAACCAGGAGTGCTAATATCCAAGGGCAGGACAAGATGGATATCCCATCTTAAACAAAGAAAGCAAATTTGGCTTTCCTCTGGTGGGCTGCCGTCTATGGGGATGCACAGAGTCGGACACGACTGAAGCGACTTAGCAGCAGCAGCAGCCACCTTTTTGTTCTACTCAACCTCTTAATGAATTCAATGAAGCTCACCTGTGCATTCGGAAAAGGCAATGGCACCCCACTCCAGTACTCTTGCCTGGAAAATCCCATGGACAGAGAAGCCTAGTGGGCTGCAGTCCATGGGATCGCTAAGAGTTGGACACGACTGAGTGACTTCACTTTCACTTTTCACTTTCCTACATTGGAGAAGGAAATGGCAACCGACTCCAGTGTTCTTGCCTGGAGAATCCCAGGGACGGAGGAACCTGATGGGCTACAGTCCATGGTGTCTCAAAGAGTTGGACAGGACTGGGCAACTAACACTTAAAACTGGGATAGAGGAGAGAGCATTTAGGCAGGATACCAATGGGAGTGAGTGTGCAGAGGTGGTGTATTCCTTTTCTAGGGCTGCCATAACAAAATATCACAAACTTCGTAGCTTAAAACAACTGAAATTTATTCTTTGCCAGATCAGGAGGCTGAAAGTCTGAAATTAAGGTGTGGGCAGGGCAATGCTCCTTCTGAAGCCCCTGGGGAAGAGTATTCGCTTGCCTCTCCCAGCTTCTGGTGGCTCCTGGCTCTCTTTGATGTTCCTTAGCTTATAACAGGATCATTCCACTCAGCCTCTGTCTTCACATTGCCTTCTTTCTGGTGCATTTGTGGGTCCTCTTCTCTTTTTTTGAATGACACAAGTCATTGGATTTGGAGCCCATACTAATCCTGCATGGCCTCATCTCAACTAATTACATCTGTAAGCCTCTATTTCCAAAAAGGTCACACTCTGAAGTGAACATGAATCTAGAGGTGAGAGAGGCCTGTTCAATTCACCATAAATGTTAACAGCACATGGAATGGTGTAGGTACCATGCTCTCTGGGAAAAGGGAGTAAGTGGGAGATCTTTGGAGGAAGAAAACGTGAGTTGTAGTTTAAACTACATGAGTCTGAGGTGGCATTTTTGGATATGTTTCAATGACAATATGAAACTGTTTTATTTCCTTGGAAGTATTACCCATTTCTAGGTCCCATAAAGCACTTAGTTATTGCCATACCAAAAATTAAGTAGGTCATGGCTCTGTTGAAATGTTCTTTTTTTCTGTTTCATAGATTTATATCTTGCAGCTGTTTTCCATGCTCTTCTGCATCCTCCTTTTCTGTCTCATAATTAGCATTGTCATGGAACAGTACACATTTATTGAGTACCTATTACACGCCCAGCACCATGCTAAATCTTTACACTTAATCTTTATAACAATTTGATGATAACTGCCCTTCAGCATTTTATAGGTGAGGAAAATGGATTTTTATAAATAAAATGATTTTTATTTCAATGCTGCATTTTAATGAAAATTAAGTATTCTTGAGATAATTTCCTCATAATTAGTATCGAAAATTTTAGTTAAAATGTAACCACATGTTGTGCTACCCAAGACAAGAATCAGATGCCTCTGATATTGGGTAAGTTCTCAAAAGCTAGAGAAATACCCTGCCTGGAAACAGGAGGTTTCTTTGACTTTGATCACAAGACAAAATACAGAAAATGCTGGGGCTTAAAAACATATGTTGTAGAATCAAGGATATCTCATATATCTAGTTTATCAATTCATAAATTATACTATGCATTTCTTTTGGTGATATAAAGTTACTGGGAACTTGACCTGCTAGTTGTCACACATATATATTCAGAAAGTGTTACCTTTCAAACAGCTATTTTAAGTTTCTGTTTCTCAAAATCTTATGTGAGAGATTCTAGAAGGGTGACTAAGAATATCATTGTTGGAATCAATCTCCTGACTTCCTGCTGTGGTTTGCTGCATGAATGCTGGGAAAGTTGCCTATATTTTCTGAGTCTCAATAACCGCATGGGGATAAGCATAATTATCATGAGACTATTTTAAAAATTAAATAAAATTATATTTATCTGCCTATAGTGGAGTAAGTGCTAAATTTATCAACTAAAATTTAGTAATGAATAAAGAACACATTAATTCATTATTTATGAGATTATGCTTAATGCCTGTTCTTAATGCATGGGTTTGTTGTTTCTATTATATTTCATTAGTTGGTAGATGCATTTTAGCTTACCTTCTTTTAAGTCAGAAAATTAAATGCAAAATTCTTTCCAGTTTCAAATGTAGATGATTGAATGTAAGGAAACTTGAAAGATTTGACTCATATGATTATTAAATTGCTTATATGCATAATTGTGTTTTTGATTGCTACTTAGTCTTTTAAAATATGTAGTTCAAATTAGAGTTTGATGCAATCAAATGTTTTGACATTTCTAAAAGTCTTTGAAAAGTTGTCAATATTATTATTAGAATAATTTTCAGGTTAGGTAGATCTTTAAGCTCTGGTTGAAGCAATAGTTGATAATGATCCTTATAATCTCCAAAATCCCAAGATAATTTATCACATTCTGATGCATGTAATACTCATTTATAATTTCAAAACTAAGATGTAGCCACTTTTAGAAATAGTAATTTTATATTTTAATGGATTTTATCTGTTGCAGATTATCAAACTCATATATGTTTGTATCCTCTTTTGATTGCAACATTTTGCTGTTTGCCACATATATTAATATTTTAAATAAAATAATATTATGCATACTTTCTTTACCTTTAGAAAAAAGTGACTAATTTGCAGCTGGATATCTTAAGTACCACCTAACTCAAGATGGCTTATTTCCTGAGTGGCTGGTTTAATTCTCAGTATGAAATTAGAGGAAGTGAAATTCTATTAGAATATTTATTTTCATTTTTCTCATAAAGCAGTATGAAAACTGTGAATATGTCTTGAATCAAGAAGCTCAAGGCATTTACAGATGGAAGCTAGAAATCAATAGGGATAAACATTCATTGAAACCTTCATGTGGCTAATGATGTTTTGATTCTATCAGAGTTTGGGCTTGTAAACTAGTAATAACATTATCTACTTCTGTATAATAAGCTTAATATAGACTGAGAAAATGTCATACATAATTTAGGTTTTGAAATTTATGTAAATCTCCATCCTCATATGTTGGATGGCATCACCAGTTCAGTGGACGTGAGTCTGAGCAAACTCTGGTGGGCAGTGAAGGACAGGGAAGCCTGGTATACTGAAGTCCAAGGGGTCAGAGACAACTTAGCGACTGAACAACAATAAATTATTTCAATTTGACATCTCATTTATAGGAAAAGAACTGAGTAGATTATTTGCTATAGCTAGATATATAAAAATCAGTTGCTTTATTCTAATTTTGATTTTTTTGTATGTTACAGACATTGCAAATTATTTATTTTTAACCCTTATTTTTTTAAATTACATAATTGTTAGCCGACATTTTAGACCACAACAGTAAACTACTAGCAGTTAGATTTTAGGTTATTTAAATGTTTGATCCATTTATAATAGAAGAATCTGATTAAAATGAACTTGTCAACATCTGCTTTCTAAGGTATGGTGTTATAAGTCATAGCACTATCAGTTCAGTTCAGTTTAGTCGCTCAGTCGTGGCTGACTCTTGGCAACCCCATGAATTGCAGCACACCAGGCCTCCCTATCCATCACCAACTCATAGCACTATACCTTTCCTTTATTTCAGCAAATATTCATAGGAAGTGAAAGAATAAGCATGACTCATTGACGTGACTTTGGAATATACAGACGGTGTTGCTTTGCTGAGTTTGGGTACCGGGGCTGGCGATAGCTGAAATACTCTGTAAAAAGACAGGAGGGTTTTTTTTATTTGTTTGTTTTTTCCCCCGTTTCTGAAGGGTGGGCAAAGAGAAGAGCAAGGGGAGGGGAAAACAGACAGTAGAGAGGTGGGTTGAGTCACATAATAGGGTACACGAGAGGCTCTAAGGATCTAACATTGAATTTACAATTTTTGATTCTTCAAAATTTCTCCAAGCTTTCATACATGTCTACAGCACCAAAAGTCTTTTGCTTGTATGTCTAAGTCAAGGAGAGATGCTGGAGGTGAGGTCAGGGTTATTATTAGATTTAAAATGTGTTCCCTCAGTCTTTTTAATTAATTAGAATAAAAGTATTCTCATTTTTTCTCCCTTAAATTCTGAAATAATCACTACTTTGACAGTGTTCTCAAATAGAACATTGTGATCATATGTCATTTTCAAGTGACACAGGCATCATTTTAAGGTCTCCAAGGAATGTATGGCTTTGGCAATATAAGAGATCTATGCACAGTGTTTATGTAGCTGGTAATCAGCCTCTGCATGGTGGCATATGTCAAAGCCCACAATGGTGTTAATAGCCCTGAGTGCATACTTACTTAGTACCATAATGATGGGTAAGTATGACCCACTGGCAATTTATGCACTGAGTTTATGTCACTAAGGAGTCCCTCACTGATTTGCAGTGTGTACTATCATTATCCTGTGTCATAGGAGTCAGGCATCCATGTATGTACAGGGGTTATGCAACCATTTGACATGCTGTCAAACATTTAAAAAGAACAGAAGATTTCAAGTGATATTAATGGTATTAGTGGTAATATTATGTTGCACAAATTGTTCTCTTGTTTGATTTTTAATGTATTAAGCAACAATCATAGGAATCTCTTGAAACTGGGGCTTAGTTGTGGTGAGGTCAACACGTGTCCTTCATATGATGTTGTACAAAGTTCATCTCAGTTGCTACAGTCTAGTGAAATTATAATGGGATTACTCTTTCTCATATAGAATCCAAGGATTTCTACTCCTTTTCAGAATGCAAATCTCAGGAGATTATAATTAAAGACTATGTTATTGACCTAATTTCTCTGATGGTTTAAACTCATTCATGTTTTTGTCTGAGGAAGTTTATCCTTGTTAATTGTCAGCTCATGTAGTGCGCCCTATGTTCCAGTTCATGGCAACTTTACTTCACAGAATCCCATTAGATGACCTAGTGGGCTGTTTGAATATTCAGAGGATTAGTTATATGAAAGCCTGCATATACATGTATGTGCATATTTAAAACTAAATAAACAGAGTATCAACTTTAATTTATATGAAGTGGAATGAGTTTATTATAGATTAGTTTTCTACCATTAATAGAATATGCTGTGTCATATCATGGTTTAAAATAACAGAATATTTTTAGGATCTTTGTGAGAAGAGAGAACATACAGAAATACTTTAGAAGACAATAGTTAGGTTTGCCATAATATTTAGTATCTGTACAATAAGACAGAGGAATTCAAACTATCTACAATATAATATTAGATTAATTTGCTTCCATTTCCTGTTACTCAAGTTCCAGTGTTAATTATGTCAAAGCTATGTATTATTCATTTTTCTGAAGTTAAAGATCTTCATCTTTTTCATTAATGTATCCACAAAATTTTGTTGATAAGATGGTATTATTTTAGACCTATTTATTGCCATTTTGTTTTGGAAAGAGAAAACTGGGAAGAATTATAAACTATTAAGAGCAGCTTGTACATTGTGATTCTTGGGCTTCCCTTGTGGCTCAGCTGGTAAAGAATCCGCTTATAGTGCAGTAGACCTGGGTTGGGAAGATACCCTGGAGAAGAGAAAGGTTACCCAATCCAGTATTCTGGCCTAGAGAATTCCATGGACTGTATAGTCTTTGGGGTCGCAAAGAGTCGGACACAACTGAGTGACTTTCACTTTCATACCTTGTGATGTATTAAAATGAACATCTACATTAGCAGCTCTAGAGGAATTTG
Source organism: Neotragus pygmaeus (assembly GCA_006410875.1). Lineage (NCBI taxonomy): Eukaryota > Metazoa > Chordata > Mammalia > Artiodactyla > Bovidae > Neotragus > Neotragus pygmaeus. Next base: position 78,755 of record SJYV01018986.1, read on the forward strand.
AGAAAATAGTGTTACATTTGGTGTTCAGTTATGTGCAGTCATGTATTCATAAAAGGCTCTCCATGGAAAGATGTGGGGGAAAACGAGGTCAATACTCTCATCTTCTGAGAACCACTCTTCTCTCCAGATGCTTCATTCCTGATATTCCATCTCTCATTTGGAAAATGGTGTGAGTGAGCTATATGGGTATTATTCTGAAAGGAAGACCCATTTGTCATTTAGTTAAATATTATATAAATCTTGCAGAAATGAAGCAAAGCATATTTCTGTAATTCTTAGAATATCTCTTTATTTAAAATACAGTCTTCTTAGTTTAAAAAAAAATATCTATGTCTGAGCTAGCTAGTTAGTAAATATATTTCTATTTCCAACCCCTTTACAGTAAATGCCCTACATATGAAACTTCAAGTTGCAGACTTTCAAAGATGCAAACATGCACTCGCATATCCAGTCATGTTAAGTTAGTATACACATCTGATGTTATCTATAAAAATTGGGCACGTAGGTTAACTTTCTTGGATTTATGAACAAATTGGACTTTATGAGTGTGCTGTTTGAATGAAACTCATTTGTATATAGGAGACTTACCATATTCTTATACTTCCACTGAAAATCAGAAGAAAAGTTTAATTTTTCCACTTTCCCAGCCCCTCTTGTGATGAAGGGTTATGTTGGGATGTAGTTCACAGATGTAAATAGAGGTATTCTGGGAAGGATTTTACTAATGGTGCCTCTTCCATTTTCTTGCTTTGGATACTGATGCAATGTCTGGTATTTTGGTGATCATTTTGTAAATCTGAGGAGAAAGCTCTGAGAACTACTAGGAATCTAACTCCAGCAGTAACTTCTCTTACCCTTTGGTCCAGTATGGTCATCACTAACCACATCTGGCTAAGAGCACTTGAAATATGTCTAGTCTGAATTGAGATATACTGTTAACACAAAGTGCATGCTGGATTTCAGTATACAAAATAATACAGAAAATTATATCATTTATATTTTTAATGTTGATTGCATGTTGAAATGATAATATGTTAGATATATTGGGTGAAATATATTATTAAAGTTTACATGTTTCATTTACTTTTTTAGTGTGGCTATAGGCTCTATACTTCACTGTGTGTGAGAAGATATGTTTTGGCCAGTAAAGATTAGGCTGTTAATTATGGCTGAAAGCTTTCCTTAGTTTGACAATATGCCATTTACAATCACTGAATATGAGATCATGGAAGTCATTAGTTAAGTTTTTTTCTGTAGACATGTGGATGTTATGTTAATGTAGTTTTTGATCCAACCATAGTACTGGCTTTATCACTTTTGTGATCATCTTATACTACCTCCTGGCTATCATTCATTTTACATAAATAGATATTTTAAACAGTGGGACAGAACTGAGTACGCATCTAAGTTCAGCTCTGTTTTGTCTTTGGACATTATGCAAGTTATTTAAACTCTCCAGTCTCAATTTCCCTAGTTTTAGAACAATCAAGGCCATTCCTGACTTGTAAGACTGTCTAAGGATTAAGTGATAAAATTTATATGAAATGGCTAACTCAATGCCTGGTATATAGCTATAAAGGACTGTAGTCTTAAGATAAAAGGGTAAATCTCAGTTTCTAACAGTGGCTGGGCCAGTAAAGAGGTAGAAGGAAAGAAAGGGTTGTTAAGAAAGAGTATAAGTTGGTTGTTGTACTGAGTGGTAAAAGCCAGGTATGAAGATGCAGGAAGGCTCTGTATCCAAAATAGAGCTTCGTTATCCACTGGGAGCCCTGTCTGCAGCCCTTCTCCCAGCCTCTGCTGCCACTGTTTCCACTTTCTTTTCCCAAGGCCAGTGAAAATTGGGATCCAGATTGAATAAAATTTTAGAGTATAGCAAAAACTCCAGTTAGGAAAGGGAAACAGTGTGATCGTGAATTTATAGGAAATGGACCTGTTTGACTTAATGGAATCTGCACAGTTTGATTTGGTTTTCTGTGCTTTTCCAGAGTTTATACTAACAGAAGTGTTTGGGAAGACAGTTTTGCTGTTATCTTAAATGTTTTAAAAGGGAAAGGGAAAGATCAGATGAAAAAGAGCATGTTAGTATTGATCCTGATATAGGGCAGAAGTGAGCCTCTGGCAGGCGCTCTTGGAAGGAAAAGGGAATCCACAAAAACAATTCATAATCATATTAATGTATTTTCTCTACCCCACTACACATTCTCCATGTGACCCAGAAAACATCCACATGGTAGCAGTATCACTGCTGAGATCCATGATTTAATAAGAGAGTCTGTACAATTGCAGTCAATATTTCAAATGCGACCTTCTAAGAGGAGCGTAATTGGGAGAAAGAAGGGCTTAAAATGAATTAAAATTTAAGCAATTCCCAATCAAAAGAAAATGTTCTGGGAATTGTGCTGGAGAGTATTGTTGAATTGGTTTTAAAATAAGCATTCTAAATTTAACCAGCTGGAATGATTTGCATTAAAAAAATTACATATGTTGATATATATTATATGGATATTTAAAATACAATATTTATTCTTTAAAAAAATCAAATCTTATTCTTGGTGACTGAGGTGTCAGAGTATATATTCTATTCAGAATATAGAGCCACTGAATTTTAAGGTGGGAAAGAATCTTAGAGGTCTGTGAGCACAATTATATTGAATACAGTTCTGTGGGTAGAGTTTGTCTTTGATAAAAATATGAATCTGGGGAAGCGGAGGCTTATCCTCAGCAAATGAGTAGCTGAGATGGTCCTGGGACCCAGCTCTGTTCATGACCAAGTCAGGGCTTCTGTTCAGACTGAACAGAGCTTGTCATGAGCTCTTGTCAGGAGCTAGGTGTCAGGCTGCTACTGGCCAGCTTTCTGAACCAAACAGATGGGCTCTTGTGTTAATCTCCTAGGTGACAGACGTGCATTTTAACAAGGGCCTCAGGGTAAAAGCTTAATCTAGAGAACTGAGGAAGGACGAAGACACCACAAGCTTTGTCATAGGCTGGAGAGATCCCGCAGTATTGTCTATATAATGCAGGGGTGAGGGCTGGTGGCAGGAAGGGGAAGCAGGGGAGCCCTGATCCTCTGTGGAAATGACTGAAGGCTGTACAACGGTGTCAAGCTCCCTTTATGTGCTGTCCTTGTAAGCTGACTGAGTGATGTTTAAAAAATTAAAATAGTCCACTGCCTAAAATCTTTAGCACTCTCTTCCTATCACACTGTATAATAATGATAATAATAAAGACACTACCTCTTTCCTCTTCTCCTTTTATATAAAGAAAAGTTGGATTGTAAAGAGACACATTTGACAAGAATACAGACTACATTAGGTCCAGGTATGAAATATTCTATGGGTCTGGTTTGCATTCCTAGCTTCTCTAACTTTATCAGGTCCTGTTTCAGAGTCATCCTTCTGTCTGGCTGCACTAATCCTCTTCCTGTACAGCTAGAAAGGGAAACCGGGTCATTCGCCTACTGAGATCTAGGTCTACCCGTTTGGTGATTACTCTCTAGAAAGGGCGTAAAGGCCGACCTCAGAGGTGCTGGGAACGGCATCTCCTGCACCCACTGATGGCTAAGGGTTTTGATTTGATCTAGTGCTGGTTTTGAGGCTTCCCTGGTAGCTTAGCTGGTAAAGAATCTGCCTGCAATGCAGGAGACCCTGGTTCAATTCCTGGATTGGGAATATCCTCTGGAGAAGGAATAGGCTACCTATTCCAGTATTCTTGGGCTTCCCTGGTGGTTCAGGTGGTAAAGAATCTGCCTGCAATGCAGGAGACCTGGGTTGAGAAGATCCCCTGGAGGAGAGCATGGCAGCCCACTTCAGTATTGTTGCCTGGAGAATCCCCAGGGACAGAGGAGCCTGGTGGACTACAGCCCATGGGGTTGCAAAGAGTCAGACAGGACTGAGCAACTAAGCACAGCACAGTGCTGGTTTCAACTTCAAACTCAAATCCTTGAGTTCTGAGAAATTTTTGAATCATGTTTTTGACTTTCATATTTTTCCAGCTTTTTTTTTTTTTCCTGGCGCTCTTAACTATTTGTTGAATTCGCTGTATTGATACTCTTACTTGTATCTCCTTTCCTTATTTCCATCATTTCCCACTGCATTTCCTGAGAAAGTCCTGAAACTTAAGGCATATTTTAAATATATTTTATTTTTCATCCTATTTTTTAATGAGCTTTAAAAAATTTAATTTAATTTTTTTTCACTGAATTTTTTTCCTTTTCTAATTTCAAAGATCTCTTCAGTCTCCAAAGATAGTATAGTTTATTTACATTTTCTGTTTTCTGGTTTGTCGCCAGCTTCTTCTTTTGTTAGAGGCTTTTAACCAATGTCAGGTAATCTTTGACTGACTGTTTATGTTTGAGAGTAGTTTCATATTAAGGCATATTCATATGTTCATATTAAGACACTTAAAAATTATATACTCTTGCCCCCATACATGCATAGCCTCCCCCATTATCAACATCCTCACCAGAATGGTTCATTTTTAACCAAGGATGAAGGTACATGGGCCCTTCAAAATCACCCAAAGATACAGTTGACTTCAATCTTGATGTTGCACATTCTGTGGGTTTGGACAAAGGTATAATGACAGATATCTATCATTATGTAGTAGATAGTATTTTCACTGCCTTAAAAATACTTTGTGCTTCATCTGTTCCCCTTCCACCTAACCTCTGGCAACTGCTGATCCTTTTATTGTCATTATGGTTTTGCCTTTTTTTGGAATGTCAGGTAGTTGAATTCATACAGTATGTAGCCTTTTCAGATTGCTTGCTTTCACTTAGTAAAATGCATTAAGATTCCTCCATGTCTTTTAATGATTGATAAGCTTATTCCTTTTAGTGTTGAATAACATTCCATTGTCTCAATATAACACAATTTATCTATTCAACTATTGAAGGACATCTTGATTGCTTCCAAATTTTGGCAATTATGAATAAAGCTGGTATAAATACCCTGGTGCAGTTTTTGTGTGGACATAAATACTCAACTCCTTTGAGTACACACCAAGTACCATTTCTGGAAATAGGGTAAGAGTATATGTAGTTTTGTAAAAAACTGTCAAACTTCCAAAGTGGCTGTACCATTTTTAATTCCCACCAGCACTGAATAAGAATTTCTGTTGTTCCATATCCCCAATAGCATTTAATGTTGTTAGTTTCTGAATTTTGGCCATTGGTGTGTCAGTTCAGTTCAGTTGCTCAGTCGTGTCCGACTCTTTGCGACACCGTGAATCACAGAACGCCAGGCCTCCCTGTCCATCACCAACTCCCGGAGTTTACTCAAACTCATGTCCATTGAGTCAGTGATGTCATCCAGCCATCTCATCCTCTGTCATCCCCTTTTCCTCCTGCCCCCAATCCCTCCCAGCATCAGGGTCTTTTCCAATGAGTCAACTCTTCACATGAGGTGGACAAAGTATTGGAGTTTCAGCTTCAGCATCAGTCCTTCCAAAGAACACCCAGGACTGATCTCCTTTAGGATGGACTGCTTGGATCTCCTTGCAGGATCTCTCCAAGGGACTCTTAGTCTTCTCCAATACCATAGTTCAAAAGCATCAATTCTTTAGAGCTCAGCTTTCTTCACAGTCCAACTCTCACATCCATACATGACCACTGGAAAAACCATAGCCTTGACTAGAGGGACCTTTGTTGGCAAAGTAATATCTCTGCTTTTGAATGTGTTATCTAGGTTAGTCATAACTTTCCTTCCAAGGAGTAAGCGTCTTTTAATTTCATGGCTGCACTCACCATCTGCAGTGATTTTGGAGTCCCCCAAAATAAAATCTGACACTGTTTCCACTGTTTCCCCNGCTAGTCTATGTTCGATACAGGATATAGGATGCTTGGGGCTGGTGCATGGGGATGATCCAGAGAGATGATATGGGGTGGGAGGTGGGAGGGAGGTTCAGGATTGGGAGCTCATGTACACCTGTGGCGGATTCATGTCAATGTATGCCAGAACCAATACAATATTGTAAAGTAAAATAAAGTAAAAATAAAAATTAAAAAAAAAGCAAAATAAGAGGGAGAAATTAAAAAAAAAGAACCAACTTTTGATTTCATTAGTTTTTCTCACTTGATTTTCCATTTAAAAATTTTATTAATTTATGTTATGATCATTATTATTTCCTTTCTTACTTTGGATTTTATTTATTCTTTTTATAGATTCTTAAAATGGAAGCTGAGTTTATTAATACCGGAACATTCTTCTTTTCTAATTCAGACATTTAATGCTGATATTTTCCCCAAAGTGTACTGCTTTGCAACATCTCACAAATTTTAATTTTGATTTCTTACTTTACTATTTTTAAATGTATGAATTGCTTAGACTTCTAAAGCATAAAAATATCTTGAATTTGTCTAACACTTCACACTCTCCAGGATTTTTTTGGTCTCATTTTATTTTCAGGATAAGTTAAAATAAGCCCCTAATATAGCTCCAGTTTGTCAGTCATTCAGAAAATATTTGGTGAATGTCATACTTTGTGCCAGGTACTGGGGATATGGTAGCAACAATAAAACAGCTGTTCCTCTGTAAAGTAGTTTATTTTATTTTTAAGCAGAAGAAGAGTTTTAAAGATGAAATTGGAGACACAGTGAAGTTAAGTGACTCCCTGAAGACTACAAGGCTATACATGCTAAACCCTTACCTTTCCAACATGATGATTTTAAGGGCTCTTTCTTATATCAGGGTTTTTCTTTTTTCATTAAATATAAAAATATAAGGGTATTAATAAAACATATGCACATTATTAAAACAAAGTCACAGAAGAAACCTTTAATAAAGTGGTAGACTAGTGTTTGCTCATGCTGATGTGAAATTAACTAAGTCTCTCATAATAAACTCAATAAGAAGAAATATACTACAATATTAATACTACCTGATTGGGTAGAAGAGAGCTATTCTGCCAACACACATTCATTTTGGGTAACTAGTTTTACTTCTATTTTTGAATTTCCAAAGTTAAAAAAAATGAGGTTGGGTCAAATGACCTTTCACATTCCTTCTAAGTTTTAGATACTAAGCATTTAAGTCTGGGGCTTCCCTTGTGGCTCAGTTGATAAAGAATCTGTATTCAATGCATGAGACCTGGGTTCAATCCCTGGGTTGAGAAGATCCCCTGGAAAGGAAAAGGCTACCCACTCCAGTATTCTGGCCAGGAGAATTCTGTGGACTGCATAGTCCATGAGGTCACAAAGAGTCAGAGTTTTAAGTATTCATTGAGTATTAACTACAGTGCTCTATAAGGGATTCAAAATAAAGTAAGACACAATGCTTATACTAAAACAATCTAGCTTAGGAAGCAAGATACATACATATGAAATATTTTTAAATGCCAACATAAATGATACAGGCAATAATATTCTGGAACAACTAGGGAAACTTTTGCCCCCATCAGGGATATTTCACAATGTCTGGAGACACTTTTGCTGGTCATTGCTGAAGGGGTGACTCTTGCTGGTCGAGCCACCAGTAGAACGGAGGCCACATATGCTACTAAACCTTCTGCAGTGCACAAGACAGCCTGCCACACAAGAGTTACCAGGACCAAAACCCCAGTAGTGTTCTGGCTGAACACTATTGAAAAAAATGGCTCAAGATTCAGTGGAAAATCACTGTGGGATGGAAAGAGTAGGAAAGTTTCATCAAGGACTTGTGTTTTTCCATGAACATCTAACATCTGGAGAATGACAGTGTAAACAAGATTGTGGAGAAAGGAGTCAGCATTGTTTATCTGGGGAAGAGTGAAGAACACCGTGCAGTTGGAATGGAGGGCTCACAAGTCAGATAGAGTGTTAGATCAGTACCATATTGTTCAGTTCAGTTCAGTTCAGTCACTCAGTCGTGTCTGGCTCTTTGAGACCCCATGAATCGCNCTTGTTTTCCTCTATTTCTTTGCATTGATCGCTGAGAAAGGCTTTCTTATCTCTTCTTGCTCTTCTTTGGAACTCAGCATTCAGATGCTTATATCTTTCCTTTTCTCCTTTGCTTTTCGCTTCTCTTCTTTTCACAGCTATTTTGTAAGGCCTCCTCATGGAGAACCTCAAATGCCAAGGTGATGAATTCTTAATTTATTAGACAATGGGAAGCCATTCAAAGTTTTAGTTAGATGAATCTGGCAGTGGTCTGAAGTCTATTGTAGTGGAGAGACTAGAAGACAATCCAGAGATTGTGACAATCCAGGCTTGAGGTACTGACTATTAATTCAAGCAGAACTTAACCTTGATGCATATACCAAATATCTTTGTCTAAATGCAATTGTAGATTAGGGTGGAGCAGTCTACAGCAGTAACACTAAGTTGTTTTCATGCAAGTGCATGCATGATAAGTTCTAGTTTATAACTGCTGTGGGTTTTTTACACCATGTAGTTTTGCTCATGTGTTTGTTTATATCAAGTATGTTTGGTATGTTTAAAAATTAGTATTTTGTTTCACAGACTGAAGCAATGAAAAGCTCTTATTTGAGAACATTAGCTTGCCACTATGATTTTGGGACCTTTCTGATGATCTTTAATATTCTTTAAACACTGGGCTTTGTGAATTTCTGCACAAATACATTACTTTGTAAATTTGCACTATATTTGTTTCTACTTGCCTAGGCAAAAATAACCACCAAAAAGTTCACCCTCAGAATCACAATGAGAGGTGAGGTGAAAATAGTAAGATATTGTTACAATGCTTATAAGTTTTGTTGACTTTATATCAATAAGGTCAGTGCAAGCAACAATTTTTCCTTCATCCTCTGGTTTCCCACTGCTCTGATGAAACAACTAACCCAGTACCAGTTTCAATTCAAAGTTATACTTGAGCACTAGAGTCATTCCTTTGAAGTCAGGAAGAAGCAGTCTTGTTACCATCATTACAAGAGTAGGTTGTTCTACCCAGTTGTCATAATCAGTTTGTTATGCTTTGTTTGTAGCAGTACCTCAATAAATATCAAAGTTGTGGAAAGAGTAAATGAAAGGTACCCAATATATCATGGCACAGATCCTGAAATTGATTTCTGGCTTTTAGAAAAAAAGAAGAATTTTTAAAAATGGAAAGAAAAAGTAAATTCTTCTTCCTCTTTTACTTTTTATTTTTCTATTAGAAGAGACCTTCTAGGAGATATCCATTTTCATCAGTTGCTTTCAAACACTAACTGACTTAGTCTCTTTAACTGAAAATTTCTTTCATGTTGAATGTGGCTCTTAGAAAATTAGATAAACTATAAATTAGTTTTCTGTGAAGAAAATATTGAAATAATTTATGTAACTAATCAGCATGTACTTTATAAACTAGTTCAAATTAAATCACTCCTCAGTGATCAGATCATTTTGCTGATAAGAGCACAATCCAGTCTAGTAGCTTATTCTCTGGATGAGAACACAATCTAACTCTGTGCTTGGCATTGTACTGATGGATGAGAAGAAAAACTCTCTCCAACAACCTGAACAAAGATAAAGAAGCAGATACAAGTGTCAATTAATGATAACATCATCATTTTGGTTTCCAGGTGCATAGGATGCTCTGAGTTACTTCATAAAAGAGATAATCTGAATGAAAGGACAATTTTCTTTGCAACAAAAGGAATGCTGGTGGTGAAGATACTCAGAATGCACTTGTCTATGATCACTCAGAACAGCATTAAAGTTGCTTGGGAGTTGATGTGGATATTTTCTTAAATTATTGCTTCAGGTATTTAGAATGACCTGGAGTTGTCCTTGGATATGATAATACCATCACTTTTGATCACACTAACCTATATATTTAAGGCAACTTTTTAGTAGACATTGCCTGCCTCCCATCCACCAATGCCCCTTATGTCAGGAGCTTGCTTCTTAGGGGCAGCTAGTGTTGCCTGGCTCATAGCAATTACTGTCTACCATCTTGGTACCTTATCTTAAAGGTTCTATCATAGATTTCGGTATTTTGCAGGCCAGTACTTTGGCCATTTGATGCAAAGAGCTGACTCATTAGAAAAGACCCTGATGCTGAGAAAGATTGAAGGCAGAAGGAGAAGGGGACAACAGAGGATGAGACCGTTGGATGACATCACCGACTCGATAGACATGAGTTTGAGCAAGCTCAGGAGATGGTGATGGACAGGGAAGCCTGGCGTGCTGCAGTACTTGGGGTCACAAAGAGTTGGACACGACTGAACGACTGAACTGAACTGATTTTAGACTTTTAATAAGCTACCTCAAAACTTTTAAAAGGAAGGGAACTGTTCAGTCAAAATAATGGTTGATAAAACTTTGAAGGGACTTCCCTGGTGGCTCAGACGGTAGTCTGTCTACAATGCGGGAGACCAGGGTTCAATCCCGGGTTTGGGAAGATCCCCTGGAGAAGGAAATGGCAATCCACTCCAGTACTATTGCCTGGAAAATCCCACGGACACAGAACTTGATTTAGGAAAGGCAGTTGTAACCAGAGCACTGTGGAGATTGTTCAGGATGGTTTGATCACTCCTGAGCTGGAGCAGCAGGCATAAGTAAAGGTTGTTTGACTTTCAAATTCTCCTTAGATGACTTTGCTTCTCTGAGAGCCTCAGGAGGCTAGTGTTTTCACATATGGAAAAACTAGTTATTAAAAAAAGGAAATGAATTCTGCAGCTCCCATATTACATGGGAATGTGATAATCCATCTCCTTGTTGTTTAGTAAATTTCTTTTACAGGACTTTTTGTTATATAAAATAAATCTTAGCACTTTGTCTTGAATAGAGAATAAAATAAATGTGAGATAGATTATGATTCATGATTAAGTTAAGAGGAAGTTGGGGAGTCTAGTATGGCATCTGGAAGGGATGATAGGTTGTAGGGATTTGGATGTGGGTAGCACAGAGGAGACAGGTATTGGGACAGAAGAAGATAATGGGACCCAGGACATTTTACTAGACTAAGACCAAAAAAGACAAGTGATCAATGAGAAATTCCCAATGGTGGTGCTAACTGTGAAACTTAGAAAGAAAAATGTCTAAACATTTATTTTAAAGTCATTTTTTACTTGGTCTTGTGCCATTATCTCCTATAATTACCCCGGTGTCTTTACTAAAAATAGACCCACTGTCCTTAGGTTAGTGGTGCTCCGGGAAATTCAGGACAACCTCTATCTACATTTGGGTAAATAAAGCAGGCAGCAGCTGCAGTGAGCAAGACTGTGGGGTAGGAAGTTGAGACCTAAATCTGACCCAAAGACTTGGAGCTAGAGTCAATAGTCTAAGGAATAGTAAAGAGATGCTGAATCTCCCATTGTAATGTGCTCTCATGGGAGCTCATGTGTTTTTTTTTTTTTGGTTTGTTTAAAAAAAAATTATTTTCTAAAAGGCTTTATTTTTCAGAAATTTTAGGTTTATAGAAAATTGAGAGGAAGGTACAGAGATCTCTCCTATAACCCCTACCCCTACACATGCATAGCCTTCCCCACTAACACTATCACTTACCAGAATGCTGTTTATTTATTTATTTTACCAAGGATGAGCCTACATTGATATATCAAAATCACCCAAGTTTATAGTTGAACTTAAGATTCTCCCTTGGTCTGTACATTCTGTGAGTTTTAAAAATGATGTAATGACAGATATTTACATTATACTATCAGACAGCATCTTTACTGCCCTAAAAATCCTCTGTGCTCTGCCCATGGACCTCTACTGCCTGCTTCCCCTGGGCTAGGCTCTTGTTGATATATGGAGATATTAAAGGGAAGGAAGACTATTTTTCTCCAGTTTTTAAAATATTCATCTTTGATTGGAGGATAATTGCTTTACAATGTTGTGCTGATTTCTACTGTACAACAGCATGAATCAGCCATAAGTATCTATATATCCCCTCCCTCTTGACCCTTCCTCACATCCATTGCTCCTATCCCACCCCTCTAGGTTGTCACCGAGCACCAGGCTTGAGCTCCCTATATCATATAACAGCTCCCCACTAGCTATCTATTTTCATGTGGTAATGTATATGTTTCTATGCTCCTCTCTCAATTCATCCCACCCTCTCCTAAAGGGAAGGAAAACTCTTGAAGACTGGATGATTTGGATGAAATTGCTTATATTATGGATTATGGATAAGCCCAAGAGAAGAGAGAAGTGAAAACAGGGGAAAATAGAGCCCCAGATTCATAGCAGTTTAGTCTTGTACCTCCTCAGATAGTTCAGATATACATAAAATCATGCTCAAATGAACTCACCTTAAGAAAAGAAAATGTTAAGACAATAGCAAGTAAGCAGCAAGTATTCTGAGTTCAATGTGATGCTGGTTGAAAACAGGCTGAGTGCATGCACTTGATCCCTTTCAAAGGAGTTGTGCAACACTGCAGGCTTTTATTTAGCACCAACTGCCAAAGCCACATCTTCTCCCTTCAGGTGCAAGACCTTTCTCAGTCTTCTAGTTTTACTATCCCCTAAGAACATCTCTGAGTGAGATACTCTCTGACAGAAATGATGCTTGATACTCTTCTGAAGATAGTAGAGAAGACTTAAAGATAGTCACCCACCATGGCTCATTCACTAGTGATCCAGAGGGAGGGAACATTCTTATAGGAGCAGAAAGTATAGAAGACAGTCTGGACCAATGTTTTTTGAATTCTCAAAAGGAGTTTGAACACTAAGATGGGATTTGAGAGAACAAGCGAAATGTACACGATCTGTTAAGTATCTCTGTTATTTCAGTTCCTGAGACCCAGTCTTCAAAAGGGTACCTGCCAATAGAACCCTCAACTTTTAGAAGATAAAGTTTGAAAGGAAAGCACAACTGTGAAGACTTCTGTGTGACCTGGAAAATATATCCCCCTGAGCTTTAGTTTCCTTGTCTATGAAATACATAGACTGGAATAAAAGACTATCTAATGCTTCTAGTTCAAAGATTTTATAATTGGATAATGATCATTAAACAGAATTCATTAACACTGAATCATCCCAGGCCCTCTGACAAATTCTAGTGATATAGGAGTTTAAGACTGATCTTTATCTTCAAGTGTCATACAAATAATTGGCGAAACAGGGTGCAAGAATAAACTAAAAAGTAGAAATCCCACTCCACAAACTCAACTGCACAAAAAATGAGACAAATTTTTCGTTATCCAAAAAGTAACTTAATTTAGTGTGAAAAATTGGATGTCAGTTACTTTGGAGGATTTCCTGTCCTTCTCCAGAGTCAACCACACATAGTTCTTGTAGATGTAGTACTTGTATACGATGAGTACTTGTAGATGCTACGTTTTGGTGGACCACGGTGCCCGTGTAAGTAAATGAGGGATTCAGGTCAGGGCCCACTCTGCATGGCATCCTCGGATCCTGTGAGGGTCTGTGGCTTCCTTGTCTTGGCTGGGGATGTGAGGAGCTTCTTCATGGCTGCCTGTGCCCGGCTGTGACACCCACCTCATAGGCAATGCTCTTTGGATGGATGAGGTTTTGCAGGATGCCTTCAGGGACCTGTGTGCTCTGAAGAATTGCAGATGTTGTCACTCTGCCTCTGCATAAGATATATCTTTAGTCTGGGGTGAATCATCTTCCCTTTATGTTCTTCAAAGATAGTATGTTTATGTTCGTGAATTCCCTATGTTCTACACTGGGTTTTGGCTTTAGAAATTTCCAAAATAAAAAAGGCTTTCAAGCTACCTCTTGGTGTGCCTCCCCTGAAGCAGTGAATCACAGAGGCCACTGCTGTCTTTAAATGGAGGAAAGAGAAAAGGGATATATAGCAAGGAAAAAAGTTAATATCTCAATTTAATTAATGATTAAAGAATAATAGAAAGCATAGTAGAATGATCTTCTCTTCTTAATGTGTATTTTTTTAATAAGTGCATTTTAACACTGCCTAAATGTAGTGTGTAGACTTTTGCAAAGCTTCTTGGAGGAACTGAGAAAGGAGGAAGAATTATCAGCCTCTTCTAAGAAGGGCCAGGTATCAATCTTCTCTGCTGACAAATTAACAGAAAATTAAGAATATCCTTTCCAGGAAGTAACTCAATGAGAGTCCCGATGGGGATGGGTTTCTTAAGAAATCTTCCATTGTTGGTGCTGGGTGAAAAACAGGGGTTTGCGGGGAAGAATCTGGCAGAGAATTACATAAAGAGAGAGGCTTTTGCAAAGTGGGTCTCCCTGCCTGAGGTCATTAGGTCACTAGACTCAAAAACATGGGTTCTGAACATGAGCTTCGTGAGTCTATGAATACTTGGAGAGAGCTTGCAATATTCTTTGCGTAAAGGCTTTGTTTTCCTTAGAATCTGCTAAGTGAGTATCTTCAAATTTGGGGAGGAAGGTGGGGAGGGAGTTGCCAGAGGCATGGCTTTTCCACAAGGCACAGAAAGTCAGAACCTGTTTTTTTTTTTTTTTTTTTTTTATAAATAACCCAGGGGTAATTAACCTGGGATAATTGTCCAGATGAAAGAACAATCTGAACATCAGAGGAAGCATGGAGATGGCCCAGGACCCAGAGAAATGACCAGCACAAAGGCTGCAGCGTGAATATTCTTCAGATTAGACTTATGACATCTGGGCCAGAGTTGTTGAAGACAAAAACTAAGAGCCTGTATAATTAAGCCAGCCAAACCAGTCTGTGGTTAGACCAAATTTCTGTGATGGTGAAAAAATGTGCACCATAAATAAGATGGTTTCGTGATTTAGTTGCTATGTCATTGTTCTTGTTTTTTCAATTCTGCTAATTCCTTTAGCATTTTAGGAGAAACCCTTTTGAGAATTTCAGTTTATCTCAACTAAGACATGTGATGGAAAAACGTCTGTCTCTTCTTCCCACCTAAATTTGGAGAACAAAAGGGTCAGTGTGAAGATTGGAAGAAGTGGTAGAACTAAGGGCACGCTGGAGGTTCCCTGAGCTAAAGGCGGGGTGTGCTAAATGCTGAACATGTAGTTCTTAAACTGAGCACTGTAAAATGTCCCAGGAGGAAGAAATCACTGTGGTTGGGTTGCTGGGAAAGACTTCAGGAGATAGTTCTCATTTAAAATAGACCTTTAAATACGGGTAAGGATTCAAACAAATGTACATGGGTATGAGTGTGTCTTATCTATATACAGCCATAGCTCATTTTGTTGTGATTTGCTTTATTGCATTTTTCAGATACTGCACTTATTATTTTTTTTAAACAAATTGAACGTCTGTGGTGACTCTATGTTGAGCAAGTCTTTTGGTGCCAGTTTTCCAACAGCATTTTCTCCCTTCCTGTCTGTGTCACATTTTGATAATTCTCACAATATTTCAAACTTTTAAAATGTTATATTTGTTATGGTGGTCCATGATCTTTGATGTTACTAATACTACTCACTGAAGACCCAGTTGATGGTTACCAATTTTTAGCAATGAAATATTTTAAATTAAGGTATATCCTGTTTTATACATAATGCTGTTGCACACTTAATAGATTACAGTGTAGCATAAACACAACTTTTGTTATGTGCTGGGAAAGCAAAAGCTTCATGTGACTTGCTTTATTGCAGTGGTATGGAAATGAACCCACAGTATCTCCAAGGAATGTCTGATGCTGAAAACTCAGCCTTTGTGCACCAGTGCCAAACTGAATCTCAAGAGACCAAGTTTGAGGTGAAGGTGCAGTAGTGAAGAATCTGCCTGCCAGTGCAGGAGATGCCAGAGACACAGGTTCGATCCCTGGGTTGGGAAGATCTCCTGGAGAAGGAAATGGTAACCCATTCCGATATTCTTGCTTGGACAATCCCATGCACAGAGGAGCCTGGCGGGCTACAGTCCATGGGGTTGCAAAGAGTCAGCCAGGACTGAGCGACTAAGCACATAGTTCTGTAAAGAGCTCAAAGGTATTGTGATGTGTTTCCCCTTGAGATGGAGCCAGGACTCTGCCCCTGGATGCTCCTCCCTTGCCTCTGTATCCACCCCCCTTTCCCTGATTAGCCACTGTTTGAAAGGCTTCTATGCCCAAGAGCCCCACAGAGTCCCGCTCAGTTTTATGCTTGTATTAGTTTTTAGACTCACTTCAGTAAACACAGCCTGTTGCAGGAGTGGTCTCCTAAAGTCATGTTTTTCATAATCTGAATTCTCTCAGTTGACTGTGTTTGAACGAGGAAAGTGACAAGTTACTTTCAAAGTTACCACTGTAAAGTAAGTTGATAGCGGATTAAATAAAGATATATTGAATGTTGTACAGAAATTAATTTTTAGGAAATCTGGAAAACTGGATGAATCATGGCTTTAATATCTTCTTATATGAGTTATGAGATGAGAGATAAATATTAGCAGGCAGAAAATTACTATGCTTTAGCCTTTGGTTAAGAGAACTCTGACCTTGTCCTTTATAGCTTTATGTGCACTGGCAAGGTAAGAATATCATTTGATTAATTTCTTATGCATATGTATATTTTGCAGGATTTCAACTGGGAAATTGATCATTGAACTGTAGATATAATAGCTTTAGATGATTTGTTTTGGGAGAGGGACTTTCATTTCAGGAAGATTGCCTTCTCGATCTTGTTATATTACTAACTAGCACTGTAACCTTGGGCATGATACTTAATATCTTTTTGTATTTCTTCATTTTGAAAGTTAGATTATGTCAGGGTCCCTGATCATTCTCTGAGTTGGATTTACTTATTTTCTCTCCCTCTAAAAGCTTATGCTGCTGCTGCTAAGTCACTTCAGTTGTGTCCGACTCTATGCGACCTCATAGATGGCCTCCTACCAGGCTCCTCTGTCCCTGGGATTCTCCAGGCAAGAACACTGGAGTGGGTTGTCATTTCCTTCTCCAATGCATGAAAGTGAAAAGTAAAAGTGAAGTCGCTCAGTCGTGTCCGACTCTTAGCGACCCCATGGACTGCAGCCTACCAGGCTCCTCCGTCCATGGGATTTTCCAGGCAAGAGTACTGGAGTGGGGTGCCATTGCCTTCTCTGCTAAAAGCTTATGGTCTGATAAAAAAAAAATTTATGTGCTGTTTCGGTTCAGAAGAAGGATAGTGAAGAACTGTTATTATTAACTTAATTTCATAACTGGATGTATCTTGTAGTATAAAACTCTAACCCTTCCATCTATGTCAAAGCCTTTGGGATTAGANAAGCTTATGGTCTGAGAAAAAAAAATTTATGTGCTGTTTCGGTTCAGAAGAAGGATAGTGAAGAACTGTTATTATTAACTTAATTTCATAACTGGATGTATCTTGTAGTATAAAACTCTAACCCTTCCATCTATGTCAAAGCCTTTGGGATTAGAAGAATTTGAGATTAGTAAAGTTGAGAGTGTAGTCCAGTTTAGTTGCTCAGTCATGTCTGACTCTTTGTGACCCCATTTACTTCAGTGTGCCAGTCCTCCCTGTCCATCACCAATTCCCAGAGCTTACTCAAACTCATGTCCATCAAGTAGGTGATGCCATCCAACCATCTCATTCTATGTTGTCCCCTTCTCCCCCTGACTTCAATCTTTGCCAGCATCAGGGTCTTTTCCAAGGGGTCAGTTCTTCACATCAGGTGGCCAAAATATTGGCGTTTCACCTTTTAGCATCAGTCCTTCCAATGAATATTCAAGACGGATTTCCTTTAAGATGGACTGATTGGATCTCCTTGCTATCCAAGGAACTCTCAAGAGCCTTCTCCAACACCACAGTTCAAAAGCATCAGTTCTTCAGTGCTCGGCTTTCTTTATAGTCCAGCTCTAACATCCATAGTGTAGAGATGATTATTATTAATCAAATTCCTGAGCAGAATTAAGGAGGAAGGGGACCATTGACTTCTTTAGTAGCCATCCTATAAAATTGTAGGAAATGGGCATTTGTTGTCAAAAAATCTCATGGGCTTTCAACCATTTACATTCCAACTATGTTTACTTTTGCAGATCTGGAGTCGATTTATTCTGTGTCAAGGATTTCAGCTTACTTCTCCATCTTCTTAAAAGATGCTATAATTGACTCAAATATAGTGATGAAAGTAGTAAGTAAAGCACTTTCCTGACTTTTGTGAGTCATTCTGGCAAATTTATTGAACAAAAGAGCAGGTGGTGGGAAACCCTGATTTATAGAAGATTTGACATTCGGGTTAGCACTTGGGACTTGTGATTGGCATCTGAAGTGGGGGCAGTTGTGTGGATGGAGCCCCTTAACCTGTGGGGGTCTGTGCTAACTCCAGAGAGTGCCAGAAGTAAATTAAACTCTAGGACATCTGTTTGGTGTCCCAAAAGAACTGGAGAATTGCTTCGTGTGGAAAAGCCACTCATTTGTAGTCAGAAGCTGTCTTGTCTGTTCAGGCTGCTATAACAAAATACCACAGACTGGCTAACTTATAAATAACAGAAATTTATTTCTCGCAGTTTGAGGTCTGGAAGTCCTGAGGTCCTGACACTGACATATTTGGTGGTTGATGTAGGCTCTCTTCCAGGTTGCAGACTGCTGTGTCCTTCTCACATGGTGAGGAGAGACCTAGGGATATAACTCCTTATATGAGGAGAGCTGAAGTTCTCTTTGCTTGATGATCCTCAACATCAGTGACTCATGTTTCTACATATGAGTTTTTTAAACCACATAAAATTCTGCATGAGTCCCGACATCTGTGGATAGGAGCAGGGGTTCTTACTGTGCCCATCCTATGCTTTTGCTTCAAAAATATCACAAACACTCCTATTAAAAAAAAATACTGATTCCTTGCTGGGCATGATACTTGCTGACATAGAAATTCAGCAATTCCTTGCATTATGTGTAAGGAATTTGGTGGGCAAGTTTTATATACTATTGAATATCAAGGAAGTTCTGGAATTTTACATGAAGCAGGATCTTATGATTTTTGCCCTATGTTTTCACTTCAGGACTGTGTCTCTCTTCAATAATTTAAAACATTAGATGTAGATAGAAGCTTAACCTAAAGTTTTTAATGAAAGTGACACTTTGTCACATTCTTATATTTTCTACCTTACATTAAAAATGCATGTAAATTAGCTCTGATAGAAAGGTGCATGGAAATGCCTTTGCTCTCTTTGACCTAAAGCCTCTGAAATGATTGCTGCTTCAATATAGTGAGAATTCATGGCCTTGATTTTATTTGTAACAATTGAAGTCACGTGATCATTTCAGAATTATTCATATTTCTAGTATACAGATTATATATATTTATAGTTCTAACTTAATAGCAAACACACAGTTTCCACACTGCAAATGGCTATTAAAATCACGAGAATCATGGAAATTAGGTTTATTTGGGCTTCAGCAGCTGCCTGAATTCCACAAGATAAATGCCAGATTATTTCTTTATTGCCAGACCCCATACTTAGGGGAACCATGAAAATCTTGGAATTTCCTAAATAGCTGTCAGAAAGATACAGTTCAATTTAGACTCTAAAAAATGCATTATTATGCAGTTTCCTCTTTCCCACCCCCAAACACTGCCCTGCCTTCCTTTCCCTCCAACCCCTAGTATTCCTGCCATGATGCTCAGATTTTATTGGTTTCATATTTGACATAAAATTCTGAAAATAATATGACTAACTTCATCATTAAAAGTCATAGCTGAATTTTATCATCTTAATAGTGTTTTATTACCTGGGCTAGATTCTTTTGGGGGCTACACTGATGGCTCAGCTGGTAAAGAATCCATCTCCAATACGGGAGACCTGGGTTCGAGTCCTGGGTTGGGAAGAGCCCTGGAAAAGAGAAAGGCTACCCACTCCAGTATTCTGGCCTGAAGAATTTCATGGACTATATAGTCCATGAGGTTGCAAAGAGTCGGACATGACTGAGAGACTCTTAAGGAGGAATTTCAAGCTGCATCTGTGAGTAAATATTTATGAATCACTTGTTATGAGTTCAAACCTGTCCTTAGATTGGTAGGCATACAATAAACTCCCAATCATTATTTCTGCCTTCAGAGGACTGATAGTGGCTCATGTAGATGAACAACTTAGAAGAAAGATTTAGAAACAACTCTTAGAAGATTGCTGTGGATAGATGAGCTTTTAGTGATAGTGCTTCTTACTACTTTAGTACATTGACAAGAGACCTATAGACCAAGGAATTAGAGATACACTGACGGCTACTAGTGACTTGCGGACATCAAAGGAGACAGATGTTCTGGAATTGAGTTCACGGTGCAGACATACATTTATCTGAATAATGACTTTATGTGTAGATTTTGGATCTCTTTGAGTTTTGAGAGATTTAGATAACATCTAATAGAAATTCCCTGTGAAAGTATATGCATGTGTGTATGTATGGAAATATAAAAATACTAAATATCTATCATTTTCTATCATCACCTATCTATTCACAAATATAAATAGGCAAAAACACGTATATAGATATCCCATTAAATAGCCTTACTGATCCAAATCCAAAGCTTAAAAATATCTGGAGAGATTTCTCAATAAATGTATCTATTAATTGTCCATTTTTCAGATTATGCCTATATAGTCATGAGTGGCTCCTTTTCCCTGAAGATTTTCGTTCTTTATTCATGTTATTTATTTCTGTGGGATGTAAGATACATGTCAGCCTCATTTAGATATTCTGTAAATCATCAGTAAGAAATCACATTCCCTCTTCTTTTTTATAAACTCTGACTTTCTTATTTATTTTTGATACTATTGTATTTTTCAGGGTATCTCTTCAGAGAATCTCAGATTTGAATTCATAAACATGTGGTAGAATCAAGTCTCTGTCTTTTCCCTCATAGTTATTTTATTTCCAAACAATGGAGTTTTAGGCTATATAAACATTAATTTCTGGTTGACCACTTTTCTGGGGTCGTACTATTTTGCTTCAATTAATATTATATTTGAGTATTTGCATATCCCATAGTGTCTTTGGATTAAATAGAAAACATATGATTAATTCCATTGGTAGCCACATCACTGCTGTAGATACCTTATTAGCATATAAATGATTCAGTTGCAAATGGAATGTATTCCCACTGCATTTACTCAGAATGTGGTAAAAGCTACCTTTTTAGTGATATTTCCCATGTATCTTTCTCATCTTTATCCACTTGACATCCCCGTCCTCCTATTCTTCTGATACCCTCTTCTTGCAAGATCTTCACTGATAAATGTTAGCTTCTGCCCTGTGCTTAGAATTGTATCTTTCACTTCTTTTTTCATTGTTTTATAATAAAATAAATAAAATGTGATATAAATGTTAGCCTGGCTTTTTCTTTAAGAAAACCAAATTTAATTCTAAATAAATTTTCATTAATGTACATTTCAGAAGAGGTCTTAATTTGGATTGACTGTGTTGGCTATGAAATGAAGAAACTGCACAGAAAGTCAAGATAGTAATGCAGTCCTAATGCTGGTGATACTGTGTACTCTGGCCTGAAGTTTGGGAGGGGCATTTGGAAGGTTTCTTAGAGAAACAGCTTCTAAAGCAAGAAGAAACCAAAGTTAGGCAAAGAGAATGGGGGTTAGGAGAGAGAAATCAAGTGACAATACATATGTCAGGGTGATATGGCCAAGTGATTCAGTGAGGCTGGGACATAGAGATAGATGTCAGCCTAGACAGATAAGCAGAAACTAGCTTCCTAGGGACTTTTAAATGAGCTAATAGGATTGGATTTTATGGCAGAAGCTATCAAAGTAACACAACCCATCAATGTACCTTGTGTTGCTCAAAAAACAAGGAGATCACGAGACTGAGAAGGCTCCAGTGCCCTGGATTGTCCTACATAAGCAAACCAAAATCTAAGCCTCTAAAGGCCCCGAGGTTATAAAATCAAAATGCTGAGGACAACTAATCATAAACTGTCAGCAAGGCTTTAAGCTAATAGCCAATCCAATAATTTCCTTTCTTTACTTCTACACTTTATAAAAGTCTTTCCCTAGGCTCCTGTTGGATGATCATGCCTAACCTCTTTTGGTTTGATACTGCCTCCATTTATCTTAACAGTTCTTAAGTAAGAATGCCATCTTGGTCTCAGTTATATGAACATAGTGCTAATTTGTTTTTTTAATGGCAAAGACTGTCTTTAAAGGCATTCTGAAAGTTCAACCAATAAATCAGCCAGCATCAATCAATGAAACATAATTTCTTTAAAACAAAAACTGCCTCTAAGGAATGATCTTATTTTGGCATTTCTTAAAGTCTCTAACATGGCTTTGGGTCACTTCCTGATTTTAAACTACATGTAGTTTAGATTTGAGAATGTGACTGACATGTAATAAATTTGTATTAACGTAAAGATATTTCTGACTTATTTATGTCCCACCCTTAGTCTTTTAGAAAAGAATAACATTTTTCTGATAGAAGCAATATAATTAAAGGAAAGGAATTTTCCATAAGTATTTTTATATTTTGGTATGAAACACCACTATTATGGAAATATTTTATTTTTTTATTAAAATTTTTTTTTAAACTTTATTTTACTTTACAATACTCTATAAGAGGAAACAACTATCTAGGGAAAAAGTTGGGACATACTTTAAAGCCCTTGAAGGAAAGCGCACATTTACAGTAGTATAAAAAATAAGAAATTAGTCACTGTAGACAGAGTCCCTCAGGTGTTTGGCACCCTTAACTGTCTTAAATAATAAAAAACCAGAAATAATTGGAAAATAAGGCTACTGAGCATGAACCCTGACCAAAATTACCAAATAGTTAGCAATGCAAAAGTTATAGGATAAAAAATTACCAGCATTCACATATATGGTGCTTTCTTTCAAAATCAGTTTTTAGAAATTCAAAGTGAAGACATATGAGAACTTTTAAGTAATACAAAGGAAAATAAGAAAGAAAAAAAATAATCCGGTAGAAGAGGGGAAGAAACTGACAAGAGAAGCTGAAATTAGAAGCAATGATAGGTACTGTGAAAAACNTCAAAATCAGTTTTTAGAAATTCAAAGTGAAGACATATGAGAACTTTTAAGTAATACAAAGGAAAATAAGAAAGAAAAAAAATAATCCGGTAGAAGAGGGGAAGAAACTGACAAGAGAAGCTGAAATTAGAAGCAATGATAGGTACTGTGAAAAACATCAAAGGATGACAAAGCTGCCTGTGTGTAAAAGAAAGAAACACTGACCAGAAAAATATGGGGACATGCAGCAAAAGAGAAAAATAATATTTACTTCAACAATTCTCAGCGTGTTTCTTTATCACATTTAAATGCTACAATGGTATTTGGTCAGTTTAGGGACAAATTTTAAAATTTTCTTGATATATGAAAATGTTCATAAAACAATCCTAACTCAGTAAGGAAAATCAGTATGTTCCATTTCTTTAAATATGATATTATGGACTATTTAACATGTTTTAATAATGTGTTCAGAAAATGATTAAAGTGAAAGTTCCAGAACTTTCAAATCACCATTTGTCTGAAACTTAATTTATCTAAATAACCCTTTTCTAAGCTCTGCCTACTCCACTATTGTATTTGTCTCAATATCAGTAAATTAAAACTTATTTGTCTGAATTATCCAGCTAATTTTATTGTTACATTTCTCCCATCTCCTCATTTCAACTAGGTAGAAATGGCCTGATTTTGGTTCTTATTACTAAATTACTTCTTTTCTATTGGATATAATCACTTGCTTTCTCAACCGTTAAAAATTAGAAATCAAGGTTTCAATAATACATTATGTGTTCAACTGGATTGTAGAGCATTCAGTGTTAATGAAAATTATAATAGTAATCCCTTGTGTGTTAATATACTGCCTGAAGAATAAAATGAAACAAAATGCAAATGCTGAGACTTTTCTACAGTCAGAGGGTTTGGACAGTTTCCATTTTTATCTACTCAAACCACACAGCCAAGAGCTGCTTGAATTTCCTTATCTTTAGTTTCATACCTGAATTGGATGCAGTTAGTTGTTTTTTCCATTTTAAATGTGTGATTCAATTTTGAGAACGTCTTAAAAATAGTCTAGGGATTATAAAAGTCCTTGGAGTGGGGCCAGGTTTTCCTGAATTAATAGACACTCTTCTCTGCCCTCAGTCACACATGACTGCCATTGACATTTGTTGTGTACCTTTTTATACCCATTGCTAAAGTGCCACATGATGCCACTGTACTTTTGCAAACACTTCTCCAAATTAGCTTTATGCAAGTAGGATTCTCTTATTAACACGTGATGATCTTAATCGGATTGTGTGGTCAGAATCTAATATAATAAACAGAAAATGGGAAAATTGAATTTTAAAAAGATTGGCAGCTTCTTATTGCTATATACATTTTTGCATTGCTAGTGATTGAAACTGGCATGTGTATTAGCAGGAACTATTTTGTTTTTAATTTCTCTATTTAAAACATAGAAGATAAATTTTGCTTTGGGGACTTAATTTTGTCTCCAGGGTTCTTTGACACCCTATACTATTCATTAAAAAAAAAAATTTGGTATGGTTGTTTACTGCTGCTGCTAAGTCACTTCAGTCGTGTCAGAGTCTGTGCAACCTCATAGACGGCAGCCCACCGGGCTCCTCTGTCCCTGGGATTCTCCAGGCAAGAATACTGGAGTGGGCTGCCATTTCCTTCTCCAATGCATGCGTGCATACTAAGATGCTGCAGTCGTGTCTGACTCTGTGCAACCCTATGGACAGGAGCCCCCAGGCTCTTCCATCCACAGGATTCTCTAGGCAAGAATACTGGAGTGGGTTGCCATTTCCTTCTCCAGTAGTTGTTTACTATAATGCACTAATTCTGAAAAGATACTGAAATATGGGAGAAAGATTATTTCTATTTGTTCTGTTTGTCTGTCTCTGTGTGGGTGGGTGTGCATAAATGTTGCATGAATACTAATAAATGTTTATTCATAATACTGTTTCCATGGGCTGCAAACCTTTAAAATGCTTCTGAGATAAATATGATGATACACCATTTATTTAGTTCCATGTGTCAAGGAAAGATTATAAAGCCTCACACAGACTTTGCCTTATAAGGTCGTTAGCATGTTCTATGAGCAACCATTTATTGATTCCCATGTATGGTGAAGTTAATGAGGATCCAATATCAGATATAACACATAGAGTTCTCCACACCAATAAAAAGAGTGTAATTTATGTCACGTGTAAAGAACAACTGTTCCAAAGAAATATTTTTTAGTATTTGCTGGAGACGTGGTGTGCCTGCCAATTATATTAATGTGTAGTTAGCACTAGATGTGGAGGCACAGTTTTTCACAGGACTCTACTTGGGTTCTGCGATTCATAGGGTCGCAAAGAATCGGACGTGACTGAGCGACTGAACTGAACTGAACTGAACTACTTGGGTTCAGTTGGTTTAGAAATTTCCCTGGGAAGAACTATTGCGGCAGTACTGCAATATAACCGTACTGCAGCTCGCTAAAGTCCTTGATGTGGCTTTGCATAGTTAATAGCTACGTATATGTCAGATAAAAAACGACACCAAATATGTCAAGTTAAGAAGTCAATCCCTCACACAGTGGAGCTATGGACTCACTGGAATAAGAGAGAAGTCAAATCTGAAATTGAAAAGTTTCTCTAGATAACCTGCTTTTGAGAAAGAATATGCTGATGTGTGTGGTGTCTGTAGAAGCTGGTGGTATTTTACCCAGATTCCTCTTAAGTGCATGCACTTATAATTCAGCTGCAGTGAGCATTGGCCAATACAGGCTCACAGTTATTTCCCTTTATAGGAAATTATCCTCCCTGAGCTGACATTGGCTACTGACCTGGAGATGGAGAGGTAGTTTATACTTTCCACCATCACTGCCTTCTAACCCTTGGCAGGGTGCACCCATTGATTACACAGGGGTCCAAAAGCCTGGCCCCTTTGGTTCAGAAGGACATACCCCTAGGCCACTCTGGTGCTCCCTCCAGGCAGAGGCTGAACTGAGGACTCAACGAAAACCACATCTTTGCTTAGCTTCTTTTTTGGTCATGTTCTGTTTCCTTGCTGCCCGCTGGGTTTCTCCTAAAAGTGCTTCTTAATCAATCTCTTGTGTAGAAATCCAATTCCAGGCTCCGCTTCAAGGCAACTGGACTTGAGACAATATTGACTTAACTCCTGCAGATCTAAAATTCTATTTAATAGACAACTATTACACATTGTGTCTGTGCTGTGCTTAGTCGTGTCTGACTCATCATGACCCCATGGACTGTAGCCTGCCAGGCTCCTCTGTCCATGGGGATTCTTCAGGCAAGAATACTAGAGTGGGTTGCCATGCCCTCCTCCAGGGGATCTTCCCAACTCAGGAATCAGACTCTGATCTCCTGCGTTGCAGGTGAATTATTTACTGAGTCTTTATCTGAGTCACCAGGTCTCCCACAGACATTGTGTATTCACATAAAAAGTTGCATGAGACATAATTCCTGCTCTTGAGGCACTCAGAGTCTACTGAGGGGGAGAACACATGACAAGTCATTACAGAGTGAGGTAAGGTGTGCTATGACAGAGGAGAGAGCCAGAAGTTTGGCATGAGGTGGTGTCAGGAGGCTTCAAAGAGGAAGTACCTGTTGAGCTGCATTTTTGTTAGTAGGAATTTGTTATGCAGTGAGAAGGGAAAGACAGAATTTTTTTCCTGAGACACAAAAACATGATGTCTTGGGAAATCATCATAAGCTCAGTCAGTGTGTTGAGAAAGTGCCTTCCAAAAAGCAATGAAGGATGAGGTTGATGTAGGCAAGGGCGCAGTCCACCTGTGCTGGACACCAGTGCAAAGAGATTAGACCTTCTCCTGTAGAATATTGACTTCTGAAGAATGCTAAACATCAGAGTGACATGAGCTTATTTAAAAATTAAAAAATATTAAAAATAGTAAGTTTAGAGAAATAATGAGGGACAGTGAGGAAAATGAGGTAAGAGAAAAATATTGATGATGTAGACAATGACAGTTCTTTAAGGATGAGGGATAGGGCAGATAGAATCAAGGTACTTAAAATAATTTGATGATTTATAAATGTAGGGGATGAGAAAGAAAAAGAGTCTAGGATGAATTCTGAGGATCTGGCTTTAATAACTGTGTATCTGATGGTTCCAAGGGGAATGCCAGGCAATGATCTTTTGATCCTCTCACCAAACATTTTTTGGTTACTTTTACCTTTAAAAGGTCTTTATTAATGTCCCTGTTTGAAGTTGGTAATGCTACCCTGGTTGGAAAATTTAACTTTCCCCTCACTTATCTCTTTATCTAATTCAACCTTTCCTGTCAGTTGAAATATTTTATAAACTCCCATCCACTAGAAAACCTTGTCCTCTATTTATTTTTAAAATGTACTAGGTAGTTCTTAAAAACTACAAATTATGTTTCTGTTTCCTTTGGCAATAATTGCTCTGTTTAGAAGTCCTTTTGTAAAAATAATATTCTTTCATAGCTTTCAGCACATTGTTATTTCAAATGGTTTTGATTGAAGATGCTAAAGCAGTGGTTTCCACTAGAATTTTCCCAGGGTTTTTCCAAGGGCATGTAATGGAAGATTCATGTGCATACTTCTATGAAGTTTGAATGGTACATATAATCAATGAGGACAGCTAAAACTGAGGTACCACAAAAATCTCAAGAGACTGACCATAGTAGATGCTTCGGTTGAGACATCAGAGACATAGAAATCAAATGGAACCTCATATGGAAAATCTTAAATACAAATACTCTGAATTGTAGATACTGATGTTCAAATTAACTGGTTCTAAGATAGGGAACTCTAATGTGGGCAAGGTGACTTAGCAGCTTCACCTGAGATTTATTTAATGATTCTCCAAAGGAACACTAGAGAGACTTGTTGGTCTTTAAAATAAAATGTGTAGCTAAGTTGAAAGTGAAATAAGAATATGTGTGTCATCACTTTTGTCAGAATAAAGTGAAGAGGACTTCTGACTATTTACAAATTATTGAATTGGGGGGTCTATTTTTAGAATATGTTCCACAGTAGTCTTTAATTGATAATGATAAATTTCCACCAGGTTCAGGAAAAAAAAAAAA
Source organism: Neotragus pygmaeus (assembly GCA_006410875.1). Taxonomy (NCBI): domain Eukaryota; kingdom Metazoa; phylum Chordata; class Mammalia; order Artiodactyla; family Bovidae; genus Neotragus; species Neotragus pygmaeus. The sequence continues at coordinate 106,554 of SJYV01018986.1, forward strand.
AACCCAAATGCTCAAATGATTATAGGCTAAAATTGTTTATTTGTGTATAATATTTTTATTTCTAATACATCCTGAACTTACACTGTATCCATTTCACATAAACAATTAGATTTCTATTTTTATTCATATTCCTGAAATATGCTTCTTGGAAGAAAAGCTATGATGAACCTAGACAGCATATTCAAAAACAGAGACATTACTTTGCTGACAAATGTCTGTCTAGTCAAAGCAATGTTTTTTTCCGTAGTCATGTATGGATGTGAGAGTTGGACCATCAAGAAAGCTGAGCACCAAAGAACAGATGCTTTTGAATTGTGGTATTGGAGAAGATTCTTGAGAGTCCCTTGGACTGCAAGGAGATCAAACCAGTCAATCCTAAAGGAAAGCGGTCCTGAATATTCATCGGAAGACTGATTCTGAAGCTGAAGCTCCAATACTTTGGCCACTTGATGCAAAGAGCTGATTCATCGGAAAAGACCCTGCTGCTGGGAAAGATTGAAGGTAGAAGAAGAAGGGGATGACAGAGGGTGAGATGGTTGGATGGCATCACCAACTCGATGGACCTGAGTTTGAGCAGACTCAGAGATGGTGAAGGACAGGGAGGCCTGGTGTGTTGCAGTCCATGGGATTGCACAGAATCAGACATGACTGAGCAACTGAACAATAACAACAAATTCCTGAAATAAATATAAATTATGTTGATCTGCTTTGATTGATTCCTGACTCTGTGCTCTTTGCACATTATCAAACAGTATATCTATGAATAAGTATTTATTGAGTCCATGCCACGTTTATCATGTTGTGAAATAGTTGTATCCTACAAGGTAAGGGGGGAAGTTCCTTAAAATTTAGTGTAAAACTGTATTTTAACAATGCCATTTTGGTGCTTCAGTTACTAAATTTTCTATTTGTACAGGCTAGTGTGGACTCAGGAGAAGGCAATGGCACTCCTCTCCAGTACTCTTGCCTGGAAAATCCCTTGGACGGAGGAGCCTGGTGGGCTGCAGTCCATGGGGTCGCTGAGAGTTGGACATGACTCAGTGACTTCACTTTTACTTTTCACTTTAATGCATTGGAGAAGGAAATGGCAACTCATTCCAGTGTTCTTGCCTGGAGAATTCCAGGGACAGCAGAGCCTGGTGGGCTGCCGTCTATGAGGTCGCACAGAGTTGGACACAACTGAAGCGACTTAGCAGCAGCAGCAGCAGTGCAGACTCTCTTGCCAACTCTAAATAGATTTTAATATTTTAATTCTTGGTAGCACAGAACTATTCTCTCTAGGAATAATTCCATCTCAGTATTAGTTGATAACAAGAATCATCCTCAGATCCATAAAGATATTTTGAATACATAAATTTTAAATTCTAAGACTATATAATAAATCAATGGCTATTGACTTTGTAAAGAAAAAGAATGTGGAAAAGCAATCAAAGGATTCTGATAATGTTTGATTTGGTGAATTTAGTTCCAGTGTGCTATTGGCATTTAGTGAGGGACTGGTATCCCATAGGAAATTATTTTTAAACCAAAACACAAAGTAATTGGACTTTTTTGCTTTCATGTTATTTTACAAAGGGTATTTCTGTTTTACCACAATCAATTTTGTCAACCTGCTAATGCCTTTGACCCAGATCTGAGAATCATTTACTTGAACTTGGTCTCCCAAATAAGATATACTCATGGTTGTGGTTTGTGGAGGGCAGTGGGACAGCCAGCTTGCCTTGCCCAGCTGATACTAAGTGCAATATTATGGTGTGGAAGAGGAAACATGCCAACTCAAAGATGAAAAAATTTCCTGTGCTTCACTTCTCAAAGCATTCAGAATTATTAAGTTGGCCACTGGTATACAGAAAAATATTCTAAACTGGAAAGTAATTTGTTTTAAAAGATTTTCTGCTATGGTGAAAACTCATGAAAATAACCTCTATGTATTATAACATATAAGGTGAAAGTTGATATCCTAATTCTGTAAGTAATATTTTCCTTACATGAGAGAAGTCTCTGGAGTCTTGATAATTAAAACTACCCCCTAATACTGGCAAAGTGGATGTAGGTTGAAATTTCCCACCACATAAGTATTGGCCAAGTTTTATTGCCTGAAAAAAAAATGTGTTTTTTCATTAGTGAGCTTTTTTATATTACTGTGTGCCAGTTGTAACGTTTATTTATGCTTTACACAAGTTTTGATTTTTCCTCATTTAATTAAATTCAGATTTTTACAGGCAAGAGTTGGTTGCTTGGAAATTTTTGTCTTCAACATGGTCCCAGAAAATAACCTCTGAGTTGTGTTGTTTTTGCACTGGAAAAAGGTATCATCTAACTGGAGAAGAGAGGTGAGAAGTGAATACTGCCGACAAATGAATACCACTTTCATCATACCATGTCTCAAAGTTTATCTAAAAAAGTACTAAGTTATTTAGTTGACACTGGAGTTCTTTCATCAGTGACTCTAATTTTATTTTATGACCCCAATTTTTTCATCTGCTGTCACTAATCTATCTCCTACCGTCCTTATCCAATATTATCTGCTTCCCTTCTGAATCTTTTCACATGATTTTCCTATCTAAAAAATCTTTTTTCTGCTTTCTGCCCATTCATATCTCACATATCCTTCAAGACCCTTTGGAACCAGATGTTTTGGATGAATTTTTCACAGATAAACCCTACCAAGTACATTCTTTGTGCATCTCTATTACTTTAAATGGTTTTAATCATGTATATGTGATTGTGTATTTACATATTTATCTGTCTATCTCTATGTATGTGTCTATCTATCGTCTGTCAGTCATTTATCTATATATATGATACATCCAAACTAAGGAGTGGTGGCTGCACTTTGCTGGAGCAGCCGTGAAGAGATACCCCACGTCCAAGGAAAGAGAAACCCAAGTGAGACAGTAGGTATTGTGAGAGGGCATCAGAAGGCAGAAACACTGAAACTATAATCACAAAATCTAGCCAATCTGATCACATGGACTACAGCCTTGTCTAATGCAATGAAACTAAGCCATGATGTGTGGGGCCACCCAACATGGACGAGTCATGGTGGAGAGGTCTGACATAATGTGGCCCACTGGAGAATGGAATGGCAAACCACTTCAGTATTCCTGCCTTTAGAACCCCATGAGCAGTAAGAAAAGGCGAAAAGATAAGACACTGAAAGATGAACTCCCCAGGTTGACAGGTGCCCAATATGCTACTGGAGATCAGTGGAGAAATAACTCCAGAAAGATAGAAGATACAAAGCAAAAACAATACCCAGTTGTGGATGTGACTGGTGATAGAAGCAAGGTCCAATTCTGTAAAGAGAAATATTGCATAGGAACCTGGGATGTTAGGTCCAGGAATCAAGGCAAAATGGAAGTGGTCAAATAGGAGATGGCAAGAGTGAACGTCGACATTCTAGGAATCAAGGAACTAAAATGGACTGGAGTGGGTGAATTTAATCTAGATGACCATTATATCTACTACTGTGGGCAAGAATCCCTTAGAAGAAATGGAGTAAACATCATGGTCAACAAAAGAGCCTGAAATGCATTACTTGGATGCAGTCTCAAAAATGACAGAATGATCTGTTCGTTTCCAAGGCAAACCATTCAATATCATGCTGATCCAAGCCTATGTCCCAAACAGTAATGCTGAAGAAGCTGAAGTTGAACTGTTCTAAAAAGAGCTACAAGGCCTTTTAGAACTAACACCCCCAAAAGATGTCCTTTTCATTATAGGAGACTGGATTGCAGAAGTAGGAAGTCAAGAAACAGCTGGAGTAATAGGCAAATTTGGCCTTGGAGTACAAAATGAAGCAGGGAAAGGGCTAATAGAGTTTTGCCAAGAGAACACACTGGTCATAGCAAACACCCTCTTCAACAACACAAGAGAAGGCTCTGCACATGGACATCACCAGATGGTCAACACCGAAATCAGATTGATTATATTCTTTGCAGCCAAAGATGGAGAAGCTCTATACAGTCAGCAAAAACAAGACCGGGAGCTGACTGTGGCTCAGATCATGAGCTCCTTATTGCCAGATTCAGACTTAAATTGAAGAAAGTAAGGAAAACCACTGGACCATTTGGGTATGACTTAAATCAAGTCCCTTATGATTATACAGTGGAAGTGAGAAGTAGATTTAAGGGACTAGATCTGATAGAGTGCCTGATGAACTGTGGACTGAGGTTCATGACACTGTACCAGAAACAGGGATCAAGACCAACCCCATGGAGAAGAAATGCAAAAAAGCAAAATGGCTGACTGAGGAGACCTGACAAATAGCTGTGAAAAGAAGAGAAGCAAAAAGCAAAGAAGAAATGGAAAGATATAAGCATCTGAATGCAGAGTTCCAAAGAAGAGCAAGAAGAGAAAAGAAAGCCTTCTTCAGCGATCAATGCAAAGAAATAGAGGTAAACAACAGAATGGGAAAGACTAGTGATCTCTTCAAGAAAATTAGAGCTCCCAAGGGAACATTTCATGCAAAGACGGGCTCGATAAAGGACAGAAATGGTCTGGACCTAACGGAAGCAGAAGATATTAAGAAGAGGTGGCAAGAATACAGAGGAACTGTACAAAAAAGATCTTCATGACCAAAATAATCACAATGGTGTGATCACTCACCTAGAGCCAGACATCCTGGAATGTGAAGTCAAGTGAGCCTTAGAAAGCACCACTACAAACAAAGCTAGTGGAGGTGATGGAATTCCAGTTGAGTTGTTTCAAATCCAGAAAGATGATGCTGTGAAAGTGCTGCACTCAATACGCCAACCAATTTGGAAAANTGCTTGAAGGGATTGGAGGCAGGAGGAGAAGGGGACTACAGAGGATGAGATGGCTGGATGGCATCACTGACTCGATGGACATGAGTCTGAGTGAACTCGGATGTTGGTGATGGACAGGGAGGCCTGGTGTGCTGTCATTCATGGAAACAAAAGAGTCGGACATGACTGAGCGCAAAGAGAAAAGAGTCTGCAAAGAGTCAGACATGACTGAGCGACTGAACTGAACCGAACTGATACAGCAATGAAAATGAATAAATACTGCTCCCTCTGATGCCATGGATGATATTTGTAAAACTTACTGAGAGACAACAGTCCCAAAATAGTAAAAAGTAGTACATAGTACATAATTACCTTTTTATAAAGTTCAAAAACATGCAAAGTGTTAGTGGAGATTACCTGAGAGATTACGTTTAGAAGCAGCTACCAGAACAAGGGACATGAGGGTTGTCTGAGTTCTATTCCTCTCTCTCGGTGGTTACCCCGTCATGTTTTGTAAAATTTGTTAACCTGCATGATTTGCTATCCTTTCTGTATCTATGTTATACTTCCACCAAATATTTGTATACATTTGGAGTCTATGGAGTATGAATCTCAGGGTCAGGTAAATGGTACTGTATCATAGGTCAAATAAAGGTCTTCCTTTATAAAAAATTTAAATAGTAAAATTTAAATAGTGACACTTCCTGAATAGCAGTTCTTTAACAATCTGAAGAGCTGTTATTGATATTATTTTGGAGAATTAATATTTGAAAAACAATTATTCTGACTGGAAATGACTTAAACTTCTTAGTTAATATTGTTCTTTTAATTTTTTGAGCATTTCCAGTAGTTGATGTTTTTTCTCAAACATGATTAATGATGTAAAATGGAAAATTCCTGAACAATTTTCTTTTAAAATTCACAGGGAGTTTTTAATTATGAAAAAATTAGACTTAAAAATGGATAATACTAGGCAAAATCAATTATATAATATCTCTTTGGGAATAGCAAAGGTTAGAAAGGAAACACGGGTTGTTGGCAGTGGCCATTTATTCTTCTAAGTGCCATCGTTGAAAAGTGGCTGGGATTGTAATATGATATTAACTTGCACTGCTTTCTTTATTTCATAAACACAGTCAATTCCCTGCTCTAGTCACTGAGTTGAAACTTTCCTGAGGTATTAATATTTAGACTGTCTAAAGTCTTTCACTGCCATAAGCCACTTTATTTAATTCCTTCATCTCAGAAATGGGAATTCTACCACCTTTCTGACATCACAGTGACATGATGATTAATTAGTTAATGTTTGTAAAGTGCTTTGAGGATGTAAAGTGCTAAATAAGTGTTAAGCACTGTTAAGTATCACAATCAATCAACGTAATGTTTTATTGCATAGAATCTCATGTGTTACTTCAAATGCAGTACACTAATTTAGTTAATGTGAGAGTTCTTATGAAATTAGGACTGTATCACAAAATTGACAGAAATTTTATGAATTATAAAGATGCAGCAGAGATCAGAGAATTATGCTGATTTATTTATTTAGTGTTTTAATTTATGCTTATTATTAATTTTTATTTTTAATCAAAAAGAAGTAAAATTTCTCATCTCAAGTTTCCAGCTTAAATTTTTGTATTAAAATACTTATAAATAATCTATGCTGGCATCTTCTTAGCCATCTTCAATTCTGAATATGTATCTTTTTTCTTCATAAAATCTAATAAATGGCTTTCTGTTATTAAAAATGGCAAGAATTTTGTAATATGGCTTTTAGGTAATACAAGCCAATTTTTCTACCTAATGGGGGTAGTCTAATGGTGACTGAAAAAGCTTGACATAGACCAGATATATTTACTCTAAGACCAGATGTACAGAATAATAAAAGTAGGAAACATAAATTCTTTTTCATTTCTTTCAATTCCAGAGGACATTCAAACTCTTCATGTAAGAATGAAGAGTTAAATCAAGTTTGTCTGTCCCTTTTTTAAATAGAAATGAGCAAATAGCATGAAAATATAAAATAGTTACTATTTTAAAAATGCTATTAAAATAGTTAATAAAATATTCTTAATACCAAAAAAAGACTGTGTAAGTACATGAGAATATATTGCACTCTCATTGTAGCATATAATCTCACTCTTTTGAGGGGAAGGTTTAACACATATAACAAAATGAAAGAGCAAACGCAAAGATTATGTAGTCTAGGCAGCTTTCTCTTGCTTTTGTGGACCTAAGGAAATTCCTTTCCTTTGTTGACGTCAGTACTTACGTGAGACTAATCTGAGCACAGTGAAGGATTTAAGTAGATAACCAACTTTGCAAAAACAAACCACACTTTGAAAAACATGCACATCCCAGAATCCTCACTAATGCTGGGAAATTATTCTGAGTTCCTAAAGAGCATCTAGTGTAATCTGTAACCTTATGGGTGAAAACACTCAGCTTAAACATATTCCCTGGACTTGCCTGGGGCACAGGACTGCTCAGTCAAGGGCCTTCACCCTGACCACCTGAACACTATCTTTGTGGGTGAGGGACTGGGCACAGATTTTAGAATCAGGCAGACTTGGCCTGAAGTCAACATCTGGCTTTGCCACTTTCTGTGTGTGATTTTAAGAATGTCACTTCTGAGTATCAGTTTCAGTGTCTTATAAAATAGAGAAGTAATGCTGCTCTAGGGTTGCTGTGGATTATGAATAATGTACCATCAGTGCCCAATGAGGAGCCTGACCATGTAGTCAGGAGCTCAATATTTGAGGACCAGATAATGCAACTAGCTTACTTTACAGGCTTCCCAGGTGATGCAGTAGTAAAGAATCTTCTAGCTAATATAAGAGACATAGGTTTGATCCCTAAATTGAGAAGGAAGGAGGAGGAAGTGGCAACCTGCTCCAGTATTCTTGCCTGAAGAATCCCTGGACAGAGGAGCCTGGCAGGCTACAAAGGGTTGCAGAGTCAAACACAGCTGAGTGAGCACACACACACAGTCCCTTTACACATATTATCTCCTTTAAAAACTCTTGATTATTATAATAATTATATTAAAATAAATTAACACAGAGCCTCTTGATGAAAGTGAAAGAGGAGAGTGGAAAAGTTGGCTTAAAACTCAACATTCAGAAAACTAAGATCATGGCATCTGGTCCATCACTTCATGGCAAATAGATGGGGAAATAGTGGAAACAATGATAGACTTTATTTTGGGGGGGCTCCAAAATCACTGCAGATGGTGACTGCATGAAATTAAAAGACACTTACTCCTTGGAAAAAAAGTTATGAGCAATCTAGACAGCTTATTAAAAAGCAGAGACATTTCTTTGCCAACAAAGGTCTGTCTAGTCAAAGCTATGGCTTCTCCACTAGTCATGTATGGATATAAGAGTTGGACTATAAAGAAAGCTGAATGCCAAAGAATTGATGCTTTTGAACTGTGGTGTTGGAGAAGACTCTTGAGAGTCTCTTGGACTGTAAGGAGATCCAAACAGTCCATCCTAAAGGAAATCAGTCCTGACTATTCATTGGAAAGACTGATGCTGAAGCTAAACTCCACTACTTTGGCCACCTGATGAGAAGAGCTGACTCATTTGAAAAGACCCTGATGCTGGGAAAGATTGAGGGCAGAAGAAGAAGGGGACGACAGAAGATGAGATGGTTGGGTGGTGTCACCAACTCGATGGGCATGAGTTTGAGTAAACTCTGGGAGTTGTTGATGGACAGGGAGGCCTGGTGTGCTGCAGTCCATGGGGCTGCAAAGAGTTGGGCACGACTGAGCGACTGAACTGAACTGAGCTAATATTAAAATAATATCTTACATAATGTAATATCTTATATCCAACAACTCTCTACATTTACTCACTTAATTACAAAACAGCTTTTAAGTTGTGTTTTATTTTATGCCTCATATTTTACAAATGAGAAAGTTGAGACATAGAGAGAGTAATGAATATGTGTAACATAAAACTCATGGAAATCAAGTAACCACCCCAAGGAAGGCCACACAGCTTGTGCCCAGAGAGCTGGACCTTTGTCAAGTCAGCCCGTCTTCCCTTCCGAACCTTATGCTATAAGTGCCTGCCTAGATAAGTTATTACTTTTACCCTGTAGCCCTGATTCTAAATATAAGCAGGAGGAATCCCTCTAAGAGAGGATATGAAAAAAATGAGGGCATAAAAAAAGAAAGAAATGGGTAAGAGTAGAAAAAAACTCAAAATGTAAGATTCTGGAGTAAGTGATGCCATTGATACATTATTTTACTTTAATTACAGGATTTAGAAAACCCCACTATTTTGTTACTCTGGTGTAAATTTCGTGAGAAACTCTTTTCTTGATCCTAGTGTACTGTCAGTTAGATGCTATCAGTCTACATAATATCTGCTCTTTGCCACCAATGATACTGACTAAAATAAACTCCGTGTAGGATCTGTTATGACACAGCACTCATTTGTCACTGATGAATGCACATTATGTCTTCCACCATGGCAGTGACTTTATCCAAGGTTCCTTGGGGAACTAGAGTATATCACTTACAGTGCTTGGTGAGCTCACAGAGCTATTTATAATGTGTAACTCAACCATTAATAGTTTAAATATTTATAACCATCTTTAATAGCTATATATCACTGATGCAACAACAAAAAATAAAATGGTTTCTTTCTCAAAGGTAAATTGATATTTTTGCCTTTAAATGTTCCTGGGAGAAAGACTAGATTAGCCTCTGCACAGAACTGGAGACAAACCTTAAGGAGCCCTGTGTCCCAGGATTTCTGTAGCATTTCCTCTTAGTATAGTTACTTACCTGAACACTGCGTTTGTTTTTTTGTTTGTTTCCTTGCTTTTCTTATCTTCCTGGGTCCAGTGAGTTCCGACTGACTCAACCTATCTAACAGACATTTCAAAGTTAATCCACACAAAACTAAACACTTGATCTACACCTCCCAGCTCCACTTGAAAGTCTCAGAATCACTTGAAATCCTACTTTCCCAATCAATGGAATATTGCACTCTGTCTGTTGTTTGGACCACAAACTCTCAAGTCATTGTTCCATCTTGTCTTCTCTCTCTGAATCCTCTAGTTAGGAACATGTTCATCAACATAGAGTATCTTACAATTTCAGAAGGTTCACATCTGCCCTGAAGCCCGGAACTTTGTAGACTTTAAGAACTTCTGTCCAATCAATGTCTTTTCCAGTTTGTAATCATATTATGCTTTCAAATGAAAGTTTTTATTAGAAAATGATACAAAATGAAATATGATTCATTTTCCAAATAATGCATGATACTTGGATAAATCAGTTGTTTTAATCAATAGAAAATAATATCTTAATTGGTACTTCCCATTTCTCTTCAAGTATTGGAAGTAAGATGGTCTTATGCAGGAAATACATCATGAAGGGGCTTAAGGATCAAATAAAAGACTTCAAATCTGTCTGAATAGATTCTGGAGAACTTAGACATTCACAGTATGACCAAAGAATAGGGTTCCTCTGGCTCAGATGGCTTTAAACATTAATTAGAAATTGCAATAAGAAAAGACTGCCACCCACCATGTGTGCAAGCAAAAGAGTTGAATTTCTTCTGAAAACTCAATGGGAACCTTATTCTTTTGTAAGTCAATCAGTAGCAATCAAGGAATTTTTCATTCTATAATTAGAAATTGCAGGGTTATCATATAGACTTTGTTAGAGTGAAATACCCCTGTCTGAAATTCTAAGAAGCTCTTGACCTTAAAATTATGACAAAGTCTCTCTCTTGCCCTAGAATTTTGCTTATCATTTTAAGTTCTAAACAATAATAAAGGGCATGATTTTTAATTGATTATATCTTTTTTTTTGGTTCTTTGCATAATATTCTTGTTTATATCAAAATTGATTTTATTTTAAGCCATTAATCGTTAATCATTTATAAGTGAGAAATTCAGCATTTAAATTAATGCTCCCAAACTTATAGCAATAATTGAAATATTTCATTTGAAATATTGGCTATTAACCCTCTGAGATGGTAGGAGTAAAATTTCCTTCTATGAACAGAACAAATGAAATTTAGACTCTGTAGGTGTACTTATATGTTCTTATAGCAAAGTTGCAAAGTTCCAAAGAAATTTTAGTAATAATTAGCTCTTTGGACTATAACTAACATTCTTGAGATTCTAATTTTTAGAAGAGTTTTTGACTAAGAAACTAATAGATTCTTTAAGAGTTCTAGTGAGTTAGGGATTTTTAAGAAGCTAAAAATCATGTTTGTNTAATTAGCTCTTTGGACTATAACTAACATTCTTGAGATTCTAATTTTTAGAAGAGTTTTTGACTAAGAAACTAATAGATTCTTTAAGAGTTCTAGTGAGTTAGGGATTTTTAAGAAGCTAAAAATCATGTTTGTAAAATCATTTTGAAATATGAACAATAGAGTCAGAATTTGAGAACATACAAAATTTTATACAATATAATATTATTGTTAAAAATGAAAGGAATATTTTTACTTACTTAAAATAACATTAGTATAAGTTGCTATCATAGAATCATAAGCTTTTGGTGGTAGAGGGCCTTTAGAATTTATTTCATTTTAATTATAATAATAAATGTTTACGAGTACTCAGTATTGAGATAAAAAAATTCAAAAATGCTTTTCATCATTAAATGTGCTAGCTGCTCTGAAGTGTGAAAGAGACACACAACAGACACCATTTTATTGTTATCTTTATCTCACAACAAGCAGCACAATAAATATTTTGATACTATTCTCTTCTACCCCACCACCAGCAGCCAGTACTAGCTGAAAACTACATATCCTTGCTAAGATCTGGGAGTGGCCTCAAAAGGCTTTACAACACATTCCTTAAAATAGTTGCTTCCTGTTTATCTGAGCTGGCTAATAGATAAACGTGTTTACTATTCTCTCCTCAAAGTATGGGGTTTCCCAGGTGACTAAATATTAAAGAATCCACCTGCCAAACAGGAGGTACAGATTTGAACCCTGGGTTGGGAAGATCCTCTGGAAAAGAAAATGGCAACCCACTCCACAGAAGAGTCTGGCAGGCTATAGTCCAAATGACTTAGCGACTAAACAACCCCACCGTTGCCTCATAGTACAACAGCCTTCAAATATCTTATGATCTTGTCTGGGTAAGAAACTATGTCTTTGTTGTTGTTGTTGTTGTTGTTGTTGGAAAGGCTTGACAGGATATCACATAACATTTTCTCCAGGGTTGTTCAAGTCTGCCATTGAATATTCCAAACTTCTCCTTACACTGGCCTATGTCTTTTGAACAATTACAAGAATACACTTTTCACATTTGTAAGGAATAGATGGTATAACACATCTAATAATTTTCAGGAATCCTAATAAATTATCATCAGTCCAAAAATTTTGGTCAATTTATTTAGGAATCAACACTGAATAACATTATTTAACAATATTAAAAGAATAGGACACATATAGGTATATCTTTGATACCCGATGTAGTAGCCCATCCATGCTTAATAAAGATATATTTTTTCTTTATTTTAACTGATATAATTTAAAAGTCTCTGAAAGATCAATATGTGGCTAAAAAAAAANAAGAATAGGACACATATAGGTATATCTTTGATACCCGATGTAGTAGCCCATCCATGCTTAATAAAGATATATTTTTTCTTTATTTTAACTGATATAATTTAAAAGTCTCTGAAAGATCAATATGTGGCTAAAAAAAAAAAAAACCCAGAATAAATAGCATGCATATCTTCATTGTAATATTCTTTGCTTTTTTTCTCTTGAATCATAAAAGCCTTTCAGTAAACTGATGTTAAATTCTTAAAATAGACTACATTATCTTCAACCATATTATCTATTCCCATATGTCATAAAATGATGAAGTTTGCACCAGAATACCAGGAAATATACAAAAGTTGTCAGTAAGTGGTATTATTTCCCTAATGTCTTCTGGGAGAGATGCTAAATTTGATTCTGCTGCTTTAATGTAACCTAGTAAAATAGGAGAGGAAAAAAAAATTTTTTGTTGTTCAGATGATCATGTTAGAATACAGTGTGTTAAATTTGCTCTGATTTCAAACAGCATATAAACATGTGAAAAGACAGATTTTGCGTTTGTCCTAATATTCATTCATTCGTTGGACAAATAATCTGAGTGCCTTCTAGATGCTAGTTGTTCTAGGTTACATCAATGAAAGCCGAAACAAAGCCGACTCTTGCTCTGGTAGTCAGTCTTTAAAATGGCTCACAGTGATCTCAGTCTCCTGACATGCACAGTCTTTAACCCCCTTCTCTCTGTGTTTGCTGGACATGATGATTGAATTCTAATGGATATAATATGGCAAAAGTAATGGGATGCCATTTGAGATTAGATTATGAAAAGACAAAGATTTCTGTCTTGCTTGGACTCTCTGCTGCTCTCCTTCTCTCTCTCCCTCCAAGAGCTCCCACTCTGGGAAAAACAGTCTGCCATGATGTAAGCCACTCTGTGGAGAGGCCCACAAGGCAAGGAACTGATATCTCTGGCCAGCAGCAGCGAGGACCTGAGGCATGCCAACCTGTGTACACTTGGAAGTACACTTGGAAGTGTACAACCTGTGTACACTTGAGACTTCCCAATTAGGTTGAACTTGAAAGTGGATCCTTTCCCACTTGAGCCTTCAGTTGACTATATAGCTCTTGCCAATACTTTGATTGCAGCTTGTAAGACACCTTGATTCAAGGGCTAATCTGCACCCAGATTCCTAACTCACAGAAACTGTGAGATAAAAATGTTGCTTTGAACTGCTCAGTTTTCGGGACAATCATAATATTAATAGAAACAGCAGTAGGTAACTAATATACCTGATCTCATTGTTTATACTCAAATGTATTGATATATAGCTGATCTAAGGGGAAAACATTTTAAGGCATGGTAGGTATGTGAACAGTATTGTGGATCCTCAAAAAGCTAAACAGAATTACCATATGACCCAACAATTTCTTTTTGAATATATGCCCCAAAGAATTGAAAACAGGGACTCAGATATTTGTATGCTGATCTTTGTGGCAGCATTATTGACAATAGCCAAAGGTAGAAACAACCAAAATACCCACTGACAGAAGAATGAATAAATAAAATGTAGTATATATATATACAATGGACTATTTAATTCAGCCTTAAAAAGGAAGAAAATCCTGACATATACTGCAATATAGATGAAGCTTGAAGACACTGTGCTAAAGGAAATAACCATACAAATACTGTGTGCTGCTAACTCGCTTCAGTCGTGTCCGACTCTGTGCGACCCCATAGATGGCAGCCCACCAGGCTCCCCCAACCCTGGGATTCTCCAGGCAAGAACACTGGAGTGGATTGCCAGTGCCTTCTCCACAAATACTGTATATTTACTTAAATGAGATTTCTAAAGTAGTCAAATTTATAGAGGCGGAAANGACCCCATAGATGGCAGCCCACCAGGCTCCCCCAACCCTGGGATTCTCCAGGCAAGAACACTGGAGTGGATTGCCAGTGCCTTCTCCACAAATACTGTATATTTACTTAAATGAGATTTCTAAAGTAGTCAAATTTATAGAGGCGGAAAGTAGAATGAAGACTGTCAGGAACTAGGGATAAAGAGGAATGGGAGTAATTGTTTAACAGATACAGCATTTCAGTTTGAGAAGATGAAGAGAATTCTGAAAATGATAACGGGGTGATTGCACAGCAACGTTAATGTGCTTAATGCCACTTAACTGTACACTCAAAAATAATTAAAATGGTAATTTTATGTTGTATATAGATAGGTAGATAACTAATACCTTTACACTTTATTCAGATGTTGAAGAAACAAACAAACAAAAAAACTTGGAATCAAAGAAAGTGACAATGGGAGTTGGAGACTGACCCCTAGATTCAGGGAGGTACATCCCATCCCTGAGCTTGCCTAGGGTGCCATCTGACCAGGCAGATTCATCCTCTGGTTCTCCAGGCAGGAAAAGGATGGGGCAAAGGGTCTCCACTGACAGCCTGATACTCTGCTGTTTTCCTTTGTAACAGGCGCTGTTACTTGTTATATATAAAAATATATAAAAACCTAGTACAAAAAAAGCAGTAATAAAGGAAACAAACAAAAAGAAATGGGAAAACAAAAGGCTAAAGTAATGCCCACACTTTCACTAAGCTCAGACAATTGTGGATAACTGTTTGAGTCGATTTCAACGAGAGTATGTTACAAGGGTTGTCCAGCTGTAATGTGAATACTTTTGGTGATTTGCAGAGAGACATTGGCCATACTTTTCGACCATTAAGAAAGGTGAGTGTTGCTTGAATGCACAAGAAAATGATGAAATCACATTCACTAGAATAAGACAATAAATAGATAGAAAGCACAGGTAACAGAGTTTCTAAGCCAGTGTAGAAATTGTGAAGATCAGATGGGACATATCAATAGAGAGCTACTGTCTATTAATAGGAGTATGTTGTTTGGGAAATGTGGCCAAGCCTTGGTGGTCACTGATGTGTTGGGGGTGAGGAAGCTCAGAGGTTATTCAAACTTTTCAAATTCCTCTGGACCACACTCTCAGAGTAGCTTACATAGGTGGAACCTGTCACGGCACTTCACATAAAGCTGAATCTGTACAGAGTGGGTGGTAAGGATTTGGGGCCAGAGCAAAGGAATATATGCAGTCAGAACACATGTGGATACCTATATGTCTGAATACAGTAGGGGCTCTGCCTTTACCTGTGAGTAAGATTTGGAGGAAAAAGGTAACAGCAGAGTATCAGGCTGTCAGTGGAGACCCTTGGCCCCCTCCTTTTCCTGCCTGGAGAACCAGAGGATGAATCTGCATGGTCAGAGGGTACACTAGGCAGCTCGGGGATGGGCTGTACCTCTCTGAGTCTAGGGATCAAAGTCTCCAAATCCTGGTGTCACTTTCTTCAATTCCAAGGGGTTTTTTTGGTTGTTGTTTCTTCTGAATAAAGGGTAACGAGGACTTAATACAATTAAAAGGTTTTATCATGATTAACTTTTCTGGGTCTTCTGGGCTGAGCATTTTCTCCGTGGTGCATTCAGAGCTGTGTGGTGACAGAATGTAGAAAGAGCCTTCTAACAGAGGGCTCACCGACAGAGCAGGGCAAAGAAGTACACTGTTCTGAAGGGTGGCAGGGAAGGAAAAAGCTAAATGGGGGATCACAGTGGATATCGGGACTAAAGGGTGAGGGAAGCATTTTGCTTTCCCTGCCAATGACCTGACTGTTTTATCATTTGTACTTCACACTTGGGTGTTATTTATATCATCAAATACTGACGTTTCAGTTATTAATAGATGTTTGATTTGGACCATATCAGTATAATTGTGAAGTGAGATGGGTTATAAATTTGCTGTCTTCGTTTATTTTATTAGGTGTATACAGGACACTTCAGGTGATCACAAGGACATGCAGATGAATAAAATAAACTATGTTTCCTTCCACAGCCTGAAAAAAATTGAAGGAAATAAACACTTGCTCTGTAGCATGATCAGAAGGGTAGAGAGTATAGAAAGGGCAGAGAAGGAGTGCTTGTGACATGAGAGAAGCCTTGTTGGTAAAGATAAATGTATGTTAAAGAAGAAAATTCAACAAAGTTTTAAAGATATTATTAGTTTTTTTCATCACTTTATGAATTGAACAGCATCCCATCTAGCAAATAGAATGGAGATCTGAAGAACTGTACATGGCAGGAGGTTTTTACAGGACAAAGTGAGCAGGAACAAGGAAATTACAGTGGACATTTGCTGATTGATTAAAGCAGGGTTACTTTTCTCATTTGAAGCAAAGGGTGGTGTTGGAGCCTAGTTATATAAGCAGGCAAATGTTGATTGGTTGACTTAGGGATTCCTTTTCTGGGATTGCTCAGTTCGGAAACTTAGTTAAATTTTTTCTTACTGATGGAGACTGTAGTGGGATTTAGCAGGAGTAACTCCATCTTGGTCCTAATCTGGTTATTTTAACAAATTAAACAATCTTGAATAGGTTCCAGCTCATGGGGAAGCAAGGGACTGTGAGAGAGCATGAAGCAAACAGGCATATATTTTGGTACTCCTCGAGTCCTGGATATGGATGGAAGAAGAACTTGAGATATATCACAAGAGGCAAGTAGAAGACAAGACCCATCTGGGCCCAGTGTGCCTAACTGTGTATCCTTGTAGACAGTGGAGGCACTAGTGATAGAAGTGAGATGATCAAATTTCTGGGTTTTTTTGTAGTTGTCTACCATAAAAAATATTGTTCAACCATGTGTTAGTCGCTCACTTGTGCTGGATTCTTTGTGACCCCATGGACTGTAACGAACTAGTCTCCTCTGTCCATGGAATTCTCCAGGCAAGAATACTGGAGTTGGTAGCCATTCCCTTCTCCAGGGAATCTTCCTGGCCCAGGGATTGAAACTCGGTCCCCAGCATTGCAGACAGATTCTTTACGTTTGTTCAACTATAAATGGTAATAATTCCATGACTTATATGATCTTCTCCCTCTACTCTTTTCTGTCTCTATTTCCTCATTTTTTTAAGGTCAGCTGTGATTACTCAGATGGAGGTAATTCCTACTCCGCTTAACTCCCTGTCCACCCTTCCACGTACCTGGAGAGATAGAGAGAATTATGGTTGAATAGGAAGTAAAAAATAAACTAGTTGATTTATTTGTAAAAAGTTAAGACTACTGTGATTTTTTTTAAAAAAAATCACTTTTGGAGAGCATTTTATCTGGGAAACAAAACTGATCCTTAGGGTTTCTATATTTTCAAAACAGAGTAAGTAAAAATGCATTAAAAATTTTTTTTTCTTCAATTTGCAATTCTCCCTCTTTTTATTCTATTATCTGTCTTCCCTCCTCCTTCTACATTATTATTTTAATTTTCAGTTGTTTTTGAAATGCTATCAAATTAACAGCAATATAATGAAAGTTTTATTTATGGAAAGGATAACCACAAAAGGAATATAAGAATAGTATTTCTTAGATATGGGAAAAATTTTGTTTTATCTCCTTTGATTACTTAAATGTAGACAAGCTAGTTTGGTTCTATTAACTGCATGCTATTTATTGAATTATTACAAAATAAGATGTTTATCTTATAAGATGGAGCATAAGAGACAACAGTTCCCCTACCATGACAATTCTCTACTATAAAAGTGATATAATCACCAAGGTAAAAATAGCTTGAAATTTTATATGTGAGGATTTGTTTCAGAACAAGTCTGAGAAAGATTAGTTTCAGCTAAATATTTTGAATTATTTAATAGGGTTTCTGTTTTCCCTAGTTTGGAATTGATTCCCAAGAATAGTGTGGGTAGAAAATCAGTTTGAAGAGAATATTCAAAAATCCTCTGTAAGATCCAGTGAGTGGCAATAGCAAAGCAACAAAGAAAACAAAAATAAAACTAAAATCCTAGGCATATCTGAATTAGTTTCAGGTTGAAGACTGACTCCTTATGTTTTGAAATAATGTATTTTCCTTGCTGAAAATTGTGTTAGGTAGAACTATTGCTTTCCATGCTTTTCTATTTTTCATTCATTAGACAGTGGGTTTTAGATGACTTCTATGTGCTGGTCACTATACATAGGTGGCCTTATTGAGTTAACAGTTGAATGAAGACACAGGCTAGAAACAGTAAACTAGAAATGAATTAAGAACTGAGATTTCCATTGGATATGGCAGTGAGCAGGTAGCCTTGATCAGAGCTGCTTTAATCATGGTGTGGTTTGAAGAAAGATGCATGAAGTTGGAGACCGACTGTAGACACTTTCATCAAGTTTGGTTCTAAAGATTGAAGAAGGAGGGGTGATAGTTAAATGAGGGTTTACAAGCAGAGGAAAAACTTTTGTGTTTCAATATTGAAGAGAATTAAGTGTGTTCAGATGCTAACTAGAGGGAATCAAGAGAGGGAGAGTTGAAGATACTGGAAAGGCAGTCAATATACAATTACTTACTTATGTGTGTGAATACAATATAAGTCATGGGCTATTAAGGGTAGGGATTCTATATTATTTCTAAAGTAGAGACTAGACTAGACTAGATTGAGCATCCTTTGGGATTCTACTTTTAAGAAAGACTATTTTTGAGTAGAAGGTAGGCCTTTGCCACTACTCTCCTTAGTTCTCTAACCAGATTTCCATAATGTGAAATGTGGAGATGTAAAAATTACTGGGAAAAGGACCTTTTTTTTTTTTTTTTTTTTGGGTCATGGACTCTACCAGTGAAGAGATGACCAAGGCACACAGCACGGAACTCGATGCAGGGCGACCCTGGCACATAGCACAAACCTCGGGAGNGTGAAATGTGGAGATGTAAAAATTACTGGGAAAAGGACCTTTTTTTTTTTTTTTCTTTTGGTCATGGACTCTACCATCCTTTGCATCCCCTGTAAAATCTATCATAACTGGACTAAAAGTAGTTTTTTTTTTTTAAGTAAAGCAATGTATCTGAATTAGAAAAAAGGGGTTTTCTGAAGAGCCTTCATGTATTTCAAATGACTTCAATGAAAAAAAAGTAAAGTGATACCCTTGTGGACTGATAACATTTAAGAATGTGAACCTATAGTTTTCCTGCTGTATTCTATTTTCCTGTTCCTTTTGTTTGTTTAAGGAGGTATTTATCAATCATGGACATAAAACCAGGCATGAGTAGACTGGAAAGGAGACCACAAATCTGTCTGGATTTTGTTTTCTGAAAGCCTAATTCTTTAGAGGAATTTGGAAGGATGATGGAGGAGTCAAAAGGAAGAGGATTCATGGATACAGACAAAATAATAAGCGTGTCATATTAGAGTCTGGTTTCCGCTCCAGACTGGGAAGATTTCTCTGTGCTTTACAAGTTCAGGACAAATGCTGAGCTCTGTATCCCACAGCCCTGGTGGGGCTGCAGGTCTGAGGGGAGGAAAGCTTGTTGGTGCCTCGGCAGGGATCTTTGGCAGCTCCAAAATTGTGCTCTGTGGCCCCTAACTCTGACTTAGAAGCAGCAGAGCCTTGAGGGAGCAGAGGGTAGCTGAGCAGAAATCTGTGATGACTGAAGCCCAAAGAGGCCCAAACTGCTTCAGGGGCCTTGGTATTGATCTATTTCAAAATCACTAGATGAATTCAGCATGGCATGATCTTCATGTTCCAGAAAGGACGTATATTCTCTATTTAGTGAATTTTTGAAGGACAAGAAGGGCAAGCCCCACAGAGAGACACAAAGAAGTAAAGAATCAAAACCTTTTGGGTGCTGCTCTCCCCTACATGTTAACCAACATATTCATACTGAAGTTTTCACTTGGGACTCACCTTAATATAGATTTATATTTCACTAGCAGACAAATTAACCTCACATTCTAGGTTTATGTCCAAGTTTCTAGGTTCCTGCTGTTGGACAAATAAGTCATGTAGCTTCTTTATAAAGAATTTTAAACCTAGGAATCCGTGTACATGTGCTCAGTCTCTCAGTCATGTCCCAACTCTTTGTGACCCTGCCAGGCTTCTCTGTCTGTGGAATTTTCCAGGCAAGAATACTGGAGGCGAGTTGCCATTTCCTACTCCAGGGGATCTTCCCATCCTGGGGATTGAAGCCATGTCTCTTGGCGTGTCCTGCATTGGCAGGCAGATTCTTTACTGCTGAGCCACCTGGGAAGCCCCCATGTATATATTAACTGTCAATTAAAATAAAATGGTGTCAGTATTAAGTTACTTATTTCAGTTGTAAGGTAAAAGAACTCTGTGTACAACAAATGTTTTATGTATACTTTCATGTCATCTCACAGCAATCTTGTGAGAAAAATGATGCTCGAAAATTAAGTAATTTTCTGAGGTTAAGTAACTAGTAGACTGCAGAGTGATTTTGATTACATTTTTTCTCTCCTTCTCTCTCCTCTTTTCTTCTGCCCTTCTTTCCACTAGTGTTTCTATTTTCTTTTCATAGTTGTGATATTTATTTTTGCAAATGTACATAGTTTATAGAGTCAAGTTAGTATCTTTTGTCTCAAAACTAGGAACTTTGTATAAATATTCTAATGGTATTGCTTTTTATAAAACAAATTTAGGAAGCCTTTCTGAATTTGCCTTCAAAGTCAATTTATGAGCCATGTGAGAAAAACAGTTGTATTTTACATCTCATCACATCATGCATGTTGAAAACTCACACTGGATTGGTCACTGACAATTATTGTGAGGCTTGGTACTGGACAACTAGTGGATAACTTTAAAAAATCTTATTGGATGAAAGATATGACATCTACATTGACTTTAGAAAAAAATGTGTCATGAGGTCTTGAGGCAATTAAAAAAAGGCTTATTGTGTGAGATCATAGCATTTTAGAACTGAAATAGATCTTTGCTCAACTTTCTTACTCAGCTCTAAGTTAATTTTAAGTGGTTTAATTGTGGTTTAAAGATAACATTCAGATTATCATGTTAGAAACACTACTTATGCAAGAAAATATTCATCAGAAAGTTTCATTTTTTATCTTTACACATTCTTAAGGCATTCAATTGCAAGAAGGAGATTTAATATCTACCACTAGAGCTGATGGTACAGTGAGAACAGATTTCTACTTAATCTTCCTAAACCAAAGAAAGCTAATTTTTAAGGCTTCATATAACAATGAAGATTAAGAATTTCATGAAATCCAGGTGTCTTTTAAAATATATATCTTTTCTTAAATGTGTTTTAATTTCATTATAGAATAGTCTGAATTTTAATCATTATTCATTATTATTATTATGATGATACAGAAATATTGCATGTGTTGTTTCCCTATAGTGGAGTTAAGCATATGCTTGTACTGTTTAACAGCCTTACAATGGACAGTCACTTCTAAATTCTGAGAGTTCTTAGTGAAATTTCAAGTTTCTTACAACTGAGGACTTCATGCTTAATTTACATTAGGAAAGGGGCTTCCCTGGTAGCTCAGAGGTTAAAGTGTCTGCCTGCAATGTGGGAGACCAGGGTTCGAGCCCTGAGTTGGGAAGATCCCCTGGAGAAGGAAGTGGCAACCCACTCCAGTACTCTTGCCTGGAAATTCCCATGTACGGAGGAACCTGGTAGGCTACAGTCCATGGGGTCACAAAGAGTCGGACACAACTGNAATGTGGGAGACCAGGGTTCGAGCCCTGAGTTGGGAAGATCCCCTGGAGAAGGAAGTGGCAACCCACTCCAGTACTCTTGCCTGGAAATTCCCATGTACGGAGGAACCTGGTAGGCTACAGTCCATGGGGTCACAAAGAGTCGGACACAACTGAACAACTTCACTTTCACTTTCACTACATTAGGGAAAAAAAAAAAAAACTCAATACTTACATGTGTTGTATTTTATTAATGTAAAAACAAGCACTGTGTACTTTTATTTAAAGAATCCAACTAAGTAATAATTTTTAAATGTTGCTACAATATTTTTGTATCTGTAAGTTTCCATGTAACATTAATATTGCTCAAGAGATTAGATATGGTCTAAGATTACAGTTTTTGAAAAGATGTTAAGAAGGGCCTTTAAGCATGTTCAATATCCTTTTGTGGAGTATGTGATCATTAAAACTCAAGTGTTTTCTTTTTTTTTTCCCCCACATGTGTGTATGTTGTTGTGGGAGTAGCACTATTGATTTGCTTGGTAGAACACATAATCCAAAACTGTTTGTGTTGTCTGAAACAGCCAAAAATTTTTTAAAAGTGTAAATATACTTCTCTCATAAAAACACAGATTAAGTCAAATGTTTAGACCATCAGAATTCTTATTAAAATTTGAAATGAGATAAAATATTTTTATAATATTGCCTGGAATTCAATATATATATTTTAAAGTTAATGTTAAAAATATTCTGTTAAATGGTTTATCTAATTTATCTAATGAAGGGAATATTCTTCAGTAAGCCCTTTATATGCTCCTGACACAACATGTGTATTTTTAGCTTTTAATGCTTTTTTCACCAAAATGTGCCAAGTTTCTGAGGCAATGTTATTTTTAAAATATGTTGATTATGTTATTCTAGTAGACTGCAGATTTCTGAAGTCAGAAATGTATCTTATTCACCCTAGTGTCCTTATTTAGCATGTAGCAGAATTCTTAGGATGTGGCTTATCTATTCAATCTATTGAATGAGTGTATAAATAAGTTTTTCATTTTGCATCTTTAGGATATCTACATCTTCTTTAGTATACTGTATTTTTTATTCAATGAAAGCATATCTTTTGAGTTTCTTGATGTAACTCCAATTATTTAAAATATATTAACAAATAAAAGATAAATCAATAAGTTATTCCCTCAGTACCCATGTGAAAATGAAGTACAAGTTATAGTATCTAAAAATTTTGCTTACTAGAAGAGATACTCAATTAGTGAAGATACATTGCATAGTAAAGATACATTGGCCTGAATTACAGACTAAAAGTGAGGTGTGCAACCTAGACTCAGTAAGGTAGGCAATAAAATCCATTTTAGGTCTTAATCAAGGGTTTAAGTATGATAAACCCAGGATTTAGAATAAATAAGCTCATTACAAGAAACCTTAAAAGAATGATAAAAGTTGAAGATAAGCAGATCAGCTGAGAGACTATGGCTGTGATTCAAGTGTGTGTTGTGTGGTAGAAATGTGACTAGAGAGGGGTGTGATGGAAGATATTTGGCAGGAAATATTGATAAGAAGGGATATAGGCCAAAGAGAAGTGAATTAAAAATTTTAAATACTTTGAACAATTAAGGCATGAAGGAGAGGGGACTGGAAAATTTGATGACTGATTTTAGACTCATTAAATTTGAAATGACAGTAGGGAGTTGAAACCATCCAAATGGATATATATTAACATATATATATAGGAGCACAATCAGCAATGAAGGAGAAGCTGAAGTTAAGCTAAGAGTGTGTGCTATGGGCTTAAGTAGAGAGAGAAGAACAAAGTCACATTGAATGCTATAAATTTAAAATGAGAATAGGAGCTACCTGAGAACAAACAATGGAAAGTCAAAGAAAGAGGAGAACCCAATTAAAATTGAAGACGCAGAGGGCAGAGAGAGTTTCAAGGAAGCAGGAATAGCTGTGGTGTGCAAATTTTCAGGAATTTTATGAGTCAGTTTTTGAACACAGCCTTTAAGAATTAAATTATGTAAGCTCTAAATAAAGTATGTTAGAACAAAGTTAATAAACCAACTCATCACTTTCTAATAATTTTAATTGCTTTTGCTATTATCCATATTCTTTATATATATGCATATACAAAATATATTAGAAATACTATATATTGATTTCTGTTCTATTGTTCATCTTTTCCTAACTCAGCCTGTGGTGATGTCACATTGGTAGCTTGAAATTGGCAATGTGGAAGTATTTAGACCTCAAAAATGTCATGTGCTAAAATTCAGGCTTGGTTCATAGTTCTCTTAGGATTGGCAGACTGCATCTTTTCGGCCAAATCTAGCCCATTGCTTGCTTTTGTGCATGGTTATACTATTTGTACATCGTTGTACTGTTGTACACAGCTCAACTTTTATTGAAACACCAACACACCCTTCTTTAAATAAAATGTCTATGGCTCCTTTTGCATTATGATGTCAAGGAAGAATAATTATAATATAGGCTATATGGCCCTCATAGTCTGAAATATTTACCAATCAACCCTTTACAGAGAAAGTTTTTCTACTCCTGGTCTGCTCATAAGAAAGGGATGGGGAACATACAAGTGATGAAGATTAAACTTAAAAATGTGTTGTGCATACAATTGTGACATGGTGAGGACCACAGAAATTAAAAAAAATTTTTTTCTAATATTTGAAAACCATTGTCTGACTCAGAAAGAATGTTGCTCACACTGTTGACAAATGTGTGAAGTTCTGACATATGTCTCTTTTTTGTCATTTTTATTGTATTCAGACAAAAATGTCAACCAATATCCAAATTGATATTGCACTCATTTGTGGATTTCAAATATAGATTGGCTATGGACACAAGAGTTTGGCCAAATGCATTCTGTGAGAATTAATTTGCTATATGAGGTTTTCAATAAAAATATGGTGTATTTTATTACTGTTTGTAAATTATATATCAGTAAAATTCAGAATAAACTTTTGGACATGTATACATGCATTGCTTTTTATTAAGAGAGCAAGTTGTCCATTATTTGTCAGCCCAGCACTCTACAGCAGTTTTGGAAGCAATAGAATCTTGGAAGAAGATTAAAAAAAGAAAAGATTATTGCTTTTAATAAATATTAATATATTTGTGACTCAGAAAATATGAATCAGTTAAGAAAATTCTCAGAGTAATTAACTATGTATTTTATTTCTCTTGTCTTTTACTCATTTAGCAGAGATTTAATCGATTACCTGCTCTGTACTGAGCATCATGTGAAATGACAGATACATTTGAAAGAATTAAGACATAGCTTGTTTTGCAGAGTTTGTAATCTGATGTAGACTGCAGGTGACAAAGCAGTAAATATATAAACAAACATATAATTTACAAAATTATATACACTACTTTAGAGTTAGTGAGTAATAGAAATGAGTTTGAATTGACCTTCTCAGCAGGTCATCCTGGAAGGTCTCTCTGCTATTTCAGCTGAGGCAGAACCAGGGCTGGGGAGATTGTGCTTGGTAAAACAAAAAACCTATATAAATATCCTGAGGATTTAACTTTAAAAAAAAACATACTCACTTGCAATAAAAAGGTAATCACTTTCAATTGCTTCATTAATTATACAAGAAACTAAATTTTAAATAATATTACTCAGGATATAGGCAGTTACTTTCCTCTAAAAACCTCAAAGTTAATCATGTGTGGAAATTAATTTCCCAAGTTTCCTTTTAAAGCTAGTGTGGAATTCTCTGTATGTTTACATATGACCTTCATTAAGGCAAAGAATTTCTTCATTTAGATTCTGGCTTTATTTGATGCTAATATGTTAAGTCAGGTTGTTTCTCAATACTTTGTGTCAAAGGAGGATAATTCCTTTTCTTCACTTTGTGTGCCTGAATCTCTAAATCATACTTAGGCTCAGACAGGAAGACATTCATGCTTTTATCCAATCTGATTTTTTCTTAATTCATCAGACCTCAGAGCTAGTGAATATTTTTTAGTTTCATGAAAATACTGGGTAAGTTTAACATTACTATGGAAATCTGTCTTGTCAGAAAAGATTAATTGCATTTTCTCATCTTTATTCTTTTTACTACATGATTTTTTTTTAAGCAAAAGGCTAACTCAGGTATAATAAGTTCTTCAAGTGATAAAGATTAGAGCTAATATTTGTGATTATTTTGAAGTGTTGACTGAAATACCCTCCTTGCCATCACTTCCTCCCTGTTCTGCCTGACCTTATTCCCCATACTTAAACTTCTTTGATTTGCTTTTCTTGGACTTTAAGACCTTTTATTCCTATGTAGGCTTCCAGAAATTAGTCATCGGATGTTATCATTGGAGGATTGGGAGGATAAAAAAGACAGCAAACTCTTGGCTTTTAAACTCAAAAGCTTTATTTCCCATGCAAGAAGGAAGTATTTAGGAAGAATATTTGTTATCCAATTCAGAATTCTCCAGACTCTTGCCTCGGAACTGTAGCAGGGAGTAGAAAAGGGGAGGGAGTAAGGTAATTAAACCCGCTTAGGGTTGGGCCATGCCTTGTTTCTATTTCCTACCTGCACTTACTTCAGAACAGGATGAGGGATACTGATAAACCCATAAGATAAGTTTGGATATCCAAAAGATAGAGGACACTGCTTCTGGCATGTTAGCAGTCTCTTCTCTTAAAAATACTTCTCATGTTGATAAGGTGTGAGTTCTTATGGCTTTTTGTGGTATCTAAGACAATTAAGTCTTGATAAAGATTTAGGATTCTGGTGACTCCAGAGAAGCATGTGAAAATAAGTTTTTCCAGCTGCCTTCAAAGAAGGTGAAAAAAATAACTGAAAGAACTAACCGTCAAAAGTCACTTCTCAGTGTTGGTTGTTCGATGTTAGTGTAGACCATGGAGTAACAATTGATTCTCAGAAAACAGCAGTGGAGATGGATGCAGGAGCAAAGGACAGGAGAGGCAGAAGCCATTGTGATGGATCATGGTGGAGTTCAGAGGGCAGCCACAGGCCAGACCTGACCTCCTGGCCTCTCTCTCCTCTGTATAAGTGCCCTGAAAATTAGGTACCAGGTTGAAGAGGACGAAGAGGAAAGGAAATTTTGAATGACTTACACTTAAACCTGAAATGACCAAGGATAGCAGGAAATGACTAAGATTTTGTTTTCTACCATTAGTCAAGATTGGGCTTAACATTTATATATTCAACATATGTTTACTGAACAATTACTATGTACCAGCCAGTGTTCTAGATACTTGAGATATCACTGGGGCAGAGATCTGTGCCCTCGATAAGCATCATCCTTGGAGGCCAACACAGAGAAAAATGATTGGACGAGTGGGGTGGGTGAGATACTTGCAGTATTAAATAGAATGGTCAAAGATGGCCTCATTTTGAAGGTCAGATTTACACAGACACTTGATAGAGGCGAGGAGGTTGGCTCACGTGATATTTCGGGATAGAGTCTTCCAGGGAAAGACAACAGCATGAGCAAAAGTCCTAGAAAAAGCAAAAGCATGGGGCAGTAGCAGGAGAAGAGGGTAGAGATGTACTGGAGGGCAGATTTTGGGGACCTATGGCTCATTTGACAGAATTTGGCTTTTGGTTTGAGTAAAATTACATTTACATTACCTACAGTGTTCAAGTGAGGAGTAACATGATCTGATTTGCCTTTTTAAAGTTCATTCTGCCTCGTGTGGTTAATATAGACCAAAGGGACCAGGAGCGTTAAAACAAGAGCAGTTAGAAGGTTACTGCTACAATCCAGGCAAGGGATGACAGTGGCCATTGTAAAGGTGAGCACAAGTGATTCAATTATGTACGTATTTTAAAAGTGGCACTAAATAGGATTGGGGCTTCCTGGGTAGCTCAGTGGGTAAGAATCTTCCCGCCAATGCAGGAGACACAGGATATGTGAGTTCAATCCCTGGGTCAGGAAGATCCCCTGGAGAAGGAAATGGCAACCCACCTTAGTTAGTATTCTTGCCTGGAAAATTCGGTGGACAGAGGAGCCTGGAGGGTTACCGTCCATGGGGTCACAAAAGAGTCAGACATGACTTAGCATCAGAGCACAGAACTAATAGGATTGCCTACTGTATCAGATGAAGGATATGAAAGAAAGGAAGTAGCGAAGAGAACTACAAAGTTTTCTGTCCTGAGTTACCGGAAGGATGCAGTTGAGATGGTGAAGGCTGCCTGATAAACAGGTTTGGGGTTGGAGGAAATATAAAGAGATTGATTTTGAGTATATTAAGTTGGAATGTTGGAATCCACTTGGAATGTTGAGTTTGCTGTTAGATTTACGAGCCTGGAAGATCTTAATTAGAGATATTTATTAAGAAATTTTAGGCATATAGATAATATTTAAAATTAGGAGGCTGAGTTGAGGGGTAGTTCTGTTAGGGGAAACACACTGACTGAAACCACCCACCCTGGCCAGGCACCATAGTAACCATTTGCATGAGTAGTTTTACGATAGGAGGTCCTGATAAGGAACACGGAACTAATAAGCTACCACCAACTGGAAGAGTTCAGAAAAGGTCAAAAGGAGACACCACATGTCCAACCACCTCCCAGAATCCTTCTCTGGCATCCGTCTTGGCCGAACAAGGCGTGTACCACCAAGAAAGACTCTGAGTCAGAATAATTGGCTAAAGACAACCCAGAAATAATCCCATCACTATAAAACCTGAGACTGCCAGAGACTGGCAGAGCTGTTCTCCTGGGTTCCCATACTCTACTGCTCTCCACCTGGGTACACTTTCCCAGTAAAATCTCTTCCTTTGTCAGCACATGTGTCTCAGAAAATTCACTTCTGAGTGTTAGACAGGAGCCCAGTTTTGGGCCCTGGGAGGGGTCCCCCTTCCTGCAACAGTTCTCCATTTCAATGCTTTAGTAACTAGCAGGTCTTCATCTTGCAAATAAGGACAATATATTCTAAGCAAAATATTGAAAACAACTACTCAAAGGCACTGGGAAGTTACCAAAACAGGCAGATTACGGAAGAAAATTGAAACTTGTAAGAAATAATTGGCAATGAGTGAGAGCCTCATTTTCTCAAACTTTTAGCCTGAGTGCCATCTTCAGTAGTTCCTGAAAGGAATATTTTAAACTACAATAGAAAGCTTAAGTTTCTCTGGCCTGAAGAATCAGTAGATAAGAGTTTGGGGCAACCACAGAAAGTACAAAGTAATGGGGAAACAGAGCCAGAGTGGGAAGCCCTACTCTCTATGTATAAACTCTATCAAAGCTCTTCAAGTATCAACTTGAACCATACAAGACTGAGAAAAATTTCTTTAAAGAACAAAATAAGGAACTGATATTTAAGCTATCTCTGGTGAGATAGTTTGTAGTTTGAGTTCAATTAAATTAAGTATCTGATTAATGTATGGCAAAACCAATACAATATTGTAAAGTAATTAGCCTCCAATTAAAATAAATACATTTATATTAAAAAAATTAAGTGTCCGATTACACAAATATTCTACTCTTTGGAAGAGTGAGATAGAACATTTTTTATATAAAGTAGAGATTCTTCTCTGCAACATGTCACTTACAAAGTTCAGACTATAATCTGAAATTGCTTAACATATGAAGGATCAGGAAAATGTGACCACTCTAAAGAAAAATAACATTAATGAGGCCAATCTGAAAAAAATGCAGATGTTGAAATTAGCAGACAAGGATTTTAAACTTGCTATTTTAACTATGCTTCATAAGGTAAAGATGGTTATAATAAATGAAAATGTATTTCTCATCAGAAAAATAGAAAACATAAAAAAAGAATCCAATGAAAATTCTAGAACTAAAAAAACACAGTATCTATATTGAAGAATTCCCTGGGTGGGTTAACAGCAGAATGGAGATGGCAAAAGAAAAAAAATGAATTTGAAGAAGCCTCAGAGGGAGTAGGAGAGGGCGGGATGATCTGGGAGAATGGCATTGAAGCATATATACTATTATGTAAGAAATGAATCACCAGTCTATGTTTGATGCAGGATGCAGGATGCTTGGGGCTGGTGTACGGGGATGATCCAGAGAGACGTTGTGGGGTGGGAGGTGGGAGGGGGATTCGGGATTGGGAGCTTGTGTGCACCTGTGGTGGATTCATGTCGATGTATGGCAAACCCAACAGAGTATTGTAAAGTCAAATCAAAAAATAAATAAATAAATAAACTAAAAAAAAAAAAGATCTGCAGAAATTATTCAATCTGAAAAAGAAAAAATAAAAATTAAGAAATTTGAATAGATATTTAGAATCTGTGGGCAATATAAAAATGTCTAACACAACTGTTTTTGGAATCCAAGTGCGAAGAAAGAGAATAACCCAGAAAAAGTATTTGAAGAAAAATAAATGATTGAAAATTTCTCCAGTCTAATGAAAGCTATACTACTGATTCAGGAAGCTAAGCAAACTCAGACCAAGGTAAACATAACTGATACTATGTCTGGTCACATCGTTGTCAAACTTCTGAAAATCAAAGGTAAAGAGAATATTTTGAAAGTAGCAAGAAAGAAAAGAGATCTTATCTACAGGGGATTGATGATTCATAAAACTATGAAAGTCTAATTAGAAATCATAGACACCACAAGACAGTGGTGGAATAAAGTCTTAAAACTATTAACATAAAGTCCTGGAACTATAGCATATAAGGTCTCTAAGGAAGTAGATTGGGAAGAATAGCCAAGAAACTAGATGAAGTTAGAGAGATAAAACAAAAACTGGAAAATTAATCAATAAGGAGGGAATGATCATCTGTGTCAAATGTTGCTATCCTATCAAGCATGGGCAGGAAACTAACCATTGGACTGAACAAGGACATCAGTAATAGTCTTGACAGGAAAAGGTTTGGTAGAAAGGTGAGCTTTAGGTTTGATTGGAGAGAGTTTAAGAGAGAATGAAAAGAAAGGAATTAGAAATTATAAGTAAAAGCAACTCTTTCACATAGTTTTTGCTGTATAGGGAAGAAAGAAATGAATAGTGGTTAATGTTAAGAGTGGGGTCAAGAGAAAGTTTGTTTTGTAGGGCAAATATGCTAATTAGCATAATCTAGTAAAAACCAAAATGAACGTGGTTATTTTGGATAAAAAGGAAGATATTTGTCCAGTATTACCAGGTCTGTAGAAAATAAAAATAAAATCAAGCCACTTGAATTTTAAAAAAAATCACCACATAAATATATGACTTGAATTCTCATGTCTCCTTTACCCCGGGCGAAATTTTATCTATTCCCTAAGCGCAACTATTCTTCAGTTCAATTCAGTTCAGTTCAGTCGCTCAGTCATGTCCGACTCTTTGCAACCCCATGAATCGCAGCACGCCAGGACTCCCTGTCCATCATCAACTCCTGGAGTTCACTCAGACTCGCATCCATCAAGTCAGTGATGCCATCCAGCCATCTCATCCTCAGTCGTCCCCTTCTCCTTCCTGCCCCCAATCCCTCCCAGCATCAAAGTCTTTTCCAATGAGTCAACTCTTCGCAAGAGGTGGCCAAAGTACTGGAGTTTCAGCTTTAGCATCATTCCTTCCAAAGAAATCCCAGGGTTGCTGTCCCTCAGAATGGAGATGTGTATAAGAGACAGATATACATCTGTGGACCCATTTCTTTTGAGACAAGAAAAGAAAATTACTTAGCTGTAATTCTTACTCTCGATGAATTGTAATTACAATGACTCTAAACCTTCTGAACTCAAGTGCTTCTCTGGTGCATGAGATAAAAAAAAAAAAATTCCATCTTGTGAATTTTAAATCATTCAATGTCCTCACAAATAGGTGAATGCAACCCCTAATTCCTAAAGTCCAGCGTATATCTAAATATACAAGCTCTACATCTCACAATAGACAGATGGTGACAGTTATAATGATGACCCAGAAGATCAAGAAGAAAAGTTCAAAAAATAATTTACCACGGCAGATCTAAATAAAGTGTCTCTCCACTTAAGGAAACAAGCGTAAGTTCTCACTCCCATAATTGGGAGCTGTTCTGGTTAACATTCCTTTTTCCCCCAAATTATAAGGTTCACCAATCTTCAAAGATTTATAAAGAGTGCTGAATTTAGGCTGAAAATAATTTAACTATGGATGATTCAGAACTTTCTTCAGCAGTTTTTCCCTGTCCCAAGCATCACCATTAAATACACACATCACTATTATTATGCGATCTTATAGGAACAGAGGGTGTGCTTAGTTTCTCAGTAGTGTCCAACCCTTTGTGACCTCATGGACTGTAGCCCTACAGGCTCCTTGGTTCATGGGATTCTCCAGGCAAGAATACTGGTGTGGGTGGTCATTTCCTACTTCAGGGTGTAGGTACATAGTACATAGGAAACAGAGTTTTCTGTTTAGAATATATGTAGGAATAAATTTGCTTTTAGTTTACTTAATGGACGTTTATCTTTCAATCATGAAATAAGAAATCTGAAGTGAAATGTATCCATCGACACTTTTTAGATGTGTTCACAGATCAACAAACCACCAGTATGCTGCTGCTGCTAAGTCACTTCAGTCGTGTCCGACTCTGTGCGACCCCATAGACGGCAGCCCACCAGGTTCCCCTGTCCCTGGGATTCTCCAGGCAAGAACACTGGAGTGGGTTGCCATTTCCTTCTCCAATGCATGAACGTGAAAAGTGAAAGTGAAGTCGCTCAGTCGTGTCTGACTCTTGGCGACCCCATGGACTGCAGCCCACCAGGCTCCTCCGTCCATGGGATTTTCCAGGCAAGAGTACTGGAGTGGGGTGCCATTGCCTTCTCCGCGTTATGTTGTATAGGAGGCAGTAATCAAGACCACCCCCAAGAAAAAGAAATGCAAAAAGGCAAAATGGTTGTCTGAGGAGGCCTTACAAATAGCTGAAAAAAGAAGAAAAGTGAAAGGCAAGGGAAAAAGGAAAAATATACCCATTTGAATGCAGAGTTCCAAAGAATAGCAAGAAGAGATAAGAAAGTCTTCTTCAGTGATCAATGCAAAGAAATAGAGGAAAACAACAGAATGGGAAAGATTAGANGGTGGGAGGGGGATTCAGGATTGGGAGCTCGTGTACACCTGTGGTGGATTCATGTCGAAGTATGGCAAAGCCAATAGAGTATTGTAAAGTAAAATAAAGTAAAAAAAAAATTAAAAAAAAGTACATTAGATGTTGATCTGGATCATGTTACAAGTTTAACTGAAGTTGTGGAAGTTATAATAATTATAAATAAAAACCCAATTTTTAGAATTTCTCATTGAGAATTAACCTTAGCATCACAGATTTTCTATAGCTAGATTAGAGTCTGAATCCTTGTTCTGGAACAAGGAACATGTCTGCCATGTTACATTCAGCAAGTTATGAACTTCTACGAACAGTTGTTTCCTCATCTGTGAGATGGGGCAATAATTACAAAGACTAGAATAATTATGCTAAATATTCAACACCTCTTGATACTTCATGGATATCCAGTAAATGCTACTTCTTTATTATTTTTACTCCCACAGTATTATTTTATAGTTTCACCTTGATTATAATCAGAAATTACAACCCAAATTTGGCTTTCAGTTCAGTTCAGTTAGTCGCTCAGTCGTGTCCGACTCTTTGCCACCCCATGAATAGCAGCACGTCNCTTCTTTATTATTTTTACTCCCACAGTATTATTTTATAGTTTCACCTTGATTATAATCAGAAATTACAACCCAAATTTGGCTTTCAGTTCAGTTCAGTTAGTCGCTCAGTCGTGTCCGACTCTTTGCCACCCCATGAATAGCAGCACGTCAGGCCTCCCTGTCCATCACCAACTCCCAGAGTTCACTCAGATTCACATCCATCGAGTCAGTGATGCCATCCAGCCATCTCATCCTAGGTCGTCCCCTTCTCCTCCTACCCCCAATCCCTCCCAGCATCAGAGTCTTTTCCAATGAGTCAACTCTTCGCATGAAGTGGCCACAGTACTGGAGTTTCAGCTTCAGCATCATTCCCTCCAAAGAAATCCCAGGGTTGTCTCCTTCAGAATGGACTGGTTGGATCTCCTTGCAGTCCAAGGGATGACATTAAATTATTTTAAAAAGCAAAACAGTTGTTCAGTATATTATGATAGACACCACTAATGTTATCAATAAGAATATTTCAGAGACTATAAAAGGCAATTCATTTTCCTGAAAAGTAACTCCTTGAGTAACATTTATCTGAATGTATACATTTTAGTATGTTTGAAAACAATGCTGATATTCTATAATTACTCATATATTAGTATGTGAATTTATTTTATTCTCTTTCTTCATAGAGTATTATATAAAATCACATCATTAAGTGTTGTTAAGTCTAAGTCACTAGACTTTTAGATCATTCTAAGATTGCTTGCCTATATACTAGTATGAATATACTAATTTTTGAGTTAGTTTTTATATGATTATCTTTATTTGAAAAGAGGTTTGTGGTCTATTTGTGTATGGCTGTTTCTTTTTTTAGTATCAAAACTGCTATGCCATAGTAAACAATCTTTGAAATAAATCTTTGCTGCAATATTATATGGGTATATGTTTTGTGAGGTTTGCATGACCACTAAGAGATGCTTTAGTATTGTTTAGTTTGGTTCAGTCACTCAGTTGTGTCTGACTCTTGGCGACCCCATGGACTGCAGCACACCAGGCCTCCCTGTCCATCACCAACTCCTGGAGCTTGCTCAAACTCATGTCCATTGAGTCGGTGATGCCATCCAACCATCTCATCCTCTATCATCCCCTTCTCCTCCTGCCTTCAATCTTTCCCAACATCAGGGGCTTTTCAAATGAGTCAATTCTTTGCATCAGGTGGCCAAAATATTGGAGTTTAGCTTCAGCATCAGTCCTTCCAATGAATATTCAGGACTGATTTCCTTTAGGATAGACTGGTTGGATCTTCTTGCCATCCAAAGGACTCTCAAGAGCCTTCTCCAACACCACAGTTCAAAAGCATCAATTCTTCAGCACTCAGCTTTCTTTATAGTCCAACTCTCACATCCATACATGACAGCTGGAAAAACCATAGCCTTAACTAGATGGAGCTTTGTTGGCAAAGTAATGTCTGCTTTTAAATATGTTGTCTAGGTTGGTCATAACTTTCCTTCCAGGAAGTAAGCATCTCTATTTTCATGGCTGCAGTCACCATCTACAGTGATTTTGGAGCCCCCAAAATAAAAGTCTGACACTGTTTCCCGTTTATTTGCCATGAAGTGATGGGACAGGTTGCCATGATCTTTGTTTTCTGAATGTTGACCTTTAAGTCAATTTTTTCACTCTCCTCTTTCACTTTCATCAAGAATCTCTTTAGTTCTTCACTTTCTGCCATAAGGGAGGTGTCATCTGCATATCTCAGGTTATTGATATTTCTCCTGGCAATCTTGATTCCAGCTTGTACTTCATCCAGACCAGTGTTTCTCATGATGTCCTCTGCATATAAGTTAAATAAGCAGGGTGACATATACAGCCTTGACATACTCCTTTTCCTATTTGGAACCAGTCTGTTCCATGTCCAGGTCTAAATGTTGCTTCCTGACCTGCATATAGGTCAGATGGTCTGGTATTCCCATCTCTTTCAGAATTTTCCACAATTTGTTGTGTTCCACACAGTCAAAGGCTTTGGCATAGTCAATAAAGCAGAAATAGATGTTTTTCTGGAAATCTCTTGCTTTTTTGATGATCCAGTGGATGTTGGCAATTTGATCTCTGGTTCTTCTGCCTTTTCTAAAACCAGCTTGAACATCTGGAACTTCACAGTTCACATATATACTCGGAACTTCTTATTAAAAAGGAAGCAGAGTCATTTGCATGTCTTGCTCCATTGTCAGGGCAAACAAAAGTGTTAGAACCACAGTTAGAAAGAACCACAATTTTGTAAATGACTCTGCCTCATCCATTTCTTATTGGAAACAGGGTGATAATTTTGTACTTTGATCATTTTGATGTGTATTTTCCCAAGTTACAAAAACTAATCATTTATGAAGAATTTTCTTTCTTATGGGAAGCCACTAGTTATGTGGGGCTATGAACACTTGAAATTTGGCTTCAATGAATGAGAAATGAAAATTCAAATTTTATTTCCTGTTGATTTATTTATATTTTAAAATTATATTTGGTTAGGGGATGTCTTATCAGACATCACAATTACAGATTTATGCATGATTTTCATACATAGTTAGTTATATTCATATCTTGACTTGCTGCAGACAATGCCCAGGGTACAAGTGCCTTTGGATGACATGTCCTTATACCATTCTCCTTAACCCATGCAAATGATTACAATGCAATATAATGGCAGAGATAAGACTTGGATTTTCAGATATTGGGTCCCGGCCTCAGTATCCCCAACAGAAATTAATTTCTGGTTTCCTTATGCCAAGTGATAAATTTGGATGATGATGATAATGATATTCAACAGCCACAATAATTAAACTCTGTGTCCCTCTCTGTGGTGTACAGATAAGAATGGAGAAAAAGGAGACAGAGTAAAGGGAACATTCTTGTGACTGCTCCTTGCTTCTTATCACTCCAGTGAATGTGTTGACAGAAATGACCATATTCTTAATAAACATTATTATTGAGCTTGGTTACAAATCTTTAGTTGAGTTTGCTATGTGAAATCATTAATTTGAGTAACACAACCTTATTTGATAAAGATTAGCATTGATGTGTAAATCCAACAGGGTAACTTTTCAGAATTATTTTCTGAAAGTAAAATATGGACTATTTTAATAATAGTAAACTCACCACACAAGGTCAGTGATTTGAGAATTAAAGGGCCATTGCACATAAATTATGAAACAAATGCCAAAAGCCATCTAGAGACTGAGTCAAGAATCTTTATATCTTCTTTTCAGTTATATACTAGCTGTTTGATATTTTGTTCTTTTGTTATAACAGAATATAAAGCAAGTAGTATATAAGAAGAAAATAAGTGCCATGTATATGCCCTTCAAAGTTACCATAACAGTAATAGAACAGAGAAAAAAAAACTGCCACATAGCTGCTTTCGCTTTCCCAGTCTAGATTTCACATTAGATCTCTCAGATATACTAGTCTTTTTATCACTAACATTTATTTTTAGGAGGGCCAATATAAGAAATTCTGATTCATGACATTTCAGTAATAATAATTTCAGCAGTGTTTTTGCAAGATCAAATTTTTTAAGATTTCATGACTTCTAATTCAGAGAGCTAGAGAATGTGTAGTAAAATTTTAGTAGAAACTTATAAAATTTCTACCAGAAATTATAATCAGGCTCAGGTTCTGTTTCAAATGTTTTCTTGCAATTAATAGTGCTAAGCTGTTAACTGTCTATAGGAGCTAATCTTATGTTTAAAAACTGCTTATAATATTCTGGTGTTGTATATGAATATGTGAAGTGACTCCTGTCATCAACAAAATTTTGTTTGTGGAAAGAACAAGTGCTCTGAGCTTTAAATATTAGTATATTTTGAATTTGCCATGAATGCATGTGCTTTTTATTTCCTTGTGACATTGTTTTGAAATCCTCTGTTTAAATTGTTCTCTTTTGAGCTTTTGTAATAATTATAGGTTCATATTGAGTAGTTCATCAAATCTTGGGCAGAAAACAACAGAAATAATACAAGAGAGACCCTGAATTTAGAAAAACAGAGCCCAGAGCTGAGTTTGAAGTTAATAACACTTGTTTTGGGTTTATATGATTCATGTTGGATATCTGCATAGATTGATATACTTCTTTCTTGATGTGCAACTTCTTTTTCATCTTTGTATGTAACCTGTGAATATAAAATTGACACTCATTTAAATTGATTTAAATTGCTTTCTCCTTGAGGTCTCTGTGTAGAACTACAGGAAATAAAGGCATGCATACACATTTCTCATGATAAATTAATAATGAAGAGAGAAAACTATCATTGCTACATTGTCAATTATACGGTAAGTCTTAGGTGATTTATTTCATACCTTAAACACCTAGGAAATTTCACTAGTTGGCGACAGTCGGAAACAGGTATTAATTGCATGCTCAATCCCACATCTGAAATAAAAGAACATCAGGAATAGACCAATTCTAGTTTCCTTTTGAATATCATATTTTAATTTCTTTTATGTTTCTTTAATCTTTCCAGCAGAGTTAAAGGATTTGGAAGATGTTGATTAAAGCATTTCCTCTGATTAATTATATTTTGGCTTTCAACTGTTTTATTTTATTTTAAAATGAAGTGCACACACATTGTCTGGATTATAGGAGCATCTGCTCTTCCCAGTCTCTGCAAATATTTATATAAATCTTACTGCCACCCTGTTCCCTCCAACTTCTCACTGCTTAGCTAATCCTGATTGCGTCTCCTCATTAAGCCATCTTCAGGATATGGAAACATAAATAAAACAGACTAACAGCCTACATTTCAGGGATATTTGTGTGCATGGTTTGCCATTTAACTCATGTTATTAAATATTCAGAATTTATTCTGAAATCATAGGTTTCCCTTACTTCTACTTTCTTTATTTATACATCTGATTACTGTTAACCTAAAATCTATTTTGGATAAACTAGTTTGGTCCTTATCAAGAGGTTACACCATTTTTAAGCAAGGTCTATGAAATTATTACGATTGAAAATTTGTAATGTAGTAGAAAGTTTAAAGGTAACACATAAATGTTGAATATCTGCTGTTTGTTTTCCTTTCAACTATTTTAGTATTTGTTCCCTCCTTTTTTATGTATCTGTGGGCTAAGAGAACATGCAAAGATAGTACCTCTCCACGGGGATGGAATGCTAATACTTTCCATAATAATTGGCCTTTACCTGGGGTTCCTTAACTAATTATGGTTTTCATGTGGGGAGAGTACTTTAATCTGGGATCTTAGCTGTATTTCATGCTTTGATACAGAAGGAGAGATTGATTTGACTTCATCTTACAATTTGTCCTTTGTCCATGTAGTTTCTGTAGACAGAATGATTTTTTTTTTGATAGTAAATTTCTAAGACAGAATTTCTGTTCTTGCAGCTTTATGTAATTATGTTCAAAGGGTTTGAATTAAAATGGAACAGATGTGTCCATCTTTAATTATGGTGTAACAAATTGTGTTACTCTAAGTCTTTATTAAGTGAAACGCTCATCTTTATGTAATAACGGGTCAGACAGTTTCAAAATGATATCGGTGAACACAGTGCATTGCCTATTCCAATTAGACTTCAAAAGGACTGTTAAAACTCAGAGGCTATGTATGTTGAGCCAGAAGAAACTATGGAAAATACATACACATACTTGTTTTTTTAAATTCGAAGTTAAGTGAAAACAATCGTTAGAAATATATGATGAATTTTAATGTCATCTAAATAAGACTAAAATTTAATATTTGTTTTGACAGATTTGTCTGCTGAGTAGTGGAAATATATAACTCTGTATTGGAAAATACCATTTTAGGATTTCCTGAAAACCCTTTTGTATTTCTTTATGTAAACACTATCTTTTAAATGAGTGGCCAGGAAAGGCTTTTTATTTTCATTACTTCTAAGTTAGTACAACAAAATCTTTTTATCTACCGGGTGCTTGAGTTGTTCAGCTGTGTCTGACTCTTCCAACCCCATGGACTGTAGCCCACAAGGCTCCTCTTTCCTTGGGATTTTCTAGGCAAGAATTTTGGGGTAGGTTGCTATTTCCTTCTCTAGGGGATCTTCCTGACCCAGGGATCAAACCTGTGTCTTGATGGCAGTCTTGCAGGTATATTATTTACCAGCTAAGCCACCAGGGAAGCTACTTAAAGAACCGAAAATGATATTCAGGTCAGTTCAGTCGCTCAGTTGTGTCCGACTCTTTGCCACCCCATGAATTGCAGCACGCTGGGCCTCCCTGTTCATCACCATCTCCTGGAGTTCACTCAGACTCACGTCCGTCGAGTCCTTGATGCCATCCGGCCATCTCATCCTCTGTTGTCCCCTTCTC
The DNA here is from genome assembly GCA_006410875.1 of Neotragus pygmaeus. Classification (NCBI taxonomy): domain Eukaryota; kingdom Metazoa; phylum Chordata; class Mammalia; order Artiodactyla; family Bovidae; genus Neotragus; species Neotragus pygmaeus. Next base: position 146,221 of record SJYV01018986.1, read on the forward strand.
CTCCTGCCCCCAACCCCTCCCAGAATCGGAGTATTTTCCAGTGAGTCAACTCTTTGCATGAAGTGGCCGAAGTACTGGAGTTTCAGTGTTAGCATCATTCCTTCCAAAGAAATCCCAGGGTTGATCTCCTTCAGAATGGACTGATTGGATCTCCTTGCAGCCCAAGGGACTCTCAAGAGTCTTCTCCAACACCACAGTTCAAAAGCATTAATTCTTCTGCGCTCAGCCTTCTTCACAGNTACGGGGATGATCCAGAGAGACGTTGTGGGGTGGGAGGTGGGAGGGGGATTCGGGATTGGGAGCTTGTGTACACCTGTGGTGGATTCATGTCGATGTATGGCAAACCCAATAGAGTATTGTAAAGTTAAATTAAAAAATAAATAAATAAATAAATTTATTAAAAAAAAATAGAATACACAAGGAAGCTGGAAGAGTTGAGGGTTGTGGTCAGAAAGCAGGATATTAATGTTAAAGATGTCAGAGAGAGCTGCTTTGAATAACGTCCGATCTCAGGTGGGTGGCTGAAATAGTGCCGAAGTTAATATAACTAAGACAATTAAGAATCCTTAGACTGGGCTTTGTGTAATTCTTGTTCATGGATATCAAAATCTCTCATGATTCTGGCTGAATTTGAGGTGGAGAGTAAGACTAATGAAGTTTAAGTTTTCTATTTTCTCCTACTGGCTGACTTTCTCTGAAGCCTTTAGAAAAGTTCAAGAAGTTGAGGAACCTTTAATTAGTCAGGAAAAGTCCCCAGGTCCTCCACCTGCCAGCAGACAATCTAATAAATGGATATACTTGCTATTCCAGTGTCCACTACTTATCATCGCTCCTGAAGTAATGAGGATCTCAGTCATGTATCTCTTCCCCATGGAGAGGACTTGATGCCATTGTTTGAAACTTACTATCTATGCAGAGTCCTTTGGGCCCCTTTGGTCAGGCACTTCATCGGTGTCAGAGAGGAACCCCAACACCCAGAAGAAGGGTCATCTGAAGTTTCCTACTGTAGTAAGGGAATTCACCAGAATAAGTGTATGTTAAAGGGTCGAATTTATGAAACCCTTGAGTTTCTTGGTTGTTGAGTTAATGTTTGTCATATAATCTCACAGATTATCAACTCTCCAATGTCATTTTAACTCATAATATTATATTAATATCACATAGTATTATATTAACAACAAACTCCTTTAAAAGTTTTATATTTTATATAAATACTACCATGGAGATTGAAGAAAAAGGTGGTGCCTAGTTCAGCCTATGAAAGGAGATTATCATGGATTCTATACTGTACCTGATGGGATTATAAAATGAAAATCAGTCCTAAGGTACCTGCATGTTGGCAAGATTCTCTTTCCTCTGATTTTATTTAGTATGGATTTCCTGCCTTGTAGCATTTGGTTCTCAAGCAGAGGATTTTAAACTCTAGCACTTTGAAGTCCCACAGACCCACAGGCCTATGCCAGGTCTGGGGTTTCCATCTGTGGCCAGTTCTATGATTAAAAAGCTTCAGAGCATGTCGGTGACAAAGCCGAGTCTGCATTCCAAGGCAGTCCGTTTGTGTAATGGTTAAGCTACAGCTGTATGTGGCTATCATGTTGTCATCATGTTCTAGAGTGAGTTGACCAGAAACCAAATGAGGCAGGGAAGGCATAAATTCAACCTATAAGGCAAATTAGGAAAGAGAATTTGTCTTTCTAAAAGAGATTTGAAGTTTTTGTGTCAGCAAGTATTAAAGTTTGGTTTGTAAATGAGTCTTAAAGTTGATAACAAAATACTTCATTTCCTCAAACAGTAATTCTGTGTCTCCCACCACGTTTATTTTTAATAGAGAATGGGTATATACAGTGTAACTTTAAGTGGTATATTAGAGTGATCACTATTTTCTAGAGTTTTTTATTTTTATTTTTTAACAAGTGGTGGTTTTATTGAAAGAAGAGAATAAGGGGCAAAGTAAGCATGAAATATGTAATTGGAGCCAATGCAAGAAACAAGGAAATGTTTTAGTAATAGGAGCATAATTAATACTGTGAGTTAAAGTGCTTTTTTTTCTTTTTTTTAAAAAGGAAAGTTATCTTGTGCCTCATCCTGTCTCTTTATTATTCTCAAGAGAAGCTTTCTAATTCACAAGAGGCTGTAGGAAAGGAAATTAAGGTGAAAAAGTCATACAGTTGCTGTGTATAGTTGAGGCTTCATTTGTGCAAGTCACGCTCAGAGTGAGTATTAATTGTGGATGGGAAACTAGATGTTTAAGGTTGAGTTGGAGAAAGTGTCATATAGGGTCAGCAGCAGGGAATGCAGAAAGGCTGTATTGCAGACACTACTTGAACATAGTCGCTAAGCATGAGCTGAGTTTTATTTTTCTTGCATCATCACCACTCTGTATTATTTGTAACTAAGACTAAAAAAGAAGAGTTCCAAAACTCTTAGTTGTTGTTCAGTCACTAAGTAGTGTCTGACTCTTTGCCACCCAATGGACTGCAACACACCAGGTTTTCCTGTCCTTCACAATCTCCTGGAGCTTGCTCAAACTCATGTCCATTCAGTCAGTGATACCATCTAACCATCTCATCCTCTATTGCCCCTTCTCTTCCTGCCCTCAGTCTTTCCCAGCATCAGGGTCTTTTCCAGTGAGACAGCTCTTCGCATCAGTTGGCCAAAGTATTAGAGCTTCAGTTTCAGCATCAGTCCTCTCAATGATTATTCAGGATTGATTTCCTTTAGGATTGACTGGTTTGATAAAAACAAGAAGTTTTAAGAGAACTCTGTGTTTTATACTTACATTTCCTTAGGATTTAGAAATCTGTATTTTCAAAACTGGCCTTTCACTTTGTTTCTGGCAGTGCTCTGCGAAACAGATTCCTGAGTCTGTAAAGGTCAACAAAAGCCCTTCACACCAACAAAAATACGTATTGTTTTTCATCACTCAGGAATAGTTTTTCTGATGCTGTTGAATATTAAAATAATGAAGAGTTTCTGTGTTATCTAAATTATTTGTTTTCTTCTCTGGGCATATGAGCTAGTGCTAATTTGCAAAGTCTGGTTGAAAAGAAGAAAACCTCATTTGGATAGCATTTAATAAAAAATGCAAGTCTTTTGACTAATGGTAAGATGATACTATTTGGTTTTTTTCCCAAGTAAACAGATTTGTTTCCAGGAATTTGAGTGATGGAAAAATGACCTTTAAACCTATTTTTCAAATTGAAGAGACTGTTCTGTTGTGAAAATTCATATACAAATATCTTGGAGAGTAAAAATCTCCAAGGAATTAGCAGGGAACAAACAGCTCTGAACTAAACAATATGGATTTCAATTGATATTATTGACATTTTTCTCCTATAAGTAAGCTCGTTTTGCAACATAAATTTGGAAGATTTTTATTCTAATGAAGACTAAGGTTATCATTAAAACTCTGTCTATCCACATTGATACAGTTATGCAGTTTCTAAAGTTAATAACCATCTGTTAATGATCTGTTAGCTGCCAGATCCTCTTCTAGGAAGTGAGGATACAAGAGTGAATGACAGTGCATACCTTCAAAGGGTTGAAATTCTTACTGAGAAAGATAGATAAATAACAAAAAGAAAAATAAAACTTTTTATTGAATAAGACTTTAAATAGTAATAAGTAGAAAAAAGAAAATAAATTACTTCAACTAGGCTGGTTGGGAAAGACTCCAAAGAGACTGCACTTGAACTGTGATTTGAATGTTGAAAAGAAGGCAGGCAAATTAAAATCTGGAGGAAGAATCCTTAAAAATAAGTAATAAAAATTGAAAAGGCCTGAAAGCAGGAACAAGCTTAGTATTTTTATGATATAATAGAAAGAAAGAATGGTATGCTTTCTTACAAGAAAGAGGAAAAAAAATCCCATAGTTTAAAGTGATTAGGACACATTTCTGCTTACATAACTAAAAGTACAAAGGTCTGATAGTTTTCAGGGTTGTTTGACCCTGTTGAGCCAGTGGCATCTGTTGCCTGTTTTATCAGGAGTAGAAGTTCAAAGACACTTTTCCCCACTGCATCTTAATTGAGGTCATCAAGGAGAGCACTGGATTGGATGTAGGGAAGGGATACAGCGACATCAGTTCTGTAGTGGGCAGGGTTCTCCAGGGCCAGCGAGTCCCAGACAGCCAATGCAGACCAACTGACTTGCACATACTCATCTTGTGCTGTAGCAGAAGGAGCCTATCCTATCTCTGCAGGAGCAGCTATTGCAGTGGGATTAGCCAGGTACCATATACTGTACCCGCTTAAGCAGAACAGTGGAAAACACATGGAATCTGAAACAGGGAAAGATATTCCATGCAAAGTTCTCTTGGTGAGGATGTGTTTCAGGCCCAAGGCCTGTTCTTAAGCAGCCAATATTGGCTGAACAGACTGCCAGCATAAAACTGCCTTTCCCAACAGATTCCAACTCCAGAACTCAGATTATTTTTTCCTTCTTTCCATTTTGTTCCCCAGTATATTCATATTAACTGTTGATTTGTACCCCTTGAAGTTCAGTTCACTTTGTGGCTATGGGGTGGTTGTTGGTATCTTTATCAGAGTTTCCTTATCCAACTTCAGGGGACAAGGAAATTTATCCCTAAATGCCTCTTAGAAGAATGAGAATGAACTTTCTCAGAATCTCTGTCAACCTCTTCTCATAGGCTACCCAGATCTTTCAAATAACCAATCCTGAACTCATCACTGGTGAAGGGAATGCAATTATTCTTAGGTATGTCAGGTGAAAGTGAAAAAGTGAAAGTGACATCGCTCAGTTGTGTCTGAATCTTTGAGATGCCGTGGACTGTAGCCTACCAGGCTCCTCCATCCCTGGGATTTTTCCAGGCAAAAGTGCTGGAGTGGGGTGCCATTTCCTTCTCCTGGGGATCTTCCCGACCCAGGGATTGAACCTGGGTCTTCTGCATTGCTTTGCCATTTGAGCCACCAGGGAAGCCCATACACCTGTAAATATTTCTGAGGAGGCAGGAAACCTATAATTCCTACATTATTGAGATACTTAGCTGTATAAAATAACAAGAACATGAAAAAAAGTATAATTGTTTTTAGAATAGGATGGGGCAAACTGTTGATTAGGCAGCCTACTGATTACCTGATATAGCTATTATGGCTATAGTATAGTCAATAAGGAAGAAAATCAAAAGAAATGAGGCTAGATATTTAGACAGTGGATAGAGTATATAAAGTCGTATAGCATATTGAGGTATTGTACTGTACACTAGTTGAAGAGAAAACAAAGTTTTGCATTTTTTAAGCCAGTATGTGTGTGTGTTTTATGCAGTTTTATCTGATTTGTGTGTAAAATTGATTATTGATGATAGGTGGTGTGACAAGTTCAAGGAATTCTTCCTGCAGAAAAGAATTATGAAAACTGGAAAAAAANAGAAAACAAAGTTTTGCATTTTTTAAGCCAGTATGTGTGTGTGTTTTATGCAGTTTTATCTGATTTGTGTGTAAAATTGATTATTGATGATAGGTGGTGTGACAAGTTCAAGGAATTCTTCCTGCAGAAAAGAATTATGAAAACTGGAAAAAAAGCAAAAGCAGAAATTTGAAGATACTGGAAAAGGACCAAAGGCAGGCAGAGACTTGAGAAGAGTTTACTACTGAATGATTGCTACTATGTTTACTAGGTACTTTTCTACTAGGTAGAAAGTACAGTTTTGTGGCTTAAATTTTTTTTTAAAACCTCAGCCTAAATGCCTTTTGAAGCAGGAAACTCACTGGATATTTAGGAGAAACTTTTAGAAGCAGGAGTACAACAAAAGGGGTGAAATCCAAAAATCTAATTTTTAAAATATACTTTGTTTATACTTTGTCCAAATGCTTTGGATGACCAGTAGAGTAAGCATGTATTCTGATGACCCCAGGGATTCTGATGCAAAAACAGGAAGAAAGTAGAGATGGGTCTCTTGAAAGAATGAATTCTGTTGAAAGACTGGAATTTGTTATGCCTTTGACTGAGTGTATCTCTGTCCACAGAGAGCTTGGGTGGTAGAAAACAGTAGCCCTATTATATTGATTTGTTAGAAAAGAGAAAAGAAAAGCAACTGGGCCCTGGAGGCAAGAAACCATCAAAAGGATGAGCCTAAAAATCTGAGCATCAGCTCAGCTAAATTCCTTGGCAGACATTCAAACTAAACAGGTACAGAAGAGACCAGCATGGGAGCTAGGCTAACAAAGCAGCAAATAGAGGCCAAGAAAACTTGGCAGAGTTGTCATTTTTTCCACACTGTGCAGCAAACAAATTTTAGTTTGAGTCCAGGCAAGTCCATGTGTGGCTTATGAAAACCCAAAATCAATAATCCTAAGAAGAAAGGAGATATCAGAGTCACTATAACATATTGTCTTATTATGGCCTGAATTTCCCCCCCCCCCCAACTCATATGTTGAAGCTCTGTCTCCCAATGTAGTTGTTTTTGGAGATGGTGCCTTTGAGAAATAATTAACGTCAAATGAAGATGTAATGGTGGGGCCAGCGTCCAACAGAATTAGTGTCCTTATAAAAAGAAATGTCAGATAACCACTATTTCTCTCTACACATATTCTGAGGAAAACTCATGTGAAGACACAGTGACAAGACAGTGGTCTTCAAGCCAGAAAGAGAATTTTCATCAGAAACTAAAGTGTTGCTTAGTGACAAAAGAGAAAATAAACTTTATAATAAAAATTACTTAACAAAAAAGAAGTTGAGAAGGAGGAACAGAGGACTAGAATGCAAGTGAGGCAAACAAAAGATGAATAGCAAAATGTCAGAGATAGGTCCAACCATACTGATAATTATATTAAATTTAAGCAGACTTAAATCAATAGACATCGTCACACTAGATTAAACAAAGCAAGACTCTCACATATTTTGACTATGAAAGATGGAATTTAAATATAAATCTCTTAAAAGTAGAATAATAGTAAAAGTGTAATGTACAAACAGTAAGCATATGAAAACTAAATTGGCTATATTAAGATTAAATAAGACCTGATACAAGCATTACTACTGTGTCAGTAATTACTGGACACTAAGGTAGAGATTTCATAATGATAAAAGTATCAGTATAATACAAAGATATAACAGTTATAAATGTGAATGCATCTGATAGCAGAACTTCAGAATACTTGAAGAAAAACTTCATAAAATTGAAATAAATAATAGACAAATTAACAATTATAGTTATTACCACTTAGTAATTTGTTCAGTTCAGTTCAGTTCAGTCACTCAGTCATGTCCGACTCTTTGCGACCCCATGAATNCCACTAGCTTTGTTCATAGTGACGCTTTCTAAGGTCCACTTGACTTCACATTCCTAGATGTCTGGCTCTAGATTAGTGATCACATCATCATGATTATCTGGGTCATGAAGATCTTTTTTGTATAGTTCTTCTGAAAATTCAGTAAAGGTATAGAAGAATTAATACTCTAGCTGATTTGATCTTATTGTTATTTATAAAATACTCTATCCAACCACAGGAGAATACATTTATTTTCAATAGTATATGAAACATTTAGCAATGTATTCTAGTGCTTTCCTGGTGGCTCAGAGGTTAAAGCGTCTGCCTCNAATTCAGTAAAGATATAGAAGAATTAATACTCTAGCTGATTTGATCTTATTGTTATTTATAAAATACTCTATCCAACCACAGGAGAATACATTTATTTTCAATAGTATATGAAACATTTAGCAATGTATTCTAGTGCTTTCCTGGTGGCTCAGAGGTTAAAGCGTCTGCCTCCAATGCGGGAGACCTGGGTTCGATCCCTGGATTGGGAAGATCCTCTGGAGAAGGAAATGGTAACCCACTCCACTATTCTTGCCTGGAGAATCCCATGGACGGAAAAGCCTAGTAGGCTACAGTCCACGGGGTCGCAAAGAGTTGGACACGGCTGAGCGACTTCACCTTCACTTTTACCATATTCTGGGAAATAAGGCACAGTATCATGCAAAAGATCATTTCTTCAGTAAGTGATGCTGGCGAACTGGAGAACTACGTGCAAAGAATGAAATTAGAGCACTTCCTAACACCATACACAAAGATAAACTCGAAATGGATTAAAGACCTAAACATGACCAGAAACTATAAAACTCTTAGAAGAAAACAGGGGGAGAACACTGTATGACGTAAATCATAGCAAGATCTTTTAGGATCCACCTCCTAGAATAATGGTAATAAAAATAAAAATAAATAAAGGGACCTAATTAAACCTAAAAGCTTTTTTCACAGCCCAGGAAACTATAAACAAGGTGAAAAGACAAACCTCAGAATGGAGAAAATAATACAGTTGAAACAACAGACAAAGGATTAATTTCCAAAATATACAAGGAACACATACAACTCAATACCAGAAAAACAAACAACTGGGTCAAAAAGTGGGAAAAATACCTAAACAGATATTTCTCCAAAGAAGACAGTGCAGTTGCTCAGTCATGTTTAACTCTTTGCAACCCCATGGACTGTAGCCTACCAGGCTCCTCCCTCCATGGGATTCTCCAGGCAAGAGTACTGGAGTGGGTTGCCACTTCCTTCTCCAGGGGATCTTCTTGACATAGGGATTGAACCCAGGTGTCCTGCATTCCACGCAGACGCTTTAACCTCTGAGCCACCAGGGAAGCCCAAAGAAGACATACAGACGGCTAATAAAAACATAAAGAGATGCTTAGCATCACTCATTATTAGGGAAAATGCAAATCAAACTACAATGAGGTGTCATCTCACACTGGACAGACAGAATGGCCATAATAAAAAACATCCACAAACAAGAAGTGCTGGAGAGGGTGTGGAAAAAAAGGAACCCTCCTGCATTGTTGGTGGGAATGTCAATTGATACAGCCCCTGTGGAGGACAATGGAGAAGGCAATGGCACCCCACTCCAGTACTCTAGCCTGGGAAATCCCATGGACGGGGGAGCCTGGTGGGCTGGCGTCTATGGGGTCGCACAGAGTTGGGCATGACTGAAGTGACTTAGCAGCAGCAGCTATGGAAGACAGTATGGAGATTTCTTAAAAAACTAGGAATAAAACCACCATATGACCTATCAATCCCACTCCTGGGCATATACCCTGAAGAAACCAAAGCTGAAAAAGACACATGTACCCAACATTCATTGCAGCACTGTTTACAATAACTAACACATACAAGCAACCTACATGTCCATGAATGGATGAATGGGTAAAGCATATATACAATGGAATACTACTCAGCCACAAAAAGGAACACATTTGAGTCAGTTCTAATGAGGTGGATGAACCTAGAGCCTGTTATTTACAGAGTGGACTAAGTCTGAAAAACAAACACCATATATTAACACATATATATGGAATCTAGAAGGATTGTACTGATGCACCTGTTTGCAGTGCAAAAAGACATTTAAAAGGAGACTTAAAATTCATTGAAAGTCTGTCCTCTGATAGTAATGCACTCAATTAAAAATCAGCATCAAAGATATCTGGAAAATCCCAAATATTTCAAAATTAAATAATAGTCTTTTAACTAACTCATGAGTTAAATAAGAAATAAAAAGAAATGAAAAATTATTTTGAACTGAATAAAATTTATAACATAAAGTATCAAAATTTGTGGGATATACCTAAGTAGTATTCAGAGGAAAATGTTATGCTAAATTCCTATGAAAGAGAAGGGATGAGAGTCAATTACCTTAAAATCTTTCAATTTAAGAAGCTCAAAAAAGAGCAAATTAATGTAAGTAATGAATATGGGTGGGAATTATTGAAATTAACATAGAAAAAAATGAGCAAAACAGAGAACCTTAATGAAACCAAAAGTTAATTATTTGAAAAGATAAAAAAGTTGATAAAGATATAGCTCAACTAATAAAGCAAAAATTAGAAAACACAGATTGCCATATCAAGAAGGAAAAATTAGACCTCAGTACAAACACACACATACACATCCCCCCCCCCCACACACAGAGGTACTGTATTTAAAGAAGGAGACAATTATAAAGACACATATTCCTTTGTATTAATAAACTTCAGAGATTTAATGAATACATTTCTTGAAGACACAAATTACAAAAATGATTCAAGATAAAACAAAAAGCCTGAATAACCCTCTGTCAATAAAATATATGATTGAAATTTGTAAATTAAAATATTTCCACCAAGGAAGTCTAGACTCATATGGCTTCTCTGGCAAAATCTATCAAATATTTTAGAAATAAGTGTTAGAAATTAGTCACTCAGTTGTCTGACTCTTTGTGACCCTGTGGACTGCAGTCCACCAGGCTCCTCTGTGCACGGAAACTCTCCAGGCAAGAATACTGGAGTGGGTTGCCATTCCCTTCTCCAAGAGATCTTCCAACCCAGGGTCTCCTGGGTTGCAAGCAGATTTTTTAACAATATGAGCCATGAGGGAAGTACTTAATACAAATTTTATGTAGATATTTTTAGGAAAGGATTATTTTGGCTGCTTTAAGGAGAACGGATTGTAGAACAACAAGAGTTGAAGGAGGGGGACTGGTTAGGACTTTGTTGCTGCTGCTAAGTTGCTTCAGTCATGTCTGACTCTGTGTGATCCCACAGACGGCAGCCTANTTTAGGAAAGGATTATTTTGGCTGCTTTAAGGAGAACGGATTGTAGAACAACAAGAGTTGAAGGAGGGGGACTGGTTAGGACTTTGTTGCTGCTGCTAAGTTGCTTCAGTCATGTCTGACTCTGTGTGATCCCGTAGACGGCAGCCTACCAGGCTTCTCCATCCTTGGGATTCTCCAGGCAAGAACGCTGGAGTGGGGTGCCATTTTCTTCTCCAATGCATGAAAGTGAAAATTGAAAGTGAAGTCGCTCAGTGGTGTCTGACTCTTCGCGACTCCATGGACTGCAGCCCACCAGGCTACTCCGTCCATGGGAATTTCCAGGCAAGAGTACTGGAGTGGGTTGTCATTGCCTTCTCCAAGGAGTTTGTTAGAACCGTGCAAATTAAATTGAGGAAATAAATCAGAGTTGTAACAGTGGATTTGGTGAAAGTGGTTTAATTGGGATGTATTTTGTACATAAAGANCTTCTCCAAGGAGTTTGTTAGAACCGTGCAAATTAAATTGAGGAAATAAATCAGAGTTGTAACAGTGGATTTGGTGAAAGTGGTTTAATTGGGATGTATTTTGTACATAAAGAAGACAGTTTGACAGATGTGCGACATGAAAGTAGAATAGTCAGTATGCCTGCTTAGTCTTTGCCCTAAGCAGTTAAGTGGATGAGAGCTATTAACTACAAAAGGGGGTTCAAGAGCAGTGTATTTGAGGGTTAGAGAGTAATGAAGAATTCTGGTTTGTATGTGCTGACTTAGATAAGCTTCTGAGATACCCAAATGGAGCTGCCATCTGCCAAGTGGGTAACTGATGGAATGGTATTGTGTTCAGCAGAGAGGTCCTGGATGAAGACATGGATTTGGGAGTCATTGACATATAGAACTGTGGTGCTGGAGAAGACTCCTGAAAGTTCCTTGAACAGCAGGGAGATCAAACCAGTTTCAGTTTTAAGGGAGATCAACCCTGAATATTCACTGGAAGAACTGATGGTGAAGCTGAAACTCCAGTATTTTGGTCATCTGACGTGAACAGATGACTCATTGGAAAAGTCCCTGATTCTGGGAAAGATCGAAGGCAGAAGGCAAAGAAGGCGTCAGCAGATGAGATGGCTGGACAGCATCTCAATTCAGTGAAGAATGAACTTGGGCAAACTTTGGGAGATGGTGAGGGACAGGGAGGCCTAGCCTGTTGCAGTCCATGGGATCGCAAAAAATTGGACATGACTGGGCTACTGAACAACAACAAGAAGCATGTAGAAAACTGTTACTAAGGAACCAGATGAAATCATGCTAGGCTGAGTGTAGATGATGGAGTAAAGATGTTATGGACAGATTGCTGAAGTCCACTAGTTTTTGAGAAGCATACGTGAGCAAGAGAAAACAAAAGATGATGTGACTCTATAGCTATTGAATATTTTCCATTTCTCTATATCTCTTTCTATTTCACAAACAATCAAAACTCACTTCTGACACTCATATTCACTCAAGACATCTGATTTTCTTCTTCATTTGACTATGCAATGGCCATTCTTTCCTTTCCCCAATCCCTCCAGGCTAAAACCACTCCTGTTTTGGATTTTTAAACTTGTTCTTAAAAATCTTACCTATGGTCTCCCCATAGTAGACCTGACCACACAGATTTAAGCTCATTTTTTCCAAACTCTGAGAGGTCTCCCTGCCTTCCCTTGCTGACAAAAAGCTACTTATTCAGTTACTCTATCTCATCATCTGAGTTATTTTTATCCAAAACCATGTCCATAATTTCTACTTATCTTGATTATTATTTGCATTTCCTCATTTCTCTTTTCCCTTATTTCTGAATATTGGTGTTTTCCATCATGTACTGCAGCCTTCCTCTATCTGCACCTGTATTTCTCCCTACTCAAGAATATATTGACTGGGTAAGTTCAGGTTCCTGCCTGTCTTGTTCATTTCCATATCACCAGATTCTCAAACAGAAAATCTCTTGCATATTGTGGGTGCACAGCAAATATTTTTTGAATAAGTGAATGAATGTTGGGGACTTTTGATCTTTGTTATTTAAAATTATTAATTTCAGTCTACCTTTCTATACATCTTCATCTACCTCCTACATCTTTTCTTCCCAAAGAAATTTCTCCTCCCTCTCCAAGACTGAGTTCTCGATGTTTTCTTAATTCATTCCTGTTTCACTAGCTTCAGAATCTAGCTCTTTGAGTTATATTCTCTGTTTCAGTTTCCAGTCACCTTTTATGTTCACTATTTTTTCAGTCTACAGATATACTCAAAATAAAAACAAGCAAGAACTTTCCCTTACTCCTGTCATTTCCTCAAGCAGACATACTTTCCTCTTTCCATTTGTGGCTAAATTTATGGAAAGAGTACCAACATCTGACCTTCAAGTCAAGTTTGAACATTGGCTTTTTTTTTTTTACTTTATTTTACTTTACAATACTCTATTGGCTTTGCCATACATCGACATGAATCCACCACAGGTGTACACGAGCTCCCAATCCTGAATCCCCCTCCCACCTCCCACCCCACAACGTCTCTCTGGATCATCCCCATGCACCAGCCCCAAGCATCCTGCATCCTGCCTCGAACATAGACTTTGACCTACCTCAAACTTTCTATTCTAAAGTTACCAGTAATTTCTAGTTATTAAACCAGTGATTTCTTTCAATTCCCGTCATCCTCAACCACTCTGTAGCACTTAAGACCACTGCTTATCTCTTCCTTTCTGTAACTCTTCTGTACTTTGGTTTTCATCCACATCTCTGAATTTTCCATCTCAGTCTCAGTTGTTATCTAAGGTTACTTAGGAGAAGACTTTTTTAGGAATTCTTTTCTTCACTCTCTTTCCAATGACAGCCACATTTGGTATCATGCTTTTAATAATTAACAGTAGTTAGCTCAACTTGTAAAGAATCTGCCTGCAATGCAGGAGACGCCAGTTCGATTGCTAGCTCAGAATGATCCTCTGGAGAAGGGAACGGCTACCCACTCCAGTTTTCTTGAGCTTCCTTGGTGGCTCAGACAGTAAAGAATCCACCTGCAATGTGGGGGACCTGGGTTTGATCCCTGGGTTGGGAAGATCCCCTGTAGGAGGGTATGGCAACCCACTCCAGTATTCTTGCCTGGGGAATCTCCATGGACAGAGGAACATGGCAGGCTACAGTCCATGGGGTCGCAAAGAGTCAGGCATGAGCAACTAAGAACATGCATGCATGCTGATGACAATCCTATAGTTTGACTTTTTTTTTTTTTTAGAGCTCCAGATCCTTACTTCCACCATTGGCGGGGGGATACCTCAACCTAAAGTTCCTGTCAAAACCTCAAAGTCAGTATTTCTAACATGAAACCCATCATCATTCTTCCCAAACATCTGCTTTACACTGTGTCTTGTTTGCTCTTTACCTAGACTTAAGAACTTTGGTATTTCTTTCAACTTCTCTCTTTCACCTCTCTATTAAGTTATTTATCAAGTCCTAGTTATTATAGCTGTATTATATCTATATACTTGTCCCCGTCTCAACTTTCCTATTGCTGCTACCCTGTTCAGACATGGGTACTATCTTTGACTTTTTAAAGTGCTTTACCATTAGCCCTTAAACAAATACAGTAAGATAGTTTCTCTTAACATCTCTATTCTTAATCTTTCTCCAGAAGGGGAACAAAAGTGCAGACAAAAGTATTTCCATGGTCAAACAGTTGGAAAGTGTTAAAGCTGGTATTTAATGATTTTAGACAACACACTATGTACTGCCTTAGCTATAAAACCTGGGGTCTCGTCATTGTCTGCCTAGTGATCATCTGTGAATTTGATTCAATTGACTCTATTCTAATGAAAAAAATAATCTTGTTTTACTCAGTGATATAACAGATTTTGTGTGCTTATATTTTTTTACATACCCATAAAATACATAAGAAGCTATTAAAATTAAAAAAAAAATCCACCTGTGTAACACTTAAAATCATACTGCATATCATACTTCAGGACATGTCTCTAAAACAACTTAATTTTAATTAGATCCCATTTGTTTATATTTGCTTTTATTTCCAGTATTCTGGGAGGTGGATCATAGAGGATCCTGCTGTGATTTATATCGGAGAGTGTTTTGCCTAAGTTCTCCTCTAGGAGTTTTATATTTTCTAGTCTTACATTTAGATCTTTAATCCATTTTGNCATGTTATACACTTTTTTATTAAAAAAATTTTTTTTGTCATGCCATGATTATCTCATGTAGAAATTTAACAATGTCTTCAGTCTTGAGTTTAATCATCCAATTTAATGTTAAGTGTTTATTTATTATAGCTATCCTATTAAACATTATATTGTGTTGATAGCATTTCATTTCAACTTATAAAACATTTTTTAAAAACTTCAAAATATATTAGTATATTTTTGTGTATCAAATTGTGAAAGGGATTATGAAATCGTAAATACTTTTTAAACAGCTAGTGAGATACTTCATTGTTATAAACATGATCGGTTATGTTGGTATTTATTGAGTTACTAATACAAATAAGTGGAAGATTAGAAAATGTATTTAGAAAGGAAAGCAAAAACAATTTTCAACTTAGAAAAATAAACTATTCTATTTGGGCTAAACTTTGAGCACAGAGAGTAGGCAAAGGAAACTAAAGTAGTAATGTTAAAAAAAAAATGTTTGCAATGTATGAGACAAAAGAATTAGCCAAAAAGAATGTTAGAGTTTGTCAAAAAATAGTAGAGGCTTACAAAAAGAATCTGGTGACAAGGACTTCAAACTGAAGTGATACTTTCTTAAGTGTTACATTTAACTCTTATATAACTTAATAGGTTCATTAAAGACAATTTTACCACTTAGAAAATGATTTAAAAGCACTATTAAAACCCATAAAACTATTTTAGAAAACTATTAATTATTTCTAAATAGCATTACTTAAGAAATAAGGCTATCAAGTTATATTTTTGTTGACTGGCAATGCCCATGTAAAAGAGAGCAGAGTAGATTAATACTTCTAAAATACTTTCAGAATAAAGGTAAGAAAGCAACATAATAACTATAAGAAATAGAAGAAAAAAAATCAGTAAGAGTTTTATGCCAGGAAAAGAAAATGAATGGTATAGATTCACTATTTAAGTTTATGGGAGGCAAAGGATTCAGAGATTTATTTTTATTCCTTTCACATGTTGAGCTATTAAGAATTAATGACTTCCTGCCAGTGTTTAATTTATTTCTGCCAAGGAGCTTAGATAGTAGAAAGTTTGAGCTTAAGCTATCTTCTTTTTATAAATGTGAAAACAGACTATCAGTCAAAGTAGAGATTAAATGGGTTCCCATGGAAGAAGTTACTTAACATGCCAGTCTCTTGCTGTTTTTTGGTGGAGACAAACACCCTCCCCTCCACACACATACAAATCACTCAAAAGACAACTCAGTGCCTTGCACGTGTGCCAAGATAGGGTTAAGATCCAGCCATTGTCCTGAGATGAGAGTGTGACAGAAGCTTTGTTCATTCAGGTTACCACTCTCAAATGTCACCGGTCAGGTAATATGTTCCTTGAAAGAAAGTGTATCTGTAAATGAAAATCTGGGGCTTTCTCAAAGGGAAGAGGTCAATAAATAGCCTAAATACATCTTTTGGAAGTCTTAGTACAGTAGAATAACTAAACCTGGATGACCCATGCCAGGATCTGGTGGCAGACAGAGGCAATGAGATCCCTGAAATAAAATTTCCCATGTGAAAGTAATAGTATGGGTGGTAGATAGTATACAAAGGACCAACATGGCAGGGGGCTGGAACTGGAAAGCCCTTATACACATAGCTTTGTAGATGTTATGTGGGGGACAGTCAACAGGTGAACAGTTTTTAGGAATGTTATGTCTTCAGACCCTATCATGGAGACCCTCTGGGGCTACCTTGGTGGATAAAATAAATACCTACAAGATTGGGCAAACACAAACATCCCCCAGCAACACAAGTTTTAAAAGTGAGAAAAAAGGCAGTAGTGCAAGGAGTAAATATGAGGTCCTTGTAAACCTAAGTTCAGAAGAGGGTTAACTTTCATTCCTAGCGTTAAGCCCTTAGTGTCATTCCCAAGAAATTGAGGAAAACATGGGTTGTAATCGGAAGAAACAGACTTCCTTCTGATAAATTATACAAGGCCTCAAATAATGAGTGAGAAAACTAAAAAGAGAATTATGCATGATACGTCATAGAAGTTCAGACATAATGACAAGCAATTGTTATTCAGTTGATTATACTTAAAGATAGCGTGTACTGGTCAATGATCTGCTGTGAATGCTGGCTTCATCCATTTTGAGGAAAGTGGGCACAGGGAGTTCTTCTACTTTGGTCCTCCTCTTTCTCTCCTCACCTGCTTTTTTACCCATTAAAAAAATTTTTTTTAACCAAAAGAGGACTTTCTCTGTATACCTCTCATTCAGATATGTCATGAGAGAGGCTCTACCTTGTCAAGTCAGTCACTATGTAGCATAGAACTTTTCTATAGAGAATGGTTCTTGAACTAAGCCACCTCAGAGCTAGCTTCTTACGTGAAAGATGGCTGTTTTGGAGATAGGAACTGATCCTTGTTACAATCCTCTTTAGTCAGGATTCAGTATTGAGAAATTAAAGTGTAACTTGGTCCTCATGAAATTGTGATTGAGAGATTCAGAAACGTGACCTTATAGCCTTACTAGCTGGGGCAGAAGCTGCTAATAGATGGGCTTAACTTCTAGAGGCCCTGATTATTGAAAATATTATGATACTTCTGATTGTGTAATCAAAATATATTCATCTGTGCAATATATATATCTATAGAGGTCCAAAACAGTTGCAATTTCTTCATCAAGTTTTTTCCCCTAATTTTTCGCTCCTGTCATTTCTGCTGCTGTGACTTCAACTTGCAGGGACCCTTAGCAGCTTCTTTTTTCACTGACAAAATACTTCTGAACAAATCTGACTCTGTAGTTGGGTAGGAGAGGGGCATTGGGTTCAGCTGTGGAGACCCGAAGACGGAGAATTCAGAAGTAATTCATGGACTCATCAATGCTCTAAGTAACTTTGTCCTTATTATTAAAGTAGCTCTGGTCTTTCATATCCCAGACGCCTGATATGAGTCTTCAGTTCAGTTTAGTCACTCAGTCGTGTCCGACTCTTTGAGACCCCATGGACTGCAGCACACCAGGCTTCTCTGTCCATCACCAGCTCCCGGCGTTTGCTCAAACTCACGTCAGTTGAGTTGCTGATGCCATCCAACCATCTCATCCTCTGTTGTCCCCTTCTCCTCCTGCTTTTAATTTTTCCCAGCATCAGGGTCTTTTCCAATGAATCAGTTCTTCGCATCAGGTGCCCAAAATATTGGAGTTTCAACTTTAGCATCAGTCCTTCCAATGAATATTCAGGACTGATTTCCTTTAAGATTGACTGGTTTGATCTCCTTGTGGTCTTATTTTTTTTTTTTAATAATGGATTCTATTAGTGAATGGTTCACTAATGGCTCACTAATAGTTTGCCTGTGCCCATGCAACCCTAACCTTTCATTTTTGCATCTTTATTTACTTATATGATTCTGATGTAGTTTAGGGAGTCATTTGGCTGAGAGAACTAGTTTGGGTCTAAAAGCCAGTTTCTCCTCTCACACTTATTATATTAACCCAGTGATGTCCAATGATAGTGTACCTTTGCAGTGTACCCCAATTAGTCTTAAGGGTTTCTCCCTTCTCCCTCCTTCTCCTTCTTTTTGGGAGGTCCCTTAGGAGATGAAAATTAGAAATCTTACAGATCTCTCCTGGGCCTACACTTTAATTCTCAGGTTCAAAAGGTACCAACTTAAATTTACTGAAATAGGAAGCAAAAGATGAGAGGATACATAATATTGTAGAAAGAATATGTACTTTGAAGTTGGGCAGATATAATCTTTAATGGAATATTCATTGCTCACTATTTATGAAAGTTTAGGCAAGTTCTTATCTCTCTGAGGTCAGAATTTTTAGGGGTGAAATGATGATGACAGTGCATACTTCAGAGTGTTGTTTGATACTAGAGATAATTTAGATAAAATACCCAGCACAGTGTTTGGTACACAGTCAGTTCTCCATTATTTTTAGATCTTTTTCCAGATGGACACTCAGGGAATCACTTACCATTTACCCATCAGCACGTGGCTTAAGTGGTATTTCTTATGCTTGGCTAAGTCATAAGCTAGATTCTGGGAGTTATTTATCATTTTGGACAGCCCATGGAAGCCTGTTTCTTTTCATACTATAGCTTTGTTTTTGACACTAAAGGTATTTGTGCAGAAATAGAAAATAATAGCTTTCCCAAATTAGCTTTTATGCAGTAGTTCATATTCGATTATTATTTTATTCTGCTCAAAGATATTTACCAGAGTGATTATTTTGTGTCACACTACCATGGTGACTAAGATAAAGTCCCTGCCCTAATGAAAATTGCATTCTAGTAGCCTGAGATGGACAATAAACCAGGAAGCAAATACGTAAAACAAGTGATTACAGACTGTGAAAAATGATTAGTAAATAGCATATTCAGTTAAAGGAACTAGAAACAGAAAGCATCCATTTTTGATTGGGTGGTTGGGGAACTTTTTTCCTTTCTTTTTTTTTTTCTCTTTCTTTCTTTCTGTTTCTTTCTTTCCTTCTTTTCTTCCTCTGAGACTTACAGTTGTTTTTTTGTTTTGTTTTGTTTTTTAAACCTAGCCATGTTAAGGGAATGAGAACTGCTAGCCAGGGGAATAGCAAGTGAAAAGCTCTGAGGACAGAAAGAACTTGGCAGGAATGAGCAGAGTAAAGGGAACCAGTGCGGCTGTGGCATGGTGAGATGTGATCAAGAGATAGAATGATACATTATGAGATAAAAATAATTTGACAGGAGCCATTTTTTTCCTCCAAAGAGCAGTAGGAAATCTTGGAACCATTTCATACAAAAATGACATGATTCAACTTATGTTTTAAAAGTGAATCATTTTTGTAGCTATGGAAAATGGCCAGTAGTGAGATAAAAATGGAAGCAGGGTGATGAGAGCGAGACTTGCAGTTGTGCAAGTTGGAAATGCTGATGATGCTTTAACTAGGATGAAAGACAGTTGAAACGAGCAGGTTGAGATATAATTGGGAGGTAAATTTGAAATAATAAATTGGATAAAAGGAGTGAGGACACTGGAAGGATAAATTAAATGATGGTATGTTACGGAGATGCTAAAGAATAGAGAAGAGTATTGGGGGAAGAGGGAGCAAAATTTCCTGTTTTTTGGGGAGAAAGTATAAGACAAAGAGAAAAGGTGATTCCATTTATAATTGCATATGATCACAGGAGGAATGGCTAGCCCAAGACCAAAAAAGCGACTGGTTAGGCAGGAGGAAACTTTGAAGTGTGTAGTGATGTAGACGCCAAGAGAAGAGAGGTGTTCAAGAAGAAGGGGTGAAAAACTATCTTGAATGTCACTGAGCCATCATGTAAGAATATAATGGAGAGATTCAGCTGGATTTGGGGAATGTATAGCTCCAGGGTGACCCTGAAAGCAAAATCTCAGTCGTTTTGGTTAGCTAGAAAGCACAGTTTGGTTAGCTAGAAAGTTTCCTGGGGCTCAACGGTAAAGAATCCGCCTGCAATGCAGGAGACGTGACAGGAGCCCGGGGTTTGATCCCTGGATCAGGAAGATCCCCTGGGGAAGGAAATGACAACCCATTCCAGTGTTCTTGCCTAGGAAATCCCATGGACAGAGGACCCTGGCAATTGAGGGAGAAAGGGAAAGATATACCTAACTGAATTCAGAGTTCCAGAGAATAGTAATGATAGATAACAATGCAAATGAATAGAGGAAAACCATAGAATGGGAAAAAAATAGAGATCTCATTGATAGCTTATAGTGAAAAGGTATTGGATTCATGATCTCTGAAGATTTAGCTTCAGGATCAGAGACCAAGCTTGACCACTCAGGGCTCTTGTGTGGCAGAAGTTTTTTGACAGTGAAAAGGAACGGAGAACGCTTTGACATAGACATCAGAAGGGGGCGGAGAGTGCCCCACTCACTAGTCTTTAGCTAGGGAATTATATACTTTTTAAAATTTGTTATTACGGTGAATCAAAAGAATGTCTCAAGCTTGTGAAAATTTTACCAGACCTACTCCTACAATTCACATTTTAGGATAACAGGATTAGAATTTAACAATAGAAAGATCCTACCAGACCCACTAGTCAAGGCTATGGTTTTTCCAGTAGTCATGTATGGATGTGAGATTTGGACTGTGAAGAAAGCTGAGTGCCGAAGAATTGATGCTTTTGAACTGGGGTGTTGGAGAAGACTCTTAACTTAAGAGTCCCTTGGACTGCAAGGAGATCCAACCAGTCCATTCTGAAGGAGATCAGTCCTGGGTGTTCTTTGGTAGGACTGATGCTAAAGCTGAAACTCCAATACTTTGGCCACCTCATGCGAAGAGTTGACTCACTGGAAAAGACTCTGATGCTGGGAGGGATTGAGGGCAGGAGGAGAAGGGGACGACAGACGATGAGATGGCTGGATGGCATCACTGACTCAAAGGACATGAGTTTGAGTGAACTCTGGGAATTGGTGATGGACAGGGAGACCTGGGGTGCTGTGATTCATGGGGTCACAAAGAGTCGACACGACTGAGTGACTGAACTGAACTGAACTGAACCAGACCCACGCTCATAATTTACGTTCTAAGATATCAGAATTAGTCAGAAGGTTTTCAGGAAGGAGAAACTTTCCTCAAGCAGGATACATTGTTGTTATATAATGCCTAGTACAGAGTTTAAACTGAGTTGTTTGTTGTGTGGACTAAGGAATGTAGAGGAAAAAAAAAAAGATTGTCCTTTCCTCCTCCTTGAGAGTTCAAGACCCTGTCTTCTCTTTGAGAACCCCAGACCCATTGCTCCTCAGGGACCCCCGGACTTCTTATCAATCTGCCTAGGAATTGACTCTCCCATCATCAAGAAAATTGGAAATATCAAGCGGAAATTTCATGCAAGAATGTGCATGATAAAGGACAGAAACCCGAAGGACCTAACTGAAGCAGAAGAGATTAAGAAGAGGTGGCAAGAATACACAGAAGAACCATACAAAAAAGGTCTTAATGACCTGGATAACCATGATGCTATTAAAGTGCTGTACTCAATATGTCAGCAAATTTGGAAAACTCTTCAGTGGCCACAAGACTGGAAAAGTTTTCATTATAATCATAAAGAAGGGCAATGCCAAAGGGTATTCAAACTGTTGTACAATTGTGCTCATTTCCCATACTCAAAATCCTTCAAGCTAGGCTTCAGCAGCAAAACTGGGAGTGAAAAGGAAGAAAACTATAAGGTGGTCAGCAAATAGAATGCTAAAGTGGAGATTCTTAATGTAGAGTAGTTATTGACATTGAAAAGTTCAGGGTGTGACCATATGAGTAGGTGGCTGAGGTGGAGGAAAGAAAATGATAGTTAAAAATGATGAAGTCAAGGAACTGAGACTTGAGTTGTGAGGCAGATCATCTATGTAGATAATGATGTCACCCAGAATAAAGCCAGGCATCATGATGGAAATAAGATGTGGGATAAAAATGCAGTGAAACAAGTGAAAATCTTCAGTCAGTAAATAGAGGGTTGGCAGACACCTGGAAGTGAAAGTGAGCAAGAAACCTGTAAACTGTATTCCCTCTCTAGTCATTTGATAATTCTGGTTTTGATTTCATCATTACAATAGCCACCTTAAATATAACAGGCTGCAAACACAGGCTTTTACTAAACTGTCCTCATTACACTTATGTGCTTATATATTTGTATCCCACTGTAGCAACTAGATGTAGCCACCATAATTCCCATTATATTTTAAGTTACTTTTTCCCTGGGAGTGCATTGCAATTTGTGTAGGCCAATATTGCTACCCAAATCTATAGGATGATATTGGTATGTGCATTTTCTTTCTTTTTATTTTCTCTTACCAGTAGCACTGCCTTGATATAAGCTTTATCATAATCTTCATTTCCCATAGTGTTTTTCCAAGTTTGTCTTCTTAATTAATTCCTATTTATTTTAGCATAGTATTTGCTCTTTTTTTTTTCTTTCTGAAGGCCACTACATTATTAGACTTCTTCTTTCATCAATCCTATTTTAGGCTCCAATAACTCTCATTACTTCTTTACTGATTACTTTTTCCCATATAAATTCTTGATTGAATCACATACACAGAAACATATAAACTATTACTGACTTAAATGAAGAGTGGTCTTTTTAATATCTGTGTGTTTTAAAATGTAACTCTTCCCTTCATTTTTGGTGCTAGGCCAATTATGTTAATTAGAGTATACTGAGCAAAGTACATATTTCCAGTCTCTGCACATATATTATTCAGTTTGATGAAGCTTCAATATATAAAAGCTTTTTGCAAAATGTGGTGTCAAAATGTTACAAGCTTTGGTCAGAATCTTGGCAGATTAAGTCAATTAAAAAGGTCAAGATAATGGTCTCTTATTTTACAGGAACAGTAAATGTACAGAATTTATTATCTAATTAAATGCAAGTCTGTAATTCAGTATTAGGACAGAGAATACAAATGCATACAAATCAGGAAGTGGAAAACGTTGAGTTTTTATACAATCAAATATAAGATTGACTGTCTAGTTCATTGTCATTTTCTTTATTTTCCTTGTTTGTTCTGAAAAACCTTCTAATATAGACATAAACATTTCCTAGTTAGCCAAGTTATCTTCATCACTAATTGGTTGGTTAAATATCTGCTGAAGTAAGATATCTTGTTTATTTCTTCCCTATACTCAGTTAAAAAACATCATAGTATTGGTTAATTCACCTGTTTAACAAATATGGATGAATTACCTAGTCTCCTTTGTAGTTTTCTAGGAAATAAGCAAATACCAGTGAATCAAATAAACAAAAAGCAAACTAAAATAGTTTGCCCTCATCAGCTTACATGCTAGTGGGGGGAGAAAGACAATAAAACTGTTTAAGTTATATGAGTATATTAGTGTCAATCAGTGTTCCAAAGGGGGGAAAAAAGGAAAACATCAAATTGGAATTGGGAATAATGAGTTCAGTTCAGTTCAGTCTTTCAGTTGTGTCCAACGCTTTGCAATACCTTGGACTGCAGCATGCCAGGCCTCCCTGTCCATCACCAACTCACAGAGTTTACTCAAACTCAGGTGCACTGAGTTGGTGGTGCGATCCAACCATCTCATCCTCTGTCGTCCCCTTCTCTTCCCACCTTCAATCTTTCCCAGCATTAGAGTCTTTTCAAATGCATCAGTTCTTTGCATCACGTGGCCAAAGTATTGGTGTTTCAGCTTCACTATCAGTCCTTCCAGGGACTATTCAGGACTGATTTCTTTTAGAATGGACTGGTTGGATCTCCTTGCAGTCCAAGGGACTCTTAAGAGTCTTCTCCAACACCACAGGTCAAAAGCATCAATTCTTCAGCACTCAGCTTTTTTTATAGTCCAACTTTCACATCCATACATGACTACTGGAAAAACCATAGCTTTTTTGAGGTGGGAGGGGGATTCATCAAGAGGATCTTTAGTTTTTTTCTATCTGCCATAAGGGTGGTGTCATCTGCATATCTGAAGTTATTGATATTTCTTATGGCAATCTTGATTCCAGCTTGTGCTTCATCCAACCCAGTGTTTCTCATGATGTTCTCTCCATAAACAGGGTGATAATATACAGCCTTGATGTACTCCTTTTCCTATTAGGAACAAGTCTGTTGTTCCATGTCCAGTTCTAACTGTTGCTTCCTGATTTGCATATAGGTTTCTCAAGAGGCAGATCAGGTGGTCTGGTATCCCATCTCTTTAAGAATGTTGCACAGTTTGTTGTGATCCCATAGTCAAAGGCTTTGGCATAGTCAATAAAGCAGAAATAGATGTTTTTCTGGAACTCTCTTGCTTTTTCAGTGATCCAACAGATGTTGGCAATTTGATCTCTGGTTCCATGCCTTTTCTAAAACCAGCTTGAACATCTGGAAGTTCATGGTTCATGTACTCTTGAAGCCTAGCTTGGAGAATTTTGAGCATTACTTTACTAGTATGTGAGATGAGTGCAATTGTGTGGTGTTTGATCATTCTTTGGCATTGCCTTTCTTAAGGACTGGAATGAAAAACTGAACTTTTCCAGTCCTGTGGCCACTGCTGAGTTTTCCAAATCTGCTGACATATTGAGTGCAACACTTGCACAGCATCATTTTTCATGATTTGAAATAGCTCAGCTGGAATTCCATCACCTCCAC
Source organism: Neotragus pygmaeus (assembly GCA_006410875.1). Taxonomy (NCBI): domain Eukaryota; kingdom Metazoa; phylum Chordata; class Mammalia; order Artiodactyla; family Bovidae; genus Neotragus; species Neotragus pygmaeus. Next base: position 170,990 of record SJYV01018986.1, read on the forward strand.
TACCCTTGTTCGTAGTGATGCTTCTTAAGGCCCACTTGACTTCGCATTCCAGGATATCTGGCTCTTGGTGAGTGATCATACCATCATGATTATCTGGGTCATGAAGATCTTTTTGTATAGTTTTCTGTGTAGTTTTGCCACCTCATCTTAATATCTTCTGCTTTTGTTAGGTCCGCACCATTTCTTATCTTTATTGTACCTGTCTTGCATGAAATATTCCCTTGGTATCTCTAATTTTCTTGAAGAGATCTCTAGTCTTCCCCATTCTATTGTTTTCCTCTATTTCTTTGCACTGATCACTAAGGAAGGCTTTCTTGTCTCTCATTGCTATTCTTTGAAACTCTGTATTCAAATNAATTTTCTTGAAGAGATCTCTAGTCTTCCCCATTCTATTGTTTTCCTCTATTTCTTTGCACTGATCACTAAGGAAGGCTTTCTTGTCTCTCATTGCTATTCTTTGAAACTCTGTATTCAAATGGGAATATCTTTCCTCTTTTCCTTTGCTTTTCGCTTCTCTTCTTTTCACAACTATTTGTAGGGCCTCTTCAGTAAAATTTAAAATCAGGCACTCAGGAACACCTCACTGAGAGAAAATCTTTGATTAAAAACTCCATGGACATGAGTAAATGTCTATCAGGAACAGGAAGTGTAAAGGCCTTGGGTTGGCACCTGTGTGGTTGTGGAACAGCATGAAAGCCAGTGTGGCTGGAGGGTGTAGGAGAGGATGGGAGTGGAGGGAATTGACAGATCGTGGAGAAATTTGACTTTGAACATGCCAGTGTGCAAACGTTAACTTTTCCTTCCATTGGTTCTGGAAATTAGTGAACAGAGAAATGAAATCATCTGACAGAGTTTTAAAACAGTCAATCTGTGTTGGTCATAAAGCGTACAAAGAACATGGATAAAATCAGGGAGAACAGCAGATGTTGAAATCACAGTGGTTTATAACAGGTTGTTGGGGGCAAATATGTTGAGGAGCAGCTGCATTCTGGATGCATTTTAGAGACAAGACCAGCTGTAGAAATCTATGACAAAAGTATACATTGGCATGTATGACAAAAAAGGAGACTGAAAAACCTGTGTTTCTTTTTTTTTCTTTTATTAAACTGAGAAAATATTTTTCTAAGCTGTTCTATAACAGTACTAACTTGTTTCTGTTCATTGGAAAGAAACCATGCTTGTGTAGTCATTTCTTTCTTTTGAGAAAATCACCAGTATAGCTTGTTTCCTACATAGATATTCAATATAAACAAGTATCCATAAGTTCGTTTTCTTTATATGTAACCTATATATGGCTACCAAGAGGGATAAACTTGGAGATTGGGATCAACACATGTAAACTGCTATATATAACATAAATAACTAATAAGGACCTACTGTATAGCACAGGAAACTCTACTCAATACTCTGTAAAATCCTATATGGGAATAGATTCTTAAAAAGAGTGGATATATGTATATGCATAACTGATTCACTTTTCTACACAGCAGAAACTAACACAACACTATAAATCAACTATACTCCAATAGAAATTAATTAAAAAATAAAGCAAGTAATCCCTCAATGTGCTGGGAAAGAGGGTAAAAACAGTCTGTCTGAATCAGAGAACAGGCTCATCTTTGAGGATGGATAGGATTTTAAAGTCTCTCCCTCCCCTCATAGATATAAGAAGCAAAAAGAGCTTAAACCTGGGGGAGGAAATCTGTGTGGATGTAAAGAATGGGCTATCCATTTGGGTCAGGATAAGTTCAGATCTTTACAAGAGATCTGATGTACTTGATTGGTGCCAGATGAGACTGGCAAACAGGAATGAAGAAAAAAAGTTCTTACACAGCACACCTATGTTACATGTAGCATATTTGGACCAGTCATGAGGAAGTAAGTATCAGGACATGAGATTCTGAAGGTAAAGATTTTATCCAAGCTGACCAGTGCTAGCACATTCCCCAGTTCAGTGGCATTAACGTGGTAGCAAGGCATGTGCTGTCATCAACAAGGATTAAAAGAGCTAGATATGCAGCACTGTAACACTTCACTAAGCTGTTGACCAGATGTCACATCCAATGAGTGATCTTCTCAGAGGGACATACCAGCTACAAATATTTTATGAAATAAAAATATAACAAATAATTAATAACTAAAATAAGCAGATATTTTATAATGTCGCTTTACTCCTCTGGTTAAACTTTGCGTATTTTAAAGGTATATTTTATTAGGATGTAGTGTTAGTCACTCAGTTCAGCTCAGTCACTCAGTTGTGTCTGACTCTTTGTGACCCCATGGACTGCAGCACGCCAGGCTTCCCTGTCCATTACCAACTCCCAGAGCTTGCTCACACTCATGCCCATTGAGTTAGCCACTCAGTCATGTCCACCTCTTTTGCAGTCCCATGGACTGTAGTCCACCAGGTTTCTCTGTCCATGGAATTTTCCAGGCAAGAATACTAGAGTGAGTTGCCATGCCCTTCTCCAAGGGCTCTTTCCGACCCAGGAATTGAANATGCCCATTGAGTTAGCCACTCAGTCATGTCCACCTCTTTTGCAGTCCCATGGACTGTAGTCCACCAGGTTTCTCTGTCCATGGAATTTTCCAGGCAAGAATACTAGAGTGAGTTGCCATGCCCTTCTCCAAGGGCTCTTTCCGACCCAGGATTTGAACCCAGGTCACCTGCATTGCAGGCAGATTCTTTACCATCTGAGGTACTAGGGAAGCCCTATTAGGATGTGGATGTGTTACTTATTTTATGAAGCTTTTATAAAATTTTTTATTGCAGTATAGTTGAACATAACACTTGCACTTATAGATCTTAGTTGACAGGGAGCAAAAGAGGCCACCCCAAGATGGGTCCACAAGGTCCAAAAAACCCACTTTCACATGTGGATTCTTTTGTTTATAAGGTTCAAAAATCCCAGGAAGAACTTTTTACTTCTCAAGCTGCCTTAAAAAATTTAGATAGAAAGCCTGGTTCCAGGAAGAGAAATATCACCAGGGATATCACAAACAGTGTGGGCTAGGTGTGGTAAGCTGTGGGAAGCACAGCACAGTCTGTTTACTTAAATTCCTCTCTATGTCCCATTGTCTCTGCATGGTATGACAAACTTTAGCTTAGCAAACATTTGCTCTTCCATCTTGTGAAATGTCTTCCTTCCCTTTGAAGCCACCGACCCCTTACCCCTTCTTCTCAGCTTAGTGTGGCATTAAAGCCTCAGTGTTGTGACTTGCTTGAAGTCTTTTATGATTAAATAGGCTCCCATATGTACAAATTTAATTTTTCTACTGATTATCTGTCAATTAAATTATTATGCAAACCAAAAAACCTCTAAAGGTAGAGGGAAAAAAAAATTCTTCCCTTATACGATATAGGCTTATAAAAGCCAGGCTTCAACAATATGTGAACTGTGAACTTCCAGATGTTCAAGCTGGTTTTAGAAAAGGCAGAGGAACCAGAGATCAAATTGCCAACATCTGTTGGATCATTGAAAAAGCAAGAGTGTTCCAGAAAAACATCTATTTCTGCTTAATTGACGATGCCAAAGCCTTTGACTGTGGGATCACAACAAACTGCAACATTCTTAAAGAACTGGGAATACCAGACAACTTGATCTGCCTCTTGAGAAATCTGTATGCAGGTCAGGAAGCAACTGTTAGAATTGGACATGGAACAACAGACTGGTTCCAAACAGGACAAAGAATATGTCAAGGCTGTATATTGTTACCCTGCTTATTTAACTTACATACAGAGGACATCATGAGAAATGCTGGGTTGGATGAAGCACAAGCGGGAATCAAGATTGCTGGGAGAAATATCAATAACCTCAGATATGCAGATGACACCACCCTTATGGCAGATAGTGAAGAAGAACTAAAGAGTCTCTTGATGAAAGTGAAAGAGGAGAGTGAAAATTTAGCTTAAAGTTCAACATTCAGGAAACTAAAATTATGGCATCTGGTCCCATCACTTCATGGCAAATANAATAACCTCAGATATGCAGATGACACCACCCTTATGGCAGATAGTAAAGAAGAACTAAAGAGTCTCTTGAAAGTGAAAGAGGAGAGTGAAAATTTAGCTTAAAGTTCAACATTCAGGAAACTAAAATTATGGCATCTGGTCCCATCACTTCATGGCAAATAGATGGGGAAACAATGGAAAAAGTGGCAGACTTTTATTTTGGGGGGGCTCCAAAATCACTGTAGATGGTGACTGCAGCCATGAAATTAAAAGATGCTTACTTCTTGGAGGAAAAGTTATGACCAATCTAGACAGCATACTAAAAAACAGAGACATTATTTTGCCAACAAAGGTCCATCTAGTCAAGGCTATGTTTTTTCTAGTGGTCATGTATGGATGTGAGAGTTGGACTATAAAGAAAGTTGAGTGCTGAAGAATTGATGAATTTTGAACTGTGGTGTTAGAGAAGACTGTTGAGAGTCCCTTGGACTACAAGGAGATCCAACCAGGCCATCCTAAAGGAAATCAGTCCTGAATATTCCCTGCAAGGACTGATACTGAAGCTGAAATTATAATATTTTGGCCACCTGATGTGAAGAACTGACTCATTTGAAAAAACTGTGATGCTGAGAAAGATTGAAGGCAGGAGGAGAAGGTGATGACAGAGGATGAGTTGGTTGGATGGCATCACCAACTCAGTGGACATGAGTCTGAGTCGACCCCGAGAGTTGGTGATGGACAGGGAGGCCTGGCATGCTATAGTCCATGTAGACTCAAAGAGTCAGACACGACTGAGCAACTGAATTGAACTGAAGTGATACAATATAGGACATGATATATTTAAAATGTTGAAAAAGCAAATGCAAACCTGAAAAATGAAATCAACAGGTTTTAAAGGTTTATGTGTGCATGATCAGTCACTTCAGTTGTGTCCTACTCTTTGCAACCATATGGACTGTAACCCACCAGGCTCCTCTGCACATGGGATTCTCCAGGCAAGAATACTGGAGTGGGTGGCCAGGTCAAATCTAAGCTCTAATAATTTTTTGCTGTTGTTCTTAAAATTGTATAAAATAAGAAAGATAAAGCAATTTACAGATTCAGTGTAATTCTCATAAAAATACCAATGATTTTTTTCCATAAGACTAGAATAAGTTATTCTAAAATTTACATGGAAATATGGTGGTAAAGAATCTGCTTCCCAATGCAAGAGCCAGCTTCAGGAGACATGGGATTGATCCCTGGGTCAAGAAGATCACCTGGAGAAGGAAATGGCAACCCCCTTCAGTATTCTTGCCTGCAAAATTCCATGGACAGAGGAGTCTGGTGGGCTATAGTCCATGGGTTACAGAGAGTCAAACAGGACTTAGCGACTGAGCACACATATATGGAAACACAAAAGACCCTGAGTAGCCAAAACAACCTTGAGAAAGAAGGACAAAGCTGGAGATGTTATACTCCCTGATTGCAAACTATACTGCAAAGCTCCTCTAATAAAAACAGTTTGATCCTGGCACAAAAACAGACATATAGATCAGTGGAACAGAATAGAGAGCCCAGAAGTGAACTCACAATAATATAAGCAATTAATCTATAATAAACATGGTAAGAATATACAACGAGGAAAAGAAAGCCTCATCAGTAAGTGATGTTGGAAAAATTGGACCGCTACATGTAAAAGAGTAAAACTGAACTACTTTCTCACACCATACACAACAATAAATTCAAAACAGATTAAAAGCTTAAATGAAAGACCTGAAACGTCTAGAAGAAAATAAAAACAGTACACTTTTTGATATTAGTCTTGGTAATATTTGGAGGGAAGAGATGTGTCTCTTCAGGCAAGAAAAACAAAAGAAAAAATAAACAAATGGGACCACATCAAACTGAAAAGCTTTTGCACAGTGAAGGAAATCATCAACAAAACAAAAAGGCTGTCTACTGAATGCTAGAAAATGTTTGCAAATGATCTAATAAGAGGTTAATATCCCAAATATGCGAAGAACTCTTACAACTCAGCACCAAAAAACTAAACAGCCTGACTAACAAATGGGCAGAGGATATGAATAGACATTTTTCCAAAGAAGACATACAGATTATCAGTAGACACATGACAAAATGCTCAACATCACTAATCATCAGGGAAATGAAATCAAAACCATAACGAGATATCACTTCACACCTGTCAGAATGACTGTCATCAAAAAACAAAGAACAAAGCCAACAAGTGTTGGCAAGGTTGTGGAGAAAAGGGAATACTTTTGCACTGTTGGTGGGGATGTAAATTGGTGTTGCCACTATGGAAAACAGAAGGGAAATTCCTCAAAACATTAAAACTACCATAAAATCCAGCAATTCTACTCCTAGATATTTATCTGAAGAAAACACTAATTCAAGGACTTCCCAGGTGGCCTCACTGGGAAAAGAAGCTGCTTGCAATGCAGGAGATGCATGAGATATGGGTTTGATCCCTGGGTTGGCAAGATCCCTTGGAGGAGAATATGGCAACCCACTCCAGTATTCTTGCCTGGAGAATTCCATGGACAGAGGAGCCTACAGTCTGTAGAGTCACAAAGAGTTAGACACAACTGAAGCAACTGAGCACACACACACACACACACACACACACACGCACACACACACTAATTCAAAGAGATATATGCACCCCTATGTTTTTTGCAGCATTATTTATGATAGTCAAGGTAGGGAAGTAATCTAAGTGACCATCAATAGATGAATGGATATATACGTGTGTGTGTATGTGTGTGTGTGTGTCTGTGTGTATATATTACACATATATATCACACAATGGAATGTTTCTCAGCCATAAAAAAGAATGAAAATTTGTCATTTATGACAACATGGATATCAGTTCACTTCGGTTGCTCAGTCATGTCCTACTCTTTATGACCTTGTGGACTGCACCACGCCAGGCTTCCCTGTTCATCACCAACTCCTGGAGCTTACTCAAACTCATGTCCATCGAGCTGGTGATGCCATTCAACCATTTCATCTTCTGTCGTCCACTTCTCCTCCTGCCTTCAATCTTTCCCAGCATCAGGGTCTTTTTCAGTGAGTCAGTTTTTCGCGTCAAAGTATTAGTTTCAGCTTCAGCTCCACCAGTCCTTTCAATGAATATTCAGGTTTGATTTCCTTTAGGATTGACTGGTTAGATTTCCTTGCAGTCCAAAAGACTCTCAAGTCTTATCCAGCACCACAGTATGAAAACATCAGTTCTTTGGCGCTCAGCCTTCTTTATAGTCTAACTCTCACATCCATACATGATTACTGAAAAAACCATAGTTGGGACTATACAGACCTTGGTCGGCAAAGTGATGTCTCTGCTTTTTAATGCACTGTTTAGGAGGTGCAATTTTTGGTATTTCCCAAAGAAAATAGGGACAAAATCATTACAGAAAATTCTCCCAGTTCTTTGAGCAAGGTGTGACTAGTACTGCTTCACTTTTAAATAAGAAATGGTGTCAGTTGTATTGGCTAAGGCTTTTTATTTTCTTGTAATTTTTTACTTATTTTTCAACCCATAGTATTTAAATATTGAATTGGTTTTTCATTTACTTAATTTTATTGAAATATACTTTACATGCAATAAAATTCACTCACTTTTATGTACAATTTGATGAGTTTGACAGTGTATCCACCATTGTAACCCACCACTACAATCAAGTTACTGAACATGTCCATCACCCAGAAAAACTCTCTGTGTGCCTATGCCATCAGTATACTGACTTCCTTCCTGAGTCCTAATCAACAACTAATCAAGTTTTTTTTTTTTTTTTTACCATAGATAACTTTTGCCTTTTCTAGAATTCCTTATAAATAGAATCCTAGAATATGTACTCTGTTTTTATCTGGATTCTTTTGCTCAGCATAACATTTTTGAGATATGTCTATGTACTTTCATGTCTTATTTCATTCCTTTTTTATGGATGAGTAGGATGGATACACCTACATTTGTTTACCTATTTACCCATTGATGCAAATTTGGATTGTGTTTCATTTAAAATCATCGTGAATAAACGTGTTTTCTAATTGAGTTGTAATTCTTATTATCTTTATATATTTAAGGTACAAATCCTTTGTTATATATACACATGTATTCATGCACACACATACACACACATAAGGTATTCTCCTAGTTGTCTTTAAATTTTCTTAATGCTGTTTTCTGAATAATAGAAGTTTTACATTTTGTGAGTTCCACTTTATCAGTTATTTATGGTTTATCCTTTTTGTTTCTTTTCTACCCTGTCTCAGAAATTTTTTCAAGTTTTTAGTATAGAAATCTTATACTTATCATTTTGCTAAATATATCCTTAAATGTTTTATATTTTCATGTTATTAAATAATATTATTTTAAAAGTTTATTTTATAATTAAAAAAACTTATTGGTATATAGTTGATTTATAGTGTTGTGTTAATTTCAGGTATATAGCAAAGTGAAATAGTTATACATCAGTTCATTTCAGTGGCTCAGTCATGTCTGACTTTGCAACCACGGGGACTGCAGCAAGCCAGGCTTCCCTGTCTATCACCAGGGCATCTACTGGCATGGGGAATTCATCTTTTAGTGTCATATCTTTTTGTCTTTTCATACTGTTCACAGGGTTCTCAAGGCAAGAATACTGAATTGGTTTGTCATTCCCTTCTCCAGTGGACCATATTTTGTCATAACTCTCTGCCATGACCCATCTGTCTTGGGTGGCCCTACACGACATGGCTCATAGTTTCATTGAGTTAGTGAAGGCTTTGATCCAAGTGATCCAAGTGATCAATTTGGTTAGTTTTCTGTGACTGTGGTTGCCATTCTGTCTGCCCCTGATGGATAAGGATAAGAGGCTTATGGAAGTTTTCCTGATAGGAGGAACTGATTGTGAGGAGTTACACAACAAACTGTGGTGTTGGAGAAGATTCTTGAGAGTCCCTTGGACTGCAAAGAAACCCAACCAGTCCATTCTGAAGGAGATCAGCCCTGGGATTTCTTTGGAAGGAATGATGCTAAAGCTGAAACTCCAGTACTTTGGCCACCTCATGCGAAGAGTTGACTCATTGGAAAAGACTCTGATGCTGGGAGGGAATNCCAGTCCATTCTGAAGGAGATCAGCCCTGGGATTTCTTTGGAAGGAATGATGCTAAAGCTGAAACTCCAGTACTTTGGCCACCTCATGCGAAGAGTTGACTCATTGGAAAAGACTCTGATGCTGGGAGGGATTGGAGGCAGGAGGAGAAGGGGACGACTGAGGATGAGATGGCTGGATGGCATCACGGACTCGATGGACGTGAGCCTGAGTGAACTCTGGGAGATGGTGATGAACAGGGAGGCCTGGCGTGCTGCAGTTCATGAGGTCGCAAAGAGTCGGACACGACTGAGTGACTGAACTGAACTGATGGACCTAACATTCCAGGTTCCTATGCAACATTGTTCTTTATGGCACTGGAGTTTATTTTCACCACCAGACACATCCACAACTGAGCGACATTTCTACTTTGGCTCAGCCTCTTCATTCATTCCGGGGCTATTTCTCCACTCTTCTCCAATAGCATATTGGATACCTACTGACCTGGGGGACTCCTCTTCTGGTGTCATATCTTTTTGCCTTTTCATATTGTTCGTGGCCTTATCAGGGCAAGAATACTTAAGTGGTTTGTCATTCCCTTCTCCAGTGGAACACGTTTTGCCAGAACTCTCCACCATGACCTGTCCATCTTGGGTGGCCCTGCATAGCATGTCTCATAGCTTCCTTGAGTTTCACAAGGCTGTAATCCATGTGATCATTTTGGTTAGCTTTCTGTAATTGTGGGTTTTGTTCTGGAGGCTGTGGGATTATAGTTCTTGCTTCCTGATGGGAAGAACTGGCTATGGGCAAAACTCAGTCTTGCTCTGGTAGGCAGGACCATGCTCAGTAAATCTTTAACCCAATTGTCTGGTGATGGGTGGATCTGTGCTCCCTCCCTGTTAGTTGTTTAGCCTGAGGCAACTCAGTCCTAGAGTCTACAGGATCTAAGGTAGGGCTACTGGTGACTTCCAAAAAGGACGTATGCAAATATGCAGCTCCCAGTATCACTGCTGCCAGTGCCCCGTCCTCAAGGCAGGCCACTGCTGACCCACACCTCTGCAGGAGACCCTCACACGCTCGAAGGCAGCTTTGGCTCAGCCTCTTGTGTGGTCACTACCTGTTTCCCCTAGGTTTTGGTGCACACAAGATTTTTTTGTGTGTCCTCCAAGAGTCTCTGTTTCCCTCAGTTCTGAGGAAATTCTGTAATCAAATCCTCCTGTCCTTCAGTCTGATTTCCTGAGGATTCCCAGTCCTTTTGCCGAATCCTCAGGTTGGGAAGTCTGATGTGGGGCGTAGAACATGCGCAGTAGTGTGAGCACTTCTTTGGTATTGTTTTTCTCCAGTTTGAAACAACTGATGTGAACTTTTTCTTTAAGGGAAATTCAGGGTTAAGCCCCTGCGGAAGTGACAATCCCTAAAGAGTGAGTCTTTAAAAATGTGAAAAGCTTATATTAAAACAACTTGGTCTTTGAACCTTGAGGTCTGTTTAAAAATCTGTGAAGCTTACACACCAGTGGGGGGATATTTGAAAGGTTCTAAATGTATTTGCCAGCTTCTCCCTACTGGTTAATGTTGCTCTTGGCCCTGACAAGCAGGGACATGCTGTTCAGCCTCTGCATGTAGCTGAGACGACACATGCCTGGCGCCCTGGTCATCCCTCTGCCTGTCCTCCTTGAACGTATAAACCTTCACCTGCCTCAGGGTGTTGGTCAAAGTGCTGCCTGGGGTGGGGGTGCGGGGGCTGGAGCAAATGTTCCACAGAGTCTCTGGAAAGGGGGTCAGGGAAGGTGGGAGCTGAGGCAGGAGGATGCCCCTGGGTGGAGGGCTCCCCGGCCTCACTGTCGCCTATGGCCACCCTCGGGTTATTCTTCTACCTGTGGCAGGCTGAGCTCTGGCCCCTGCCTTTCCTAGATGAATTTATTTGTGTCATATTTTAGATTCCACATATAAGTAGTATCATATGATAGCGGTCTTTCTCCTTCCGACTTGTTTCACTTAGTATGATGGTCCCTAGTTCCACCCACGTTGCTGCAGATGGCATTGTTTCACTCTTTTTATTTATGACTAATATTTTGGTGTGTATGTGTGTGTGTGTGTGTGTGTGTGTACACACATGTATACCTATTTAAACCATTCATCTATTGATGGACAATTAGCTTGCTTCTCTATCTTGGCAAAATAATGCTGCTATGAACATTGGCGGCGGGGGGGTGGCATGTGTCTTTTTGAATTAGTGTTTTTGTTTTTAGGATATATATCCAGGAGTGGAATTGATGGGTCATATGGTAGTTCTATTTCCATTTTTTGAGAAACTTCCATTTTGTTTTCCACAGTGGTTGCATCAACTTTCCTTTTTTCTGCATCCTTGCTGATGTTTGTTATTTGTTGAAACTCGACATTTTGCTGGACCTTTCTGGTTAGTAGCAGTGACCTTTCATATTGGAGTTTCCCTTGACTGAAGTACCTATAAGAGCCTCTCTTGAAGTGGTAGCTTTATAACACAATGCCACTCCTCCTCACTACCTACCTTCTATCACTCTCATTGTTTATAGACTTAACCCAAACTTGGTTTTGGCAGGAGTCAGGAGGTAAGGTACAAAGTGTAACTCATGGGGAAGGATCATAAGTGCTAACAATTTTGAAAGATTTTGTATATATAGAAATCTAGGGAATTTGTTAGGGAATGAATCTGGATGGGTGAGGGTAAAAGGAATATTATACCAGATCTGATCAAATTTATAAGTTTGGATGCACAAAGCAGAAATTTTGTATTTGACATGGGGTGGAATGAGGGAACCACTGGACCCACTATGAGATGACCCTGAGTCACAAGTCCATTTTCTAATGGGTAGAATCATGCATCATTCCTTTCCAAGAATTAGTGTAATTTCAGTAATCTCTAAAACCCAACATGATTTAACTTCCTTCAGAAATGGGGGAAAAAATCCATATATGTATATGTACACACACACATACACAATTCATGTTAATTTATTCATTTAAAAAAGTCTGGAAAGCCTCATCAGTTCAATTGCTCAGTTGTGTCTGACTCTTTGCGACCCCATGGACTGCAGCATGCCATGCTTCCTTGTCCATCATCATCTCCTGGAGCCTGCTCAAACTCATGTACGTCAAGTCAGTGATGCCATCCAACCATCTTATCCTCTGTTGTCCCCTTCTCCTGCTGTCCTCAATCTTGCCCAGCATCAGGGTCTTTTCTAATGAGTCAGCTCTTGGCATCAGGCGGCCAGAGTATTGGAGTTTTAGCTTCAATATAGTCCTTCCAATAAATATTCAGGACTGATTTCCTTTAGGATTGACTGGTTTGATTTCCTTGCAGTCCAAGGGACTCTCAAGAGNCAAAATCAATACACAGACATCACTTGCATTTCTATATACTAACAATGAAAAATCAGAAAGAGAAATTAAAGGATTAATCGCATTGCAACAAAAAAATTAAATATCTAGGAATATACGTACCTGAAGAGACAAAAGAACTGTACACAGAAAATTATGACACTAATGAAAGAAATCAAAGATAACATAAACAGATGGAAAGATATTCCATGTTCCTGGGTAGGAAGAATGAATATTGTGAAAATGACTATACTACCAAATGCAATCTACAGATTTAATGTGATCCCTATCAAATTACCAACGGCATTTTTCACAGAACTGGAAAAAAAAATTCCACAATTCACATGGAAACACAAAAGACCTCAAATAACCAAAGCAGTCTTAAGAAAGAAGAATGGAACTAGAAGAATCAAACTTCCTGATCTCAAATTATACTACAAAGCTACAGTCNCGGCATTTTTCACAGAACTGGAAAAAAAAATTCCACAATTCACATGGAAACACAAAAGACCTCAAATAACCAAAGCAGTCTTAAGAAAGAAGAATGGAACTAGAAGAATCAAACTTCCTGATCTCAAATTATACTACAAAGCTACAGTCATCAAGACAGTAGCAGAAATATAGACCAATGGAACAAGATAGAAAACCCAGAAATAAACCCATACACCTATGGGTACCTTATTTTTGACAAAGGAGGCAAGAATATATAATGGGGCAAAGACAGTCTCATCAATAAATGGTGCTGGGAAAACTGGACAGCTACATGTAAAAGAGTGAAGTTAGAATACTTCCTAACACCACACACAAAGATAAATCCAAAATGGATTAAAGACCTAAATGTAAGACCAGAAACTATAAAACTCTTAGAGGAAAAGATAGGCAGAACACTCAATGACATAAATCAAAGCAAGATCCTCTATGACCTACCTCCTAGAGTAATAGAAATAAAAACAAAAGTAAACAAATGGGACCTGATTAAACTTAAAAGTTTTTGCACAGCAAAGGAAACTATAAGCAAGGTGAAAAGACAACCCTCAGAATGGGAGAAAATAATAGCAAATGAAACAACTGACAAAGGATTAATTTCCAAAATATACAAGCAGCTGGTACAACTCAATACCAGAATACCAATACCAATATCAATCAAAAAGTGGGAAAAGACCTAAACAGACATTTCTCCAAAGAAGACATACAGATGGCTAACAAACACATGAAAAGACGCTCAACCTCACTCATTATTAGAGAAATGCAAATCAAAACTACAATAAGACATCACCTCACACCGGTCAGAATGGCCCTCATCAAAAAGTCTACAAACAATAAATTCTGGAGAGTCTATAAACAATAAATGTGGAGAAGAAGAAATGCTTTTACACTGGTGGGCAGGTAAATTGATACAGCTACTATGGAAGATGGTATGGAGATTCCTTAAAAAACTAGGAATAAAACCCCCATATGACCCAGCAATCCCACTCCTAGGCATATACCCTGAGGACACCAAAATTGAAAGAGACTCATGTATCCCATTGTTCATTGCAGTGCTATTTACAATAGCTAGAACATAGAAGCAACCTAGATGTCCACTGACAGATGAATGGATAAAGAAGTTGTGGTACATATACACAATGGAATATTACTTAGCCATAAAAAGGAATGCATTTGAGTCAGTTTTAATGAAGTGGATGAACTTGGAACCTATTATACAGAGTGAAGTGAATCAGAAAGAGAAAGATAAATACTGTATTCTAACACATATATACGGAATCTAGAAAAAATGGTATTGAAGAATCTATTTACAGGGCAGCAATGGAGAAAAAGATATAGAGAATGGACTTATGGACATGGGAAGAGGGGAGGAGAGGGTGAGATGTATGGAAAGAGCAACATGGAAACTTACATTACCATATGTAAAAAAATAGCCTAATGGGAATTTGCTATATGACTCAGGAAACTGAAACAGGGGCTCTGTATCAACCTAGAGGAGTGGGATGGGGATAGAGCTGGGAAGAAGTTTCAAAAGGAAGGGGATATATGTTTACCTATGGCTGATTCATGTTGAGGTTTGACAGAAAACAGCAAAATTCTATAAAGAAATTATCCTTCAATAAAAAATAAATAAATTAAAAAATAATAAGTATTAATTTATATCTGATTAATGAAAAAAATAAAAGAAAATTGACATGTATATACTGTAGCTTATTAGGTAGGTAAACTTTCATAGCATGACGTCCATGGAAAGAAAGAGTGAAAGGGACCCTATGATGAAAGTTGAAAGACTGAGAACTGGGTTAAGTGCCTTAAAATATGGGGAAGCCAGTATAGTTTTAAAAAGTAGGTCTCATAAAAATTGCATGAATTAAGAGAGTAATGATAGAAATTAATATCTTACTTATCTATTGTTCTGTATAAAAATTTACCCCAAAATATAGTGACTTGAAACAATAGCAATTATTTTCTCTCATGAATCAGGAATTTAGATAGGGCATAATGGGTTGGCTTATCTCTGTTTAGGAATATCTGGGGCCTCAGTTGGAAGAATTGAAAGTAGGGGCTAGAGTAATTTGTCAAAGGGTAATACCCATACAGGTGGCCTGATCTTTCCTCACAAAAGGTAGTTGGATCCAAGGATAAAGACAAAATAAGAAATCAAAGTAGAATCGGAGAAGAGAGAGAGAGTGTGCTATATTGCTGTTGATGACCTAGCCCTGAAGTCATGCACTGTCTCTTCTGCTACCTCTATTCGTGCTGGTATTCATAAAGTACAGCCCAGTGTCTCCAGGTGGGGAATAGGATCAGTTTCTTAATAGGGAGTGACAAAGTGCTTGAAGCACATGTGAAACCAAAAATATTGCTGTGGTCAATTTTGGAAAACGTAATCTGCCACCACGGAATGTGAGAAGACTTGTTAGATTTTTAAAATTATATACTCATACGGAATTTTTTGACTTGTGGCCTGAGTCATGAATATGATTAATAGTGTTAAACAGAACCCAGAATATTGACTCTAGGGGGAATGCATTAATTAGAATATTTTTCAAAGAATTCAGGAAACATGAGCAATAACTTTCTTGTCATGTTGGTGGTGCATTTTTATTACAAATGACAAAAACTGAACTCAGATGGGATTTTCATCAGTAATAGGGAATTTGTTGATTTATGTAACTGAAAAATTTGGGGAGATAATGCCTATTATAACTGGATAAAGGTCTCAAATGGTGCTGTCAGGAATCAGTGTCTCATCATCTTTCAGCTTTGTTTTACCATTTTTATTTCTCAGGCAGACTTTCCTCAAGTCTTAGAAAAAGAAGTCAGCAGTAATTCTAGGCTTATATCCTTTCAGCTTAACAACTCCTTTTGAAATAGAGTGTCTCTTTCTCAGTGGCCTCAGCCATAGTTCAGAGTACTGAGACTCAGTGGGCTTGACTCAGAAAAAAAGACTATGAATCTCCTCTGGGTGGTTATGGTTCACATTAAGAAAGCTTGGATCACATCCATAAGGCTAGAGGTTGTGGTTGTGTGTGTGTGTGTGCGCGCGCGCGCTAAGTTGCTTCCATTGTGTCTGGTTCTTTGTTATCCTATGGACTATACCCTGCCAGGCTCCTCATCAATGTGATTCTCCAGGCAAGGGTCCTGGGGTTGGTTACCATTTCCTCCTCCAGGGGATCATCCCAACCCAGAAATCGAACCTGTGTCTCCTGCTGCTTCTGCATTGTAGAATGATTCTTTAAGCTCTGAGTCACCAGGGAAGACTCAGAGGTTGTGGTTGGCCACATCCAAATTTTATGAATTAAGAGCCATAGTCCACCTTGAACTGACCTTTAACAGGAATAGGAGGAATATAGTACTGATACAGACACTGTGTGCCTGTGGAGAAAATATTTTCCAGCAATGATAGAGTGGATGACATCAAGAAAAGAATGAAATACCTAAGCACTGACACTGTAAAAAAGAAATCAAGAGCTGGAACTGCTGATTGAGTTAATGAGTTATGTACCAGTATGATTTTATGCTTATATATTTATTTGATATGTAGTTATTGAATGGGCTTCCCTCATGGCTCAGCTGGTGAAGAATCTACCTGAAATGCAGGAGACCTGGGTTCAATCCCTTTGTTGAGAAGATCCCCTGGAGAAGGAAAAGGCTACCTACTCCAGTATTCTGGCCTGGAGAATTCCATGGGTTGAATAGTCCATGGGGCCATAAAGAGTTGGACATGACTGAGAGACTTTCACTTTCTATTGGATATCTAATGTATGCCAGGCATGGAATTTTATATATTTAGCTAGTAGTGCAGCTTGAGTCTAAGTAAAAATTAGACTAACCTATGTACGCCTGGCAGATACTTGGGGTGAGGCTGGTAGAAAACTATTGTGTGAAGACCTCAGAGTCTTTAGTAAAGTTTCATGCTGAGAGGAGGTGAGATGGAAGGAAAGTGAAAGCCTGTACAATTGGAGGAGAAAAGAAGGGTAGCATAGTGCCTCCCATTCAGATCAGTTCCCTAAGACCACTGTCCTTGAATTATATATGTGCTTAGTTGCTCAGTCATGTCCAACTCTTTGCAACCCCATGGACTGTAGCCCACCAGTCTCCTCTGTCTGTGGAGTTTCCTAGGCAAGAATACTGGAGTCAGTTGCCATTTCCTTCTCAAGAAGATCTTCCTGGCCCAGGAAGATCGAATCTGAGGCTCTTGCACCTTCTTTACAACTGTGCCACCTGGGAAGACTTGACTTATGTATGAACCCCAAAGAAAGCAGTGGGATTGATTGGAGGTCAATATTGAAGTTGCTGTAAGTAGCATCTGTAGCACTGTGTACAACTTCATCCAGAAGAAAGAAACCCAAGGAAAGAGCAATATTCTTCTATTTTGCAGCTGAATAGCTGATTAGCTTCCATATCTTGAGTATTACAGTATCTTGGATGTGGTGGGAAATATTTTCTAACAATAATTCCAGCAGGCATAAATTCAGACTAGTGAGAGTGTATTTATTTATGAGCTTATATTCGATATTCTCTGTCTACTTCTAAGAATATCTGGTAATACTTTTTAGAGAAGGAAAGTGAAGGTCAGAATCATCCAAATATGCATTTTTGCAACTAAGAAGGCATTTGCATTATACATAGTGTAATCAAATACTAGGAGTAAAAAGTAAGAATAAATTGTAATAAGAAGCATTAGTAAGTCAATAGTTTTCAGTACTATTAGGATGTACTATTTGTTTTTCTTTAATACAAGGAGCTGTGAGTAGATCAGAATGAAAAAGATTACTCTTTAAAAAGTATGAATTTTAGACCAATGTATGAAAACCTAGAGTAATATTCAGGGGCATGTTGGAAAAAGCCACCATTGTTTCTCAAATGTATTGATTACATAATCTATAATTTTAAAAATGACCATAATTATCTAATGGATCTTCTAGAATGTTATGTCAGAAATGTTTGACCTTGTCTAAGATCCTACACAGAAAATGGTGAAATATACTTCTCTTTAAACTGCTCTATTCTCAAATACATTAAGGAAACTTAGGGAGCTTAATTAGCCCTGAGATATACCAGAAGAGAGAAGGAATAAGATGAGATTCAGAATAGTGGGCTCTAATAAAAGTATGTTTAAAGTATAATGCAGGTTAGAAAAAGAAAACAAGTTCACAGACGAAAACATTTGAATTTTACTTTGGAAGATGAGTTGAAATTCACTGGATTTCAGGGATAGTGGGAAGAGACCATTCAAGGTAGAAGAAACAGTAATGCGCACACACACAATAACCCCATGTTTGGGAAGAGTGAGCAGTTCTGGTTCTGGAGCACAAGGTATTGGAGGTAGACAGAGATGAGTGGATAGAGAATCTTTCACATTTTGCTTATGAGTTTAAAGTTTATCATGTGAGACACTAGGAGTCATGAAAAGATTTAAACAAAACAGTGATTTACTTTGTCTCAGAAAGATTACTTTGGCGTCATTTTGGAGGACTGGAGAGGGTCAAGATGAGGGAGAAAAAGCTAGTTAAGTCTTTCGTTCATAAGCCATACTAGACAAGTCTGATACTCCATGGCAAATTGTCTTGGTAGGTGGTGGCTGAATGTTTACCAAGCAGCAGTCCTTTTTGTTTGGGGTTTGCTCTGGGCCTACTTTAGATTTCATGAAGCTAATGAATATGAAAAAGGTATTAATAGTCTACTGTATTTTAATATAGCGTGACTTTTATTTGGGTATGCAGAGAAGATACATGGAATAATTGCCTATTTGATTAACTTTTGAAAAGGTTAAATAAAAGGGTTCTGATAGGCTGCCTTTGACAGAATTTATATAAATATCAGGGTTTTTAAGGTTGTTGTTTTATTATGTAATTAGGGCTATATTTTTAATGTCACAGTGTGTTTCAAATGTAAACATTTACTCAACAGATTTTTGGAATATGTGCATATTATACGGGAAAGCATTTGTCCCTATAGCCTTTCTACATCTGGATCAATTAACTTTCCAAACTGACAGCTTAGTCAAGCTTCAGGTTCTAGAGGTAACCCTATGTAGGATTACCTGCCTGCAATGCAGAGAGGTAAAATATTCAGGTTTGATCCTGGGTAGGGAAGATCTTCTGGAGATGCTTCAGACAGATAACTTGGGAGGACCTACACTGAGGTCTTTGGATAGACCTTTCACTTATCTGATTTTCTTACTTTATTAATTAGGATCCCAAGACTGTGCTTCTCAGGTGGTGCTAGTGGTAAAGAAACTGCCTGTTGATTCAGGAGACATAAGAGATCTGAGTTTGACCCCTGGTGGGTTATGGTCCACAGGGTCACAAAGAGTCGGACACAACTAAAGAGACTTAGCACGCACACATGCACAGACTATAGCCACCAGGCTCCTCTGTCCATGGGATTTTCCAGGCAAGAATGCTGGAGTGAGTTGCCATGTCCTCCTCCAGAGGATCTTCCCTACCCAGGATCAAAACATGAATCTTTTACCTCTCCTGAACTGCAGGCAGATTCTTTACTGCTGAGCTACCAGAGAACCAGGCTATAGTCTATAGTCTATAGGGTCACAGCCATAGCTTGTATCCCAGTTTCAGTAACATGTTTCAATCCCTGTCCTTTCTCTTAAGCCCTGCTTTGATAATTCATTTAATTCATTAATAATTAATCAATTATTTAATTATTTATTAAATAACTCATTTAATATTCCAATTCTTGACTGTGACCTTCTACCACCTAGGACTCAAATCCTCTCTCTGACCATGCTACCTGCTATGGGGCCTCTTGGACAATATGACTAGCTCTATAACAGCTTTCTCCAGGTGTGACCCTTTCACTCCCATTCCATACAGATAACTGGAACTTATAGCTGGTTCTTAGCCTCTTTTGATTTGTTCTGTCCATTTGCAGACTATTCTCTGGTTCCAAATGTAAACAAACAACAATATTTTCTATTTACTCTAGGAGAGTGATTTTCAAATAGCTTCTCCCAGATCTGTGGAGATATTTTAAGAATTCCATGTTTAAATTTGATATAATTTTACTTCAAAATACTTTGATTATTAAATATGCCCACCCCAACTCTTAGTCCTTGGGTCCTGAAAATAGAGTTTAAAACCATGGATACAGGGAAATTTTTAATTGGCTATTTAGTTTAGAAATGAGGCACCCATTCTTCAGATATTTAGTTAGTATTGAGGCTTTTTCACCCATCTTAAATTGAGTGAAATGTTTACAAATTACAGGAAAGGCTATCTATCTCTCTGGTTATTTGTCTTTGTAATACCAAAAGGTATTTGTAACAGGAGAGTGATGAGTGGTTAACTTATCTTTGCCACTAGCTATCTGAGTTATCTTGATCAAGTTCTTTAGGTCTCCAAGCCTTGGTCTCATTTGGAAGTTCCTTAGGAGATAGAGCAAGGATAAGAAGATATTGATATCCTAGTAAATACTTATTATCTTATTTCATGGTAGGGTTGATNAAAAAAAATATGGATAAGGAGGTCTTAGAATAGCATAATTTAAGAAGCTGTGTGATCTTAGTCATAGGAAAATAAGGCATACATTTCTTATGTCAACAACCAAAAAAGAAAAAGAAAAAAAAATCCTGACCTGTTATGTTGGGAAAAACAAGCTCTATAAGGGTGTAATGATTCAAATACGAAGCAAACTAAAATATGGCATAATTGTGAACATTAAATGGAGCATAAAATAGAAGAATGTATTTGACTTTGATGCTTGAAGCATCTTCCTTTAAGAAGGTATATGATTTTTCTGTGGATCCAGTCATGAGCCTTGGCTTTACAGTGAAAAATATTCACATAATTATAATATTGAAAAGTACAGCATATGTATTTACATAATTTAAACAAAAAACCCTATAAATTTGGAAAGTTTAGTTGTATTTCAAGTGCAAGTTTATGTCATAAATCATGTCAATGTGAAAAGAAAAGTTCACGGTAATTCAAGTTAGGATGTAAGAGGAGAGAAAAGATTGTACTTTCTCTCTGAATTAGTGGAAAAATCAATGGCTGTAATTTAAAATCAATAAATTAAGAAATTGGACTTTATAACAATAATCAACAGAAGATTATAAAAACAAAATCTTATCTAACAGTTATTGGGAACACTAGAGAAAAAGTTTCTACTAATAGAGCTCAATTCACTGTATTTAAATACACTCTTAGATTTTAATTTAAAAAATAGGAATATAAGCATATTATTTACAGTTCTTGACATAATCCCCAGAAAAACGAAACAAATTACTCCTAGGTAGTGGGACAGGTTATCTCAGAATGTAGTGGATTTTTAAAATTTTTTATTTAATGCTCTCCTGTAGTTTTGAAATTTTATTTCCATGTGCATATAAAATACTCTCTTCCACTCCCTCTAAAAGTTATCACCAACCTACATAGTATATTCAAAAGCAGAGACATTACTTTGCCGACTAAGGTCCATCTAGTCAAGGCTATGGTTTGTCCTGTAGTCATGTATGGATGTGAGAGTTGAACTGTGAAGAAGGCTGAGTGCTGAAGAATTGATGGTTTTGAACTGTGGTGATGGAGAAGACTCTTGAGAGTCCCTTGGACTGCAAGGAGATCCAACCAGTCCATTCTGAAGGAGATCAACCCTGGGATTTCTTTGGAAGGAATGATGCTAAAGCTGAAACTCCAGTACTTTGGCCACCTCATGCGAAGAGTTGACTCATTGGAAAAGACTCTGATGCTGGGAGGGAATGGGGGCAGGAGGAGAAGGGGACGACCAAGGATGAGATGGCTGGATGGCATCACTGACTTGATGGACGTGAGTCTGAGTGAACTCCGGGAGTTGGTGATGGACAGGGANCTGGGAGGGAATGGAGGCAGGAGGAGAAGGGGACGACCAAGGATGAGATGGCTGGATAGCATCACAGACTCGATGGACATGAATCTGAGTGAACTCCGAGAGATGGTGATGAACAGGGATGCTTGGCATGCTGCAATTCATGAAGTCGCAAAGAGTCGGACATGACTGAGCGACTGAACTGAACTGAACTGAACACATATATCCACTCTTTTTTAGATTCTTTTCCCATATAGGCCATTACAAAATATTAAGTAGAGTTCCCTGTGCTATGCAGTAGGTCCTTATTATATATTTTATATAC
Source organism: Neotragus pygmaeus (assembly GCA_006410875.1). NCBI lineage: Eukaryota > Metazoa > Chordata > Mammalia > Artiodactyla > Bovidae > Neotragus > Neotragus pygmaeus. The sequence continues at coordinate 192,993 of SJYV01018986.1, forward strand.
AGTTGTGTATATATGTCAATACCAATCTCCCAATCTATCTCTCCTCCGTTATTTATAATGGTTTATTGCAATCAACTACCTATAATTGGTGTTCATATTAAACTTTTTTTTTTTAGTTATCTAGTATCTGCATTCACTTGCTTAATCTTTAAGTTATCATGATAAGTAAAGTTGTAAGGTCTCTCTACTGTTTTATAGTTTACGGTCTAGAGGAGAGAACAGAGTTGATAAAAAAGTTTACACAGTAAGTGCAATAAAAGAGGAGGGCCTTATTATTTAGGGTATAGAATCAGGTCATTTGACCTTGCCAAGAGAATCTTTCCCAGTGAAAGTGCAAAGGAGTTGAAATCTAAAGGATGAGTAAGAACTGATTAGTGAAGAAGGGAGGAGAGAACATACTAAGCAAAAGAATGTGAACAAAAGCCTGTAGTGGAAGGAAGCACAGTGAAGATGTGGTATTGAAAGATGGTGGTAGTTAGGAGAGAGCAAGGAGAAGTGTGATGTCAGATTGGATCAAGAGATATCTTAAATGACTCAATCAAGATCTTAAAGCCATGTTTGTCTTTGTCCTGAATGATTATAGGCAGGACTATAATATTATGGTTGTATTTTTGAAAGGTCATTGTGGCTACCATGTGGATGACAGTTTGGAGGGAAGTGATAGAACAGTTAAGTGAATATTACAACAGTCCAAGATGGTGGCTTGGAATAGAGTGGTGAATTAGAAATTGAGAAAAACAAATGTATGTTCAGGAGATAATTCAGAGGAAACAGCTATTGTGAATTAGTGATGGATTGGATTAGATAGGCACTCCAGTACCTTTGCCTGGAAAATCCCATGGATGGAGGAGCCTGGTAGGCTACAGTCCATGGGGTCGCAAAGAGTCAGACACCACTGAGTGACTTCACTTTCACTTTCACTTTGGATTAGATATGACTGATAATGGAGAGGGAAGGGGTGAAGGATGGTATCAACGTACCAAAGATATGGCAATAGCAAGCACACACACATGTACACCACACACACACATACACACACAGCATATTTAAGATAAGCAAGAGAAGATATAAAATAGCTTTTTGATAAGTGTGCTCAGAGCTCTGGAAAGAGGTCTAGGTAGTAGAGAAACATACATTGCCCAAAGAATTGTAGCTGTCAATTGTAGTCTTAGGTTAAGATAATTTATCTAGATAAAGATTATAGAATGAAAAAAGGAGAGGATCATGTTGAATCTCCCTCTTTCTCATTCACACACATTCAGCTTTAAGTATGTTAAGGTTTTCCTGTTAGCCTGTTTTTTCCCTTGAAATTTCCAAGTTGTCAGTTTTTCTCCTTTTGTTTCTTATGTTTTGTCTTATATTTGTAATGGTTTACTTAAGATGTTATACTTAAACTGTTATTCATCTTTTGTTAGTTTTATCAAATTCTATAGAATAATAAGAAGATTAATAAAGGATGACTTGTCACAATGTGAATTCCTCATGTGATACACAAAATTGACAAAAAAAACCGAGCATTTTCTGAACAAACCTTTGGGTGGGCATATTTACTTTGCAGGTGATCACTGGAAAGACAAAACGTGAATAGGCTAGGGAAGGAGAATTGAGAATGAAGTAGAAGAGATATGTCAAAGTATCTAAATTCATAAAATATTAAAATTATCAATGAATGTGTATTGTGGAAAATCAGCTTTTATTATTATTATTATTATTATTGTAATATCTAGTTATTTTTTGCCTACTTCTTTTTTTGCAAAATACTAGCACAATCTGAGACATCTCAATTCCAAATAGTAACTATTTCACTACTAAATGTGAGATACAAGAAGTAAGCTGAAAATATATAAATTATTTCTTCCCCTTTTAGATGCCATCTATTATTTTATTTATTCATAAAGCAATTCTTAATCTGGGAGCTGAGCCAGTAAATTGATTTCATTTTCATGACTTATAACAGCTTTTGGATAAGAACCATTGTTATAACTTAGTAAAATTGGGTAACTGTTTCCTGACAACCTAGAGAAAAAAAATACCATTTCCTATAATAAAACACTGAACTACATCCAATTCAGAGAAATATGCTGAATTCATAAACAGAAAATTAAATCCTCTAATGTAAAATGAATATAGATATCATAGCCCCTGGAATTGTTCTTAAATGTGAGCTGCTATTACTTATGCAAAGTGTCCAAGGAAGATGAATAGCCTATTGTTGAACCCATTGAACAAAAAGCTTTGATTTCCAGCAGTGATTTTAATCAGGACTCATTATATGACTTAGAATAAGATACTTAAAAATTTTATGCTCCTATTTCATCATCAGTGAACTAGGAAGAAAAATATACTTTCTCTTTGTCCTTGAACTCTTGAAGTTGTAAAGAGTAATAATGCTAGAGTATCCTACTAATATAAATGCAAAATCTTCGTTATTTAAAAATTATTTATAGAGTATTATAAAGTCAAATTAAAAAAATAAAAAAAATAATAAAAACAGAAAAAATAAATAAAAATTATTTAAATCCAAGAAACAGTTGGATAAATTAATCCTAAAATAAATTAGGAGTAGATAGGACTTAAATCTTTTTAAATGCTGTACCTGTACCAAAATATATGTTCTATCTTTCCCAATGCAACATTTTACACCCAGGGAATCTTTTAGAGGAGGACAGCATTTCAAATGTGAAGACAGACCATAGACATCAGATCCAGACATCAGGAGGCTTTACTTAATGCTTACAAGTTGAAAGCTAATCTGACTGTGAAGTTGAGACACTAGAGAGGACATCTTGATTTATCTATGAGAAGGGATCTTGTATATGGAGACAGATAATTTCTTTACTTGGGATTGCTTTCTATTCTTATTCCATTATGGCAAGGGAACATGTGTAGCTCTCACAGCCCCTTGCACATCTTAATGCTCAATAAACACCTCAGGAAGGCATTAGACCAAGTGAGGTATGCACTTATTCGTTTAGTAGTTTTAAAAAGGAATAGAAACTGTCCTAGGTTCTATGGTATAAAGATGTACTAGCCACACCAAGGAGTTCAAGATCTGTTAAAGAAGAAGGACATACAAAAAGGTATAATAATATACTAACTAGATGGGACATTAATGTTGATATATGTGATATTTCAAAATCATTTTCAGTCAGTTCAGTTCAGTTCAGTCAGTCGCTCAGTCATGTCCAACTCTTTGTGACCCCATGAATCGCAGCACGCCAGGCCTCCCTGTCCATCACCAACTCCCGGAGTTCACTCAGACTCACGTCCATCGAGTCAGTGATGCCATCCAGCCATCTCATCCTCTGTCGTCCCCTTCTCCTCCTGCCCCCAATCCCTCCCAGCATCAGAGTCTTTTCCAGTGAGTCAACTCTTCACATGAGGTGGCCAAAGTACTGGAGTTTCAGCTTTAGCATCATTCCTTCCAAAGAAATCCCAGAGCTGATCTCCTTCAGAATGGATTGGTTGGATCTCCTTACAGTCCAAGCGACTCTCAAGAGTATTCTCCAACACCACAGTTCAAAAGCATCAATTCTTCAGTGCTCAGCCTTCTTCACAGTCCAACTCTCACATTGATACATGACCACAGGGAAAACCATAGCCTTGACTAGATGGACCTTAGTCGGCAAAGTAATGTTTCTGCTTTTGAATATGCTATCTAGGTTGGTCATAACTTTTCTTCTTCTTCTTAGAGAGATCTAAAAGTACTTTAAGACTAAAAATTATTTTGGAATACTTTTGGAATAATTTTGTTACTATGTATTCTCTTACAGAAGATTTTACTATATCTTTCTTGGGCCAAACTAGTTGTTGGGCTTTTTCATTAATGTTTTTAAAAGACAGTTTACTGACTTTTACACTTGAAAACAATCACATTTACATCTGAAAAAAAATATTATCACCAATGCAAAGGATTTTCAAGAATGAGTATCCAAAGTGGGTTGAGAAAAATGGAGTAGACTTACCCACTCTGCTCCTGCATCCAAAATTCGGACACACTAACAGACCAGGAGTCTAATTTTATCTATTTCATTCATCTTTTTGTTCATCTGATAAATGTTTATCTTTTAAGTTTAGTTATTTATTTGTTTTGTCTGTTCTGGGCCTCTGTGCATGGGCATTCTCTAGTTACCCAGAGTGGTCACCACTCTTCACTGCTATGTGTGGGCTTCTCATTGTGGTGGTTCCCTTGTTGCAGAGCACAGCCTCTAGGTCGGTGGGCTTCAGCAGTAGCAGTTTGCAACTACCCTGGAGTGTGCTGGCTCAGTAGCTGTGGTGAACAGGCTTAGTTACCCCACGGCATGTGGGATCTTTCTGGAACAAGGATCAGACATGTCACCCCTGTACTGGCAGGTGGATTCTTAGCCACTAGACCTCCAGGGATCCCCTGGTAAATGTTTGCTGTTGTTGTTGAGTTGCTCAATAATGTCTGATTCTTTGCAGTTCCATGGACTACAGCATGCCAAGTTTCCCTGTTCTTCACCATCTCTGAGAGTTTGCTCAAGCTCATCTTCATCGAGTCGGTGATGCCGTCCAACCATTTCATCCTCTGTCGCCCCCTTCTCCTCCTGCCTTCAATCTTTCCCAGTATCAGGGTCTTTTCCAATGAGTCGGCCCTTGTATCACGTGGCCAAAGTATTGGAGTTTCAGCTTCAGCCCCAGCCCCATTCCTTCCACTGAATATTCAAAGTTGATTTCTTTTAGGATTGACTGGTTTGATCTCCTTGTAGTCCAAGGGACTCTCAAGGGTTTATCCAACACCACAGTTCAAAAGCATCAGTTCTTTGGTGTTCAGTCTTTATGGTCCAACTCTCATATCCATACATGACTTCTGGAAAAGCCATAGCTTTGACTCTACAGAGCTTTGGTGGCAAAGCGATATCTCTGCTTTTTCATACCCTGTCTAAATTTATCATAGCTTTTCTTCCAAGGAGCAGACACTTTTAATGTCATGGCTGCAGTCACCGTCTGCAGTGATTTTGGAGCCCAAGAAAATAAAGTCCGTCACTATTTCCATTGTTTCCCCATCTATTTGCCATGAAGTGATGGGACTGGATGCCGTGATATATATATTTTTTGAATGTTGAGTTTTAAGCCAGCTTTTTCACTTTCTTCTTTTACTTTCATCAAGAGGCTGTTTAGTTCTTCTTCACTTTCTGCCATAAGGGTGGTGTCATCTGCATATCTGAGGTTATTGATATTTCTCCCGGCAGTCTTGATTCCAGCTTGTGCTTCATCCAGCCCTCCATTTCACATGATGTACTCTGCATATAAGTTAAATAAGCAGGGTGACAATACATAGCCTTGATGTACTCCTTCTCAATTTTGAACAAGTCCCTTGTTCCATGTCTGGTTCTAACTGTTGCTTCTTGACCTGCACACAAGTTTCTCAGGAGGCAGGTAAGGTGGCCTGGTATTCCCATGTTTTTAAGAATTTTCCGGTTTGTTGTGATCCACATAGTCAAAGGCTTTAGCATAGTCAATGAAGCAGAAGTAGATGTATTTCTAGAATCCTCTTGCTTTTTCTACGATCCAACATTTTTTAAGTGCCTAAGATATCCAATGGCTCAGCAGCTAAAGAATCTACCTGCAATGCAGGAGACACGGAGTCAATCCCTGAGTCATGAGGATCCCCTGGTGGGGGGTTTGGCAATCCTCTCCAGTATTCTTGCTGGGAAAATCCCATGGACAAAAGAACCTGGCAGTTCATGGGGTCCCAAAGTGTTGGATACACCTGAAGAGACTGAGCACATACTTATGAAGGTAATGCACTGAACATTAAGTTGGCTGTGCCAAATAAAACTCATTCTTCTCCTTCAAAAAATAATATGACAGAAACAGAGTCTTGAGACAGAAATGGGACTTCCAACTTCTTCTGAAATTAAAGACTGTAGGGCCCAGAGTACTAATCCAATCTGAGCTGCCACCTCAATTGCAGAAATGTTGGAAAAGAAGGCAGGGAGTGGGAAAATCTTTTCTCTTCAAGGACCCCTGCTCCAGTATGCTTTCTGGTGAGGAGAATTAATAAAGGTGAGCTCAGAAAGGGAAATGAACTGGGGGGAGGTGGTCTTGCTTTTAGGCTTAGAACTGACCCAGACTAGTAAAATATAGTACATAAAAATATGGAAAATGCACAATCAAATGAATGCTTGAAAAGGGAAATAAATGGAAAAAGTATAAACTATTACCATGTAATAAACGAGTCTTAAATAAAACATATAATGAATATGATATCTGAGAGTAGAAAAGTAATATTTGTCCTCATATAAAATAATAGATGATAATTTAGTGGTCAGATAAAAAATGTTAAAGAAATGTAGGTTGAGAAATCTACTTAAATTGGAATAATTGAGACATCAAAGCAATATTTTTATCTGAGCTGGACCTAGGAAAGCTAGTTGTTTCATTCAGAATTTAACAAATATTTTCTAAAAATCTAGTATCTGGCAGCAGTAATACTCTTGGACTCACTTGTAAATGGGAAGTTGAATTGAATGACATTTCTTTTTTCATCTGAATCACTCACCACATGCTCTGTTTCTGTGGGTAAAGAGGTAAGCTTTGTTAGGTAGCAGGAATAGAAGAAAGCTCCGGGAGGCACAATAATGGATCCCCCAAGATATCCATGAGTTAATCCATGGATTTTGCAGATGTGATTAAGTTAAGATTTTGAGATGTGGAAATGAGCTGGATTATGCAGGTGAACTCAATCTGATGAACTCAATCTGATGAACTCAATCTGATTACGAGTGTGTGTGGTAAGTCACTTCACTCATGTCTAATTCTTGATCCCATGGACTATAGCCTGCCAGACTTCTCTGACCATGGGATTCTTCAAGAATACTGGAGTGGTCTGTCATTTCCTTCTCCAATAAATCTTCCCGACCCAGGGATTGAACCTATGCCTCTTTATTTCTCCTGCATTGACAAGTGGATTCTTTACCACTAGTACTATGTGGGAAGCCCCAATCCGATTACTGACTGTGTCCTTCAAATTGAAGAAGCCACCTTAGCGTTGTAAGAACAAGTTAAGACTACAGAAGGATAGTTAGAAAGTTGTAACACAGCTGGCTTTGGAGACAATAGAATGTCACAAGCCAAGGAACATGGGTGGCCTCCAGGAAATTCAGGAGGACACAACCCTGATGACACCTTGATTTTAACCCTGTGAGACTTATGTTGCATTTTTAACCTACATTTCTAACCTAAGATGAGAGATCTCTGTTTTCTAAGCCACTCAATTTATGGTAATTTGTTGTATTAGCAATAGGAAATCAATGTAAAAGTGTTCATGTAAAGGTCACAATAGCTCTGTGATGCAGATGGAGAAAAATAGGAAACATTGTTAATGAACAGAGGTAAGAAATTGTAAGAAATTTGGCTGAGGTGTAGAGTATCTACAGAGAAATAATGAAGATGACTCAGTACACATGGGTTAGTTTGGGTTGTTGAGGGCCTTGAAATTTAGGCAGAAAAGTTTTGTTTTATTATTTTTTATACGATATAAAATAATAAGTTATCAAAAGTTGTTGAGCTATATATAAGTTGACTTAGGAGAAAAAGGCAAAATAATTATTAATATTGCTGCTCTTCACTTGTCAAGAAATCAATAACATATAAATCATAAAAATCAAATATAGTCATAAAACTTACAGTATCCATATTTCAAGAACTATATTCTGATTATTTCACAAGAGCTTAAATCTTCTTTATAATTTTAAAAATACAATTGACACTAGTAAAGTGTTATTATTTAAATGAAATTATGACTGTATGTACATAACCTACATGATTCCTTGAATATCAACAGTACAGTGAAACAGAAACCCGTTAATTAATAGTCCTTAGTTTGCTGGTATATGCAACTTATAGATATTTTCATTTAATTTTTAAAAAGCTGCTTTTTAAGGACTAACTTTAGAAACAAATATACTTTTTGTGGAAAATTTTATTCAGAACAAGTTTTGATGTTGCTGTAACGGGAATAAATGATTGGATACAGTCTTTTTGGGAGAAAGATAGATTTATTAGGCTTGTCAAAGTCCAAATGAAGAGTTAATGAAATGCTCAAATCCTGCTGCTGTATTAATGAAAATATTCAAATGCAAAGTCTGTGTGGAAAGTTGTAGCCTCTGTCACTTTTAAGAAGGAGCTAACTAGTCGAGCGTCACAATAGAACAGTATATTTAAATGGATTTTTGTATGAAAAAAGTCAACAGGGAGAAAAGGAAGAAGAGGAGCTGGGGACAGGGAAGAGAGGAATGGGGGTGAAAACAGAGTTTCTAAAGATGCTAATTTTTTTTAAGTATGAAATCAACCTAAGAAGTTCTAATTTATAGCTAAACAAGCTCTTGTTAAGGGTTGAGGTAATTTTGGGCTTGAGAAAAATGCTTGAGAGCAACTGTCTTCCTCTGCTTTGGAAAGAAAGGGAATCTGCTGTGTTTCATCAATCATTCTTTGGGAAATTCCTAATATCATACATGATCCCATTACAAACTGACACAAAATGGGTTAAATGGAAATTTAGTAAGCTGCTTCAAACCCATAATCCAGTGATTTACTGCTTAAAAGACATGTATTTGAAAATTCGTTTTAATTTGACTTAAAAAAAAACTAAACTGTGTTATTCAGTCTGACATTTATCAGAACAATAGACATTGAAAACATTCTGATAATATCGTTTGCTGGTAAGGATAAAGAAAAAGGGCACCCCAGTATGTTGGTGGGCTTCCCTGTTAGCTCAGAGGTTAAAGCATCTGCCTGCAATACAGGAGAGCTGAGTTCATTCCCTGGGTCGGGAAGATCCCNTGTAAGAACAAGTTAAGACTACAGAAGGATAGTTAGAAAGTTGTAACACAGCTGGCTTTGGAGACAATAGAATGTCACAAGCCAAGGAACATGGGTGGCCTCCAGGAAATTCAGGAGGACACAACCCTGATGACACCTTGATTTTAACCCTGTGAGACTTATGTTGCATTTTTAACCTACATTTCTAACCTAAGATGAGAGATCTCTGTTTTCTAAGCCACTCAATTTATGGTAATTTGTTGTATTAGCAATAGGAAATCAATGTAAAAGTGTTCATGTAAAGGTCACAATAGCTCTGTGATGCAGATGGAGAAAAATAGGAAACATTGTTAATGAACAGAGGTAAGAAATTGTAAGAAATTTGGCTGAGGTGTAGAGTATCTACAGAGAAATAATGAAGATGACTCAGTACACATGGGTTAGTTTGGGTTGTTGAGGGCCTTGAAATTTAGGCAGAAAAGTTTTGTTTTATTATTTTTTATACGATATAAAATAATAAGTTATCAAAAGTTGTTGAGCTATATATAAGTTGACTTAGGAGAAAAAGGCAAAATAATTATTAATATTGCTGCTCTTCACTTGTCAAGAAATCAATAACATATAAATCATAAAAATCAAATATAGTCATAAAACTTACAGTATCCATATTTCAAGAACTATATTCTGATTATTTCACAAGAGCTTAAATCTTCTTTATAATTTTAAAAATACAATTGACACTAGTAAAGTGTTATTATTTAAATGAAATTATGACTGTATGTACATAACCTACATGATTCCTTGAATATCAACAGTACAGTGAAACAGAAACCCGTTAATTAATAGTCCTTAGTTTGCTGGTATATGCAACTTATAGATATTTTCATTTAATTTTTAAAAAGCTGCTTTTTAAGGACTAACTTTAGAAACAAATATACTTTTTGTGGAAAATTTTATTCAGAACAAGTTTTGATGTTGCTGTAACGGGAATAAATGATTGGATACAGTCTTTTTGGGAGAAAGATAGATTTATTAGGCTTGTCAAAGTCCAAATGAAGAGTTAATGAAATGCTCAAATCCTGCTGCTGTATTAATGAAAATATTCAAATGCAAAGTCTGTGTGGAAAGTTGTAGCCTCTGTCACTTTTAAGAAGGAGCTAACTAGTCGAGCGTCACAATAGAACAGTATATTTAAATGGATTTTTGTATGAAAAAAGTCAACAGGGAGAAAAGGAAGAAGAGGAGCTGGGGACAGGGAAGAGAGGAATGGGGGTGAAAACAGAGTTTCTAAAGATGCTAATTTTTTTTAAGTATGAAATCAACCTAAGAAGTTCTAATTTATAGCTAAACAAGCTCTTGTTAAGGGTTGAGGTAATTTTGGGCTTGAGAAAAATGCTTGAGAGCAACTGTCTTCCTCTGCTTTGGAAAGAAAGGGAATCTGCTGTGTTTCATCAATCATTCTTTGGGAAATTCCTAATATCATACATGATCCCATTACAAACTGACACAAAATGGGTTAAATGGAAATTTAGTAAGCTGCTTCAAACCCATAATCCAGTGATTTACTGCTTAAAAGACATGTATTTGAAAATTCGTTTTAATTTGACTTAAAAAAAAACTAAACTGTGTTATTCAGTCTGACATTTATCAGAACAATAGACATTGAAAACATTCTGATAATATCGTTTGCTGGTAAGGATAAAGAAAAAGGGCACCCCAGTATGTTGGTGGGCTTCCCTGTTAGCTCAGAGGTTAAAGCATCTGCCTGCAATACGGGAGAGCTGAGTTCAATCCCTGGGTCGGGAAGATCCCCTGGAGAAGGAAATGGCAACTCACTCCAGTATTCTTGCCTGGAAAATCCCACGGATAGAGGAGCCTGGTGGGCAATACTCCACGGGGTAGCAAAGAGTCGGACACGACTGAGCGACTTCACTTTTTATGTTGGTAGTGGTCGCGTAAATTGATACACCAAGTTTTGAGAGCAATTTGGCAGTATCGTTAGGTTGATCAGGATCCAACATTCCACTGCTAAGTGCTGTATTTACTTCAGAAAAACTCTTGCATATGTGCACAAGAAAATATGCGCAAGGATATTCAATGCAACATTGTTGTTTATAGAAAAAAGCTAAAAACAACCTAAATAGCCATTGTTATGTGGGTAAAATTATATACAGCAGTCACAATGAATAACAAAAATGAATAGAAAAATGTTGAAAGAGAAAACTCTTAAGAACTCTGTTATATCTGTTATTCAAAAATTTGAAACATAAAAATAATATATGTTGTGTGTAGACATATATATGTATGTTATATATTTGTATGTAAAAGATACAGAAACATGGATAGAAAAGATACATCTCAATTTGAATGGTGATTACATCCAGGATGCAAGGGGGATGGATGGCAGAAGGAATTAGGCTGCCCCAAAAGGACTTTGATCAAGATTTTGCTGTTTTGTTTCTTTTCACAATTCTAAAGAAAATGTGATAATATGTTTATTGAATCTGGGAGGTGAGTACAATGTGTTTGTGAGATTACTGTTCTGTACTTTTCTGTATTTTCTAATATAAACCCATTTTTAAAAGACTACATTTAATTATTTTACTATATATACTAATTATCTCATGTATAATCTGGTATGGTTCTAATTTGAGTTGTTTTCTGTGGTTCTGTTGATCCTACTTCAACCTCAGATCATATAGTTTTCACTTCAGTCAGCTGGCCTGTATTCCTCCCTAGATTGTGTGTTTATAGCACAGAGGTTTTTCAGGCATTTGATGATCCACTTGCAAAGTTATTTCTTGAAAATGTTCAGAATATCTACAGAGTTGTTCTCTGCATTATTTCTATTAATTTTTTTAAGATTAAGTTGAATGCCCCAAATATGATTCATTAAGCACAAACTCTGAGAAAATAAGGTCACTGTTAAAAAATATAACTTTATTCTGAACTGGAAGACTAGCTTATCATTAGCAATATTTTGCTTATTGATACCAAGAGATTATAATGGAGGTCACATTGTTCCCTCATCTTCACCCTTTGAACAGCCTTGACCCTTAGTTATTTAATTACTGTCTTTCACAATAAATCATCAGTCCACCATGGACAGCCATTTAGAAAGCAATAATAATAATAGTTAACATTTAAAGAGCTTTTATTATTTGCAGCACTGTAATCAGCACTTTACATGGATTATCTCACATCATTTTAAATCTGTGATGAGGAAGCTATTATTACTTACCTTTTATAGATGCAAGAACTGACGCTTGGGCCAATGAAATCTCAAAGAAAATAAAAACTAGGCAAATGACACCATAGTCCTAAATTGTAAGCAAAATATATTTCTTTCTAATTTTGGTAAATGTCTTAGCAGAGAAAGTCTATATTTTGATTGGCAAACAAAAATCTGGAAAGAAAGTGAGAATGATGCTTTGCTCGTAGAAGAAAAAGGATATGTGGGAGAAGCAGAGAAACACATGCAGACATCCAGAGAAAAGACAAAAGCAGGTTCTATTCTTCCTGTAACATTGGAAGACAAGCCCCACAAACTTGATTTATTTCTTTTCTTTGTTTTCTATATAGCTGTGAGTTCCTGTGGAAGAAATCAAATCCTAAACAGCCAGAAGCAAGACAGGGCAATTACAGGAGGAAAATGGTGAATCAGGGAGAGGTTTAGGATGTGCATGGCCTCTGTTAGAGGTCATTTTGAGAAAGATCCGAATGGATGCTGTTCAGGAAGCAGGTGGGATTGGTAGTGGGTGGAGCACAGGCACGCAGTCGAATCCTAGGAAGGTTAGCTAACTAAACACCAAGACAAGTGCTGCAAGAGTCTTCTGTGCCAGGCAAGGCATGGGAAAAGAGTTTGGATGAAGAGAGCGTATTTCAAAGACTGAGGTAACTTGGAAAGTCTCAATATTCACACGAAGCTTAAGTGTTTAATTTGCATAAATATTAGAGCAGTATAGTTCAGTGGAATTTCATCTCTTGATTAGGCCCAGTTGGAACAGGTTTACATGAAAAAGTAACTTTTTGTGTTAAGCTCTGATTCATTTATACCCATCTTCCGTCAACCTTCTCTTTCTGTCTCGATTTCCCTCCTTTTTCCATTCACTCTTCTTTTTCTCTCTTTCCAGAAATCTGACTTTGTTTGCAATCTGTTATCCAACACAACTTTGTCATTCTGTATGCTCTGCTTCTTGTACTGAGTTAGTATTTTTTGCTTGAAACTTTAAAATTGATGTCTTTTCCACATTTAGCTCATTCCCTGTTTGCTTTCTTTGTTCACGCTTCACCTCCATGCTTTCATTTCCTCTTTTTGACTTGCATCTTGTCCTTCCCACTCTGCTTCCTGTCCCGCAAGACAGATCTGTGTGGGCAGAATATCAAGAGGTGGTCTTACCCTCTAACCATCACCTCCTGTTGACTCTGCCTCTCAACCACAGGTCACAGCTACTGTTGAAGTAGCTCATCCTGCAGGATCTTCTCTTTGGCTTTCAGGAGCCACACGTTCTTTCTCAGGTTAAGCTTAGGAATAGTAATAGCTCAAGTTTTTTTCTAGTCCAGACTCTGGTGATATCTCCTATGATTTCTTTATTTCCTGCCCACACCTTAACAAGCAATTCATTTATTAGATAGAGCCTCTTCCAAGTATCCAAATTTAAGTGCGTCATCTATTTCTTGTTGAAGCTTTGTATTTTATGTTATCTTGATTTAATTGGTCCTAGGCATTCATTTATCTATCTTAAATATTTTAATCTATATTCCATTAGGACAATGGTGGTGGTTTAGTAGCTAAGTTGTGTCCGATTCTTGTGACCCCCATAGACTGTAGCCTGCCAGGCTCCTCTGTCCATGGGATTCTCCAAGCAAGAGTACCGAAGTGTGTTGCCATTTCCTTCTCCAGGAGATCTTCCTGATCCAGGAATCGAATGCGGGTCTGTTGCATTGCAGGCATATTCTTTACCGACTGAGCTATGAGGGAAGCCCCATATTCCTTTAGGAAGCTTGTAGAATAAGAAGATCCCCTGGAGAAAAAAATGGCAACCCACTCCAGTATTCTTGCCTGGAGAATTCCATGGACAGAGGAGCCTGGCAGGCTATAGTCTGTAGGGTTGCAAAGAGTTGGAAATGATGTGACTTTGCATGCATGCACAGAGTAAGAAATATTTCAAGACTGAAAGTCTAAAGTTTGGTGTCAGCTTTGTCATCTACTAGCCATGTGATGGTAAGCAGATCACTTATTCTACCCTGAACCTCATGTTTTTCTTTTTCATTTATAAAATGAGGAGGGTTATTTAGTTGATTTCTAGTATTATCTTCTGGATTTAAGATTCTGCAATTTCATGAAAAAGCAATGTATAATATTTTAATCCCAGTGATTGCTCAACATTAGTCTATGCTTTATTCTGACTTTGTATGTAGTCTGACTTTTTATGAAAAAATCAGTACCTTTTATATGTAAAAACTTAAAATATAAGAAAATAAACCCGAATGACTTTAAGATACAAAAATGCTAATATACATATAAAAACACAAAATAAATGGCTATTGTTATTCTGTAGCTTTGACTTTGAAATGTAAACAGTAAAATTCTATTCAAAACTAGAAGCAGAAGAAGAAAGTTAAGTGCCGATAGTTATTTAATGCACATTGATTATATATACTTTGAAGGTTTATATTCAGTGNTAAAAACACAAAATAAATGGCTATTGTTATTCTGTAGCTTTGACTTTGAAATGTAAACAGTAAAATTCTATTCAAAACTAGAAGCAGAAGAAGAAAGTTAAGTGCCGATAGTTATTTAATGCACATTGATTATATATACTTTGAAGGTTTATATTCAGTGAATACAATTTACTTATATTTTCAGGCATGGGATATGGAAAGAGCAGTTGCTTTCAATGTTATCTATAAAAGGTTTTGCTGTCAATTGAACTTTTCCATTTCATTTTCCTCTTATCTTTTTAGAAGTGAAGAGGTAATTTTTTGAAACATAATATTCTAAATGGGGGAAAGAGGCACTCTACATTGAATGTTCAAATCTCTGAATATTTTGTCTGTCTTTTAGCTGAAGGATATAACATTGAGTAATTTTAAGATGAGTTTTTTTGACCATTGTTTCACTGAACTTGATATAAAAATACCAAACTATAATGTGATACTAATATTTCCAAATAACTCTGTGCATTTTCCTTTAGCTAGAAGGTGTTTTCTTTCAA
>SJYV01018986.1:210552-272931 GCA_006410875.1 Neotragus pygmaeus
TCTTTTTTTTGATTTGGGTACATTACAAATCATCCTTTACCACAGGAACAGTTTTAAAATCAATGATAATATCTAATTTCCCTAACAAATGCATCAGGGTGAAGTATTTTTAGCTGCCCTCGGGTCATTATCTGAACTTGAATTGGGACCATTCTGTGTCAGATGAGGCGTTTTTACTGAACAGTAGTTGAGAAACCCTATCTGGACTAAGTTAATAAATCAAACTCCAAAGTCTTCAATAGAAAAAATCCAAATTTCATCACAAAATGACTAAAAACATTTGGGCATTCATTTTATTTCACAGGCAAATGTGGCTCACTGATATAAAAAAGAAGGTTCTGTGAATAAAATAATGAAAACTGCACTGGGGCAATAACTTTAATCAAATTCCAAAGTTTAGAATATCCTGAAGATGACTTACACAGCATATTAAGAATTAGAGAAATTATTTTGCCAACAAAGGTCTGTCTAGTCAAGGCTATGGTTTTGCCAGTAGTCATATGTGGATATGAGAGCTTGACCATAAAGAAAGCTGAGCACCAAAGAATTGATGCTTTTGAACTCCAGTGTTGGAGAAGACTCTTGAGAGTCCCTTGGACTGAAAGGAAATCCAACCAGTCAATCCTAAAGGAAATCAATCTCATTGGAAGGACTGAAGCTGAAACTCCAGTGCTTTGGCTACCTGATGTAAAGAACTGACTCACTGGAAAAGACCCTGATGCTGGGCAAGATTGAAGGCAGGAGGAAAAGGGGATGACAGAGGATGAAATGGTTGGATGGCATCACTGACTCAATGGACATGAGTTTGAACAGGCTCCAGGAGTTGGTGATGGATAGGGAAGCCTGCCGTGCTGCAGTCCATGGGGTCGCAAAGAGTCAAACACAACTGAGTGACTGAAATGAACTGAACAGAACTGAACTGAAGATGACCCACTCCCTTGTATTTCCAAAATTGGGAGGGTGTTCTTTTATGTAAAAATTTATTCATATAACTGTGAGTGAAAAGGGTCTGTCTCTTGTTAGCACATGAAGAAATCAATGGCAGCATGTGGAAATCAGATCCATACTTGAGATCATTGGGAACCTGACATTTACAAAAATCTCTACCTGCAAAATCTTATGCTTTCCTTGCGTGATTTGTTGCAGTGTGGACCGCCAGTCTATTCAGGAAACTCTCTTACCACTTAAGTCCTTAAAAGGAACTTCCCTTTTGTGACTATCGGATAGACAATTGTTTAGTAAAGTTTTAAAATGCTTTGTTCATGAGATTACAAACATGGGTAGTACCTCTGAAACTTGTTCAAGCCAAATATAAATTGTTTAATACAAGTTTAGTTATTGTATCTTATTCCTAGTCTCCAATCCCTGTTATTGTAAGATGTTAAACCTAAATATGAATTTAATTATTGAAAAATGCTGCCATTTCATTACTTCCTGGCTCTAATGATGAGAAGTCAAGTTCACAATGAGTATTCAGGACAGTGGTGGCTTGTTGTATGACTTTTGGTGATAAACACTTGACTTCAGTGCCTATGATTACTCATCTATAAAATACTTTTGTTATGCTCACAGAAATGGCAATAGGATAAAATGCTTCTGTTGTTTTTAAAAATGAAGCTATTTTGCATTCCAACTTCTGATTCGGCAATACATGTTTAATGTTTAAAATTGCAGATATTTGTGGTATAGTATTACAAAATATGTTTTATTGCCTTAAATTTGCCGTACATTTNCAATAGGATAAAATGCTTCTGTTGTTTTTAAAAATGAAGCTATTTTGCATTCCAACTTCTGATTCGGCAATACATGTTTAATGTTTAAAATTGCAGATATTTGTGGTATAGTATTACAAAATATGTTTTATTGCCTTAAATTTGCCGTACATTTTCTTATACAGACAATTGAATTTATTTATTTTTACTAATTTTTAAATAAATAATAAGATAACTTTTTATCATAATTAGAATGAGAGTTTTCTTTTATTAAGACTAATGAGGAGAGCATCAAAGGCTGAGGTAAGATTAAAAATGCATTTTGAAGGTACAGACTTTTCTGGGGCTCAGAACAAATCTGTTTTCTCCTAGTTTTGAAGCAAACGTAAGCCATGTTGCTTTTTTTGATTTCAGATATCCTATAAGGTCTACATACATGCGACATTAAATTTACCACACATTTTAGTTTCTAAAATGATACACTTTGTATCTGTGATAGATGATATCATCTATCATCATTATTTCTGCCTTGTCTCCTCTAAATGATTAAGTCCTAGTAAGATTGGACTATGAGTTTCTATAACTACATACCAAAGTGCTAAAAAATAACAAGATTCCAAATTGAATCTCTGATTATCCACTAAACAGATACGGACTTTCTAGACTGTCCTGTCTAATGTTATAACAATGAATCTCATGTAATGTTGAGAACTTGAAATATGGATTGTGTGGCTGAAAAACTGAATTTTTAATTTTACTTAATTTTTATTAATTTAATTTTAAAACTTATACTTTATTGGAAACTTTTAAAATTTGGAAAATGACTATGTGAATCTTTTTTAAAAAATTATAGATTTATTAAATGTCAATATATAGAAATATTGCTGATAAATATTTAGTGTCTGAAATGAAGTTTTGTAAATGTAACATACACTCCAGATTTCAAAGATTCAGTATTATTGGAAGGAATTTTCAGGCCTAGTTGGCTTTTGTTTAGTGATTTATGAATTAGAAATTATCCAGTCAAGAAAATAGATAGGTGCTTCAAAGAGTTGTACAAAGTAAGAGGGTTTTATAGACTGAAGTGGAGAGGAACCAGAAAGTCACACTAGGGGTATGATGATTGGTTAAGGCAAAATTACTTTATTTGTGTGGCCCAAAAGGAAGTCTTGAAGCTGGTCCTTTATGACTTGAAGCTGGTCAAGCAGTGGTTGGTTGACCTAGACCTTCCATTTCTGGGAGAGCTGAGCACAGAAACAGTTAAGTTTTGTTTTGCTGATGTGGGGCTAAGTATGAAGACTCCATTTTGATCCTAGTCTGAACACTTTAAAAGTATGAAGAAAGAATGTATAATATTTCATTAAGTGAAAGTAAAGTAGCTCAGTCGTGTCTGACTCTTTGCGACCTCATGGACTGTAGCCTACCAGGCTCCTCCATCCATGGGATTTTCCAGGCAAGAATACTGGAATGGGTTGCCATTTCCTTCTCCAGGAGATCTTCCCAACCCAGGGATTGAATCTGGATCTCCCTTATTGTAGGCAGACACTTTACCATCTGAGCCACCAGGGAATCTTATTAATATTTCATTAATAATTTATCAAATAATGGGTAAATGTTGTAATGACAATATTTAGAAAGATTGGGTTAAGTAAAATATAATATGTTATTAAAATCACTTTCACATTTGTTTAATTTTTTTAATATGGTGACTAGAGGGTTTGAACTTATGTACTTGGTTTGCATATATTTCTGTTAGATAGCACTGCTAGAATACCCCAGGAGAAAAGCTAATATTAAATGCCCTATATATATAAATAAATTTCAAATGAATCAAAAAGTGGTATGAACAAATAAGTAATAAACAACTAGATGATAAATATTCATCTTATTTTTGATGGGTGATACAGTTTTATTGGCTTCTCAGGTGGTACAATGGTAAAGAATCCACCTGCCAATGCAGAAGATGTAAGAGACACAGATTTGATCCATGGGTTGGGGAGGTTCCCTAGAGAAGAAAATGGCAACCCACTCCAGTATTCTTGCCTGAAAAATTCCTTGGATAGAAGAACCTGGTGGGCTACAGTCCAGGGTATCACAGAGTCAGACATGACTGAGTGACTGAGTACACAGTGGTTTTATCAGTATTAAGGAAAAAGAAGAAATTATACATAATATATTGATTGCTTTGACCATATGAAATTAATGACTTGTCTATTTCTGTGTGTGGTATTTTAAGAATAGATCATGAATAAATTAAAAACTAGCAGTTTACTATGTTAGGGAAAGGTCTCCTGCTCATTTGTCAGAAGTGAATAACACTGGATCATCCTTTTGAATGCTTCTCCTAGAGAAAGAATGACTCACTTCATTCTAATTGCATCAAAGATCATCTCTCCTCTTACGAATTGCTTCTTTTTCTTTGCTTGGAATAACATATTGTCTTTCTTCATTTCTGTTTTGTGAAAAGTTACTTAGAAAATATTTAAGTATGCTTGAACAACTTGCATATACAAATCTACTTTTTCAGTTGTAAATTTATGTAATCTGTATGAATATGAGTGAGGAGAGGGTTACAAGGTTTGTCAAGTGTTCAGCTACTGATGGATGAAATTTGTACATTTCAATGGGCAGAAGTAGATATCCTTGTTTTGGCTTTTGGGCCAAGTTATATTCTTTTCTAAAAATTTAATTAAGATATAATTAATATAACATTGTATAAGTTTAAGGTGTACAATGTGTTGATTTGATTTATATATTGCAATATGACTACAACCATAGTGTTAGATAACACTGCCATCACATCATATAATTTATCATTTTTTTAAATGAGAACTTAAGATCTAGTCTCTTAGTAACTTTTAAATATATATTCTTTATTTTCTCTGAGGAATGTTTTGGATAATGAGGTTGATAGTATTTTAACCCCAATTTGCCTTGTGTGGCTTTGTTTTAATTTAATAAACACTGTGTGTGTTAGTTGCTTAGTCGTGTCTGACTCTTTGCAACCCCATGGATTGTAGCCCACCAGGCCCCTACATCCACGGGATTCTCCAGGCAAGAACACTGGAGTGAGTTGCCATTTCCTTTTCCAAAAGGAACTATACAAAGAAAGAAAGTGAAGTTACTCAGTCGTATCTAACTCTTTGTGACCCCATGGACTGTAGCCTACCAGGCTCGTCCCTCCATGGGATTTTCCAGGCAAGAGTACTGGAGTGGGTTGCCATTTCCTTCTCCACTAACTCATGATATAATACATTGGGAAGTATGTCTAATCTTCTATGTAGACTCTTGTCAGAAATGTTTGACAAATCTAATGAGGAGAAAACAGATGTATCTGACAGAAACATCTAGAAAATGGGATGTTTTACAGGTTCACCGACCTGGACCTTTTGAATAGTCAACATTAGGAAGGACCAAAGAAGGGAAGTATAGCTTGTCTAGACTGAGGGAACTAAAGACATATAATGATCAAATACTATGAACTACTGGATCCTGAAGAGAGATTTTGAGGATAGTTGAGAAAATTTGTTTACGGATGTTGGATAATACTGTTGTTGATTTTCTTAGTTGTGGTAATAATATTGTGGTTTCATAGGAAATAATGTTCCACTTCTTGAGAGATGCATGCTGAAGTACTGAGAGGTGAAATATAATGATATCTGCAACCTACTTTGGAAGGATTGAAAAAAGATGTGTGTGTGTGTGTGTGTGTGTGTGTGTGTGTGTGTGTAGCAGGTATAAAAGAATGTTAACAGTTGGTGAATCATGATGGTTTTTCTGTGCTGCTTTTTAAGCTTTCTGTGGATTTAACAAATTTTCAAAATAAAAAATATATATAGACAACTTTTTGTTTGTAGTATAGAGAATAACAAATGTGATTAATTAATAATTCTATAACTACAGCATAAAAGTGACAAAATATGCATATATATAACAAATGGTTAATAAAATCAATATGGAAGAAAATTTTAAGATTAATAAGAAAAATAAAATCAGTCAAATAACATGAATAGGTTATCAACAAAGAAATAAAGTCAAATGGCCAACAGACTTACGAAAATATTTATCATTAATAATCAAAGGGAAGAAATTAGATACAATACTGAGTTGGAAAAACTCAGTTTTCTTGCTTTTCTCTCTTACTCTCACACGGAACACTTCACTTTGGTCATTAAATGTGTGGAGACTTTTTCTCACAACCAAGCAGTTCTCTGCAACACTAGCTGGCTGGCCTATAAATTAACTCAGTTCTGACACTGAAGATAGTGTCAGAAACCACAAGTGAAGGCTTTGTCCCACAAGACTGCTCCCACCTGATTTCAGGTGCTAATCACAAAGTGCTAATCCGGGAACTAGTAGGTTCCCGGATTTGCTAGAGTGGTTCACAGAACTCAGAGAAAACACTAACGTTTACCAGTTTATTAAAAAATATAATAAAGGATACAGATGAACAACGAGATGAAGAGATCCATACAGTGAGGGTTGAGAGGATCGGAGTGCAGGAACTTCTGTCCTTGTGGAGTTGGGGTACATTACCCTGTTAACACGTGGATGTGTTCCCAACATGGAAATTCTCTGAATCCTCTACTCTTCAGATTTTCCTGAGGTTTCATCATGTAGGCATGATCAATTATGAACTCCATTTCTGACCCCTCTTTCCTGTCTGAAGGATGAAGGGTAGGGCTGAAAATTCCAAGCTTCTAATCATTGTATGGTCTTTCTGGTCACCAGCCCCAATCCAGGAGTCCACCCAGAGTCAGAGTCACCTCAGTCTGATGCTCCTAGTGTTCTCATCATTTAGGAAATTACAGGTTTTAGGAGCTCTGTGTCAGAGACCAGGGGCAGAGACCTGTGTATGTATGTTCTATTATCTCCCAAATACCAAGGTAGTAATTTTGCCTCTCCTTTAGTAAAACATTTTGAAATTTTATAGAATATGACAGTCAAAGGAAAAAGATCCTCTCAAACTGTTGGCCAAAGTGTAACATCTTGCGGAACCTATTTGTAAATTTGTGTTGAGTAACATAACCTAAGAGAATTAGAAAGATCAGTAAAAATATACCTATGAAGATTTTTTTAAAGGAGATTTTTAAAGGGCAGAGTATTACAGATTTTGTTTCCTCATATTTGGAATAGAAAACATTTAAAATGCCTGCCTCTGCTAGAGTTGCAAGATTCACCTGCTTTTTAGAGTCACATTAATATAGAGAGCCTGCTTTACAAGACTTAAAGCCTGACTCTGAAGGTATGTTTCCTTTGTCCCTACAACATGAAGTGAACCACTTTAGGAGGTGTGACCAGCTGAGAGTGTAACATTTTCCCTTTAGACTATAAGTTCCACTGAAGTGTCTTCCCATGTATGCTAGAATTCAGAAACATGGAAAACAAGGTGAACCTCATTGCCCTCTAGGAGGCTTGGATGAAATAGGGTGATAGAGGCTTCAGCGAGCCACAGAGGAATGGAAATCAGAGGGATAACGACAATGGCATTTGTGTCTGCACCTTGTTTGTAACTTTTGCATCTTCCTAGTGAACCAAATTGTTCCCTAGAGACACACAGGCCTGAATTCAGCACATAGCTGAGATAAGAAGACCCTGGTAGCATTTTCAAACTTCGAATAACCAGATCAAGATAGCATTAAAATTAAGAGACAGAGAGATCAGTAATAAATTATTATAGCTTTGAGTTTTGGTGGAAATTATTATACTTCTGCAGCATCTTTGCTCCTGAGACACTTGCTATTCCGTATCACTGAATCATAGACATTTATCACCCTTAATACATTTACTCCTTGTCAGCAGCTTCTGGGCATGGGGAAAACGATGCTTAGTTTAAGACAACATAACTGTAAATCCTAATCCATTAATTTACATTTTATCATGATCAGTTCTTGCAATTCAAATTGCTTGATTAAAAAGCTGTTGTCTTATCATTCAAAATAAAAGTAGCTTTTCTTGTTTGCTTAATTTCCAAATAGTATTTCTCCTTTTTAATTGCCTTTGCTAACAATTTCAAGTGTATGGGCACATATGGAATAATACAGCATGAAAATAATTTAGATCACTATGAGTGTCATTCTGAATTCTCCCCAGTTTAATGCATTATTAAACATTACATAAATTATTCAGTGTCCTTTATAGCAAACATATATTTTTCCTTGCAAAAAGGATCAAAACTAAGTGGCATTACTTAGGATTACTAGGCATCGATAATATAATATTTTTTTTTTCAAATAAAAAAAGGCTTGACTTTAATTTATATACTTCACTGATTGAAGCACAGGGGAAAATGAGATGACAGAAAAATAGGGAGGCAATTTAGTTTATTTACACAATAAATAGCCACATTTGTTGGTATTTAATATTTGGTTTTTCAACTGCCTCTGTGGCCTGAGATAAAGATTTGAGCATGTACTTTCTTCTTAGTTATCTGGTCCCAACAGAAGGTTGCCTGGGAGCTGGAAGAGTAGGCATTTAAAAACCCAAATATTTAATTATGTCTCTGGCCTGGTTAAGAAGGCAGAGAATGTCCTTTAGAGAAACAATAGTGCTTTGGCTTGGGCTGGTGCTTGGTTGTGTCTGAGAATGAATGTTTGATACTCCTTTTGAAATGAAGCAGGACCCTATGGCCCTTGCTCCCTCATGTCTTCAGCCTTCCCTTTGTCTGAGAATAAGTTTAATCAAAGAAGTGAGAATATGCAGAAACAAAGGAAAACAGGCAGAGGAGACCAAATAATAATAATTTACCCATTAAGATTCCCTGATGGGTCAGTGGTAAATAATCTGCCTGCAATGCAGGTGTCACAGGGTTTAATCCCTGGGTCAGGAACATCCCCTGGAAAAGGGAACAGCTATCCACTCCACTATTCCTGCCTAGAGAATCTCATGGACAGAGGAGCCTGGTGGGTTACAGTCCATGGGGTCACAAAGAGTCAGATACAACTCAGTGAGTAACACTTACACTTTCACTTTTTACCCACTAAGCAAAGTCAAGGACATTTAGTTCCTTCTCAAGGGCTGTAGATAATTTTCTGAGCCATATCCTGTGAGCTCTGTCTGCCCACCCCACCAGTTGCCAGCATGTGAAATAAAGCAAACTTTCCTTTTCACCAAGCTGGCCTGTTTATTGACTTTTGTCTGGCAAGCAGCTGGACCCCCACCTATTGCTAACAAATCCATGGGATGAGGGAAGACTGAGAGCATATCAGCTCTATTCTACTTCCTATTTGTAGCTCTATATTTTCAGACATGGTGAATTCTCAAATTGGACATGCAATTAATAGGTATGCTAAACAAGGCACCCAATTTTTGTCAGATCTCATTATTCATCCTATTCATTGATCTCAAATTTGCTTCCATGTAACTGCCAGCCACCTTTATGGTGGAAAGTAAAGAAGAACTAAAGAGCCTCTTCTTGAAAGTGAAAGAAGAGAGGGAANCTGGCTGGCCAAGGTGCTGTACTTGTGGATTTTAATGGAAAACTAGGGCTGGAAATCCTGTCTAGCCTTGGGAAATCATAATGTGTAAGGGATGCATGAGCTGGTATAGTAAAATTGTATTATTCTCAAGTACTTATGTTGTTTTAGTTTTGTATTTTTGAAGCTAAGGCTAAAATAATTTTACCTGTTCATCTGACCCCTTATACTCTGGACATGTCAAATGAGAAAAATTTTCTTTAGAATAATGCATCTTTGAGATGAGGATGCAGTATATCACCTGTAGCTGCTAAAAGAGAAGCCAAGACTTCACCAGGCAGTGACAGAGGCCCTCTCAGCAGAACTGAGAATCAAACACACAGGGGAGAAAACTCTTAACAAATTTTGACTTCAGTGTTTCAATAGGAGATAAGGAAGAGGTAATAGGAATTGCATTGGACTTGTAGATCAGTTGAAGGGAACGGCCATCTTGAAAATGAATATGGAGCCTTTCAATCCATGAACATGAAATATGTCTCTATTCATTTTGATCTTTAACTTTCCTATTAATGTTTTGTACTTCTCAGTGTACAGTTCTTACCCATTTCCTGTCTAATTGATTCCTACATATTTTATTCCTTTTGATGCTATTGCTGATGAAATTGTTTCTTAATTTCATTTCCTGATTATTCATCACTGGAATATAAAATAAAATTGATTTTTTATTGATTCTCCATCCTTTGTCATTTTTAAACTTGTTTATTAGCTTCAAGTCGTCTATCGTGGATTGCTTGAGATTTTCTGTATAAAGAATTATGTGTTTGGCAAGTAGAGACAGTTTTCCTTCTCTTGGATTTCTGAATTCTTTGTTTATTTACAGCACTGTCTTAAGCCTCCAGACAATGTTAAAGAAGATTTATTTTTGTTGATTCTTGTTTCTCTGTGACAATAAAGAATTGAATTAATTCTGGGAGGAATTTCATATTCTCAAAATTTGATGTTGGGTTTGGACTCAAAATTCAGTTGTGTAATCATACCACTGATGTTCCTTATAAACTTACCATACACTCTCATTTGTCTGTGAAACTTTCCCAGGAACTTTTAAAGGTTTATTTTTTTTTTAATCATAGTCACTTCTGATTTTTATTTCCCACCTCCTCCAAATTCTTGTTTTTTCCTAGTATCTTGTAAATTTTACTCTGTGGCTTATTTTCTACCTATCTACTCTTCCTTTGACCTAATCACTACAAAAATGAATCCTGTTAGTCACTCAATCATGTCCGACTCTTTGCAATCCCATGGATGGGGGCCTACCAGGCTCCTCTGTCCCTGGAATTCTCCAGGCAAGAATACTGGAGTGGGTAGCCATTCCCTTCTCCAGGGAATATTGATGTTGTAACTCATTGCATCTCGCAACAACTCTGAAACAATTGCTCTTATTATCACTTGTACATATGAGGAAACCAAGGCACAGAGAACCAAGGTAACTGGCTAGGCAGCAATGATGTTGGGAGAATTTGTGTCCTCATGGACTGTAGACTCCCAGGCTCCTCTGTTCTTGGGATTTTCCAAGCAAGAATACTGGAGTGGGTAAAAATGAATCTTCACGTCTATTATATAGAACTTGTATTTCTTCTCAGGGAAAAGGATTATATACGTAATTCTCCAGCAAGAAACAAGGAAAAAACTTCAAATCACATGCTAGAATCTTCATTGTTAACATCCTTTTGCTGCTTATATAGGTGACTTCTCATTAACTTTATTAATATATGCAGCCTGGCTACAGTTATCATCTTGATGGCCCTTTTCTCCCCACTTCAACTCTAATATATTCATCTAACTCATCCTTTAAATGCATACTCATCCATTATACAGATAATTTCAGCTTTACCTGTCCCTTCTTCCAAACTTAGTTCCAGACCTAACTTTTCCTGTTAAGTGGATTTCACATTGTTTAATTGAGTGAATGTCTGTTTGCTGAGTTTATAATCCTTGAAAAAGACTGTGCTCTGAAATATTGGTCTCTTTGTTAAATGTCATAGCATTAGTTGGACTACATGTTCACATAGCGGAATTCCATAGAAATAACTCTGATGAGCTTTGTGTACAGTGTTGATGAGCTTGAGTCAGATAAGTTGTAAAATGGAGGTGACTTCACTGTCGAGTTTAATAAGACCTTGTACTAACTTAATATTTTACTTCTCCTCAAAGTATCTGAGGGCAACTCAAAAGGAAGTTGTATTTGAGGGAGACAATTTTTAAAATTTACTAAAACTTCAATATTAGTGATACATGTTTAGAGAATAAAAATATTATGTGTCAGAACATCACTAGGAGAACTTCCACTACTTCCTTAATGTCATTTTCTGAAAATATGCAAAGTTCTATTATTGGTTTGTTCATGGACAGATCACTACATATAAAATAAGTGTTGATTAAGATTTTGTATTTATATTTTAAGTCTTACCAATGAAAGAAGGTGAATTCAGGAACATATATTTATCAGAACATGGATTCCCTGACTTAATGTATGAGAAAGTAATATTTAGTGTTTATTGGTTATGCCTTTATGAATTATTTACTTCCAACCATAACCTTTAACAAAACTTTTTGCTTCATGTGAAAATCCTGTCATTTTTAAAGAGAAGGTTACATAAGAAGCTGAATGTTTTCAGCTTGAGAAATGAACTCAAAGAGGTAAACAATGAAGATTTGGGAAGGTCAAATACATGTTATATTTTAAATTTTCTCTTAAACTTAAGCTAAAGATAAAATCTTCTTATGAAAATCTGTATACACAGAGGCTCATCACTATTCATTTCAGAGAGGCCACTCTAGTTAATTCCAAAATGATTTTCCTAAATAACTTTACATATTGTACAATTAATTAAGAAAATTATATACCATACAATGACAAATTCACATCTTCTGGAGATTAAAACATACATGATAGAGTTGATTTATATCTGAGAATACTTATAAATACTGATTAAATCAGATGTAATTAGGTGTCCATGACATTTAATATTCTCAATAATCATCTTTTTTTCTTTTTTGCATCAAGATGGATTAAAAGAAAAGTAAGCTATGATCTTTTCTTTCTAAATTTAAGTCTGCCAAACTGAAATAAGTAATAAAAATAGTTGTAGTTAATTAAAGTGTTATACTTTTGTTTTTTAAATTCTCTCAGATATTTATGTTGCCCATATTATATCCAATTATATAAGTTGAGATTAATTTTATTCAGTGAACTATTTTTCTGATCATTTTATAATAATATGCAAACTTGACAGTAGAAAATATCTTTTCTCCACAATATTGTACCTATGTTAAATGGTTTGGGTGACCAAAAATAACTAAACTTGTTTGTTTGTGTGTGTGTGTTGCTCAGTCATATCCAAACCTTTGTGACCCCATGGAGCCTGCCGGGCTCCTGTTTATGGAATTCCCCAGGCAAGAATACTGGAGTCGGTTGCCATTTCCTTCTCCAGGGGATCTTCCTGACCAGGGATCAAACCTGGGTCTTCCACATTGCAGGCAGATTCTTTACCTTCTGAGCCACCAAGGAAGCCCCTAAAGTTGTTTAATTGCTACAAAATGTCACTAATACTAGTACCAGTAGTGGTATTGCTAGTGGGAGTAGTAGTAGTAATGTAACAAGCATTTGTATAACACTTTCAGTTTTTCAACATATTAACATATTGCTTATCTAATTGAATATTAAGGACATTATTATCTGTATTTCACAGATGTCTGGAGAGAATGTGCTTTTCCACCAAGATTACTTGGTAGAACTCCAAGTTTCTGACCTCTAGATTTGGACTCTTTTTGTTATGGTATATGTTGGTATAGGGTGATAAGCAAGATTTAACTATCTTGATTTTACTCATTGCAGAAGCTGCAACCTTGAGAAGTTAAGCAATTATCATTCATTTATTCTACATACATGCTGTGGGAAATTTGCTAGTTGTTGCAAAAGAACAAAGAATACATGTACTAAAGTTTTGTAATAAACACTCCAAATGTTTTCACAGAACAGATACCTTCTTTTAAGTGAAAACAGTCTTTGTCTAAAAAAAAAAAACTGCAAAAGAATTTCTGAGATGTTTTTAATATTTATGAAAAATTCTGAAAAGCATGAATATTTAAAATCTTGCTTATGCTTTTTTAAATTAAGATCACTGTGTATTTGTTAGGGGCTTCTCTGGTAGCTCAGATAGTAAAGAATCCACATGCAATGGAAGACACGTGAATGATACCACTCTAATGGCAGAAAGGGAAGAGGAACTAAAGAGCCTCTTGATAAGGATGAAGGAGCAGAATGAAAAAGCTGGCTTAAAATGAAATATTAAAAAAACTAAGATCATGGCATCCAGCCCCATCACTTCATGGCAAATAGAAGGAGACAGGGTGGAAGCAGTGACAGATTTCCTCTTCTTGGGCTCTAAAATCACAGTGGATGGTGATTGCAGCCATGAAATTAGAAGACAATTGCTTCTTGACAGGAAGGCTATGACAAATCTAGTCAGTGTGTGAGAAAGCAAAGCCATCACTTTGCCAACAAAGGTCTGTGTAGTCAAGGCTGTGGTCTTTCTGGTATTCATGTTTGGGTGTGAGAACTGGGCAATAAAGAAGGCAGAACACAGAACTGACAGTTTCTAATTATGGTGCTGGGGAAGACTCTTGAGAGTCCCTTGGAAAGTAAGGAGATCCAACCAGTTAATCCTTTAGGAAATCAACTCTGAATACTCTTTGGAAGGACTGTTGCTGAAGCTGAAGGTCCAATGCTTTGGCCACCTGGTGTAAACAATTGACTCATTGGGAAAGACCCTAACGCTGGGAAAGGTTGAGGGCAGACAGAGAAGAGGGCATCTGAGGATGAGATGGCTGGATGGCATCACTGATGCAATGGATATGAACTTGGGCAAACTTTAGGAGATGCTGAGGGACAGGGAGTCCTGGCATGCTACAGTCCATGGGGTTGCAGAGTTGGACATGACTGGGTAAATGAACAACAACCAGAAAAGTAGTAAAAGTTACCCTGGTAGCCAGAGTTACTTTTAAAGTGTCTGTGCTAAGTGTCTGTGTAAGTACTAGCAAGACTGACTATTGTATAGCTTTGCTACTTAACATGTGATCCAGAGACCAACAGCATCAAGAGCAGCTAAGAGCTAGATTAAAAAGCAGATGATGCTCTGGTCCTGCTTCAGGCTTACTGAATCAGAATCAGTGTTGGACTGTGATCATGAAGTCATTCTTATGCTTCACTTTTCAATGAAGGACAGAGGGGCTCAGCTGCTCAGCACTGCACCTTCTAACTAGTATTAACTATTCCAATGAGAAGTTTGAGAAGATATTGTATCTACAGAACAAGAAGAACTGCCATATATATGTGTGTGTATATATGTGTGTGTGTGTATATATATATATATATATTTTTTTTTTTTCTCTTTTGTCAAGACAATGCTCCTAAAAACTATAATGGCAGTTCCCAGAATTACTGAAAGACTAAAAACCTGCTAAAGTTTTCTGTGTTTCCAAAGAAATCTCAAATCTGACTGATAATAGCCTCAGAAGTTCAATGCTTAAGGCGAATTCTATGTCATCAACTCCACCTATAAGGGAAAGTGCTCTTAGAATTCTTGTGTTCCATCTCAGATGTGATCTTACAGATCAGATCCTGGAGGTTAATGAGTAGGAAGTTTCACCTCAAAAATCAGAATTTCAAGTGCGTACTACTTTTTGCCTAAAATATTCATTCCATCTTATTCGCCCTTCCTAAATGACTATTGTTGAATATTGTCAAATATTTCCAATATCATTGAAATATCCATTGTGTGTCCAACCAAGTAACACAACTGATTTTATTCTCTACATCAGGGGCTAGAAGTTGAATAGATAATCCTCTGTTGGTAATCCTAGCTCTATGGACAAAAATTTATATGTAGGGGTGGGCAAGTAATCTGATTCTGGCCAGTAGGATGTGAGATGAAGTTCATTGAGCTTCTGGGAAGAATTTAACAATTTGTATGGAAAGAGACATCAAAGGAAAATAGTCNTCCTGTGTTGGTAATCCTAGCTCTATGGACAAAAATTTATATGTAGGGGTGGGCAAGTAATCTGATTCTGGCCAGTAGGATGTGAGATGAAGTTCATTGAGCTTCTGGGAAGAATTTAACAATTTGTATGGAAAGAGACATCAAAGGAAAATAGTCTTTTAACTGTCTCTGAATGTTTCCAAGTGTATTTGGGTGAGATGTTAAAAATCATAGTATGAAATCATCCAACTACTAGGCTGAGGGAAAACCAATACTGGGAGGAAGGCAAAGTCATATCAGAGAATTTCAGAGAAGGTTCAGTGGTTACCTTCACTTGGAATCCACTACCCTATCCACTACCCATATGAAATATTTTCTTGTTGCTAACCAGGCAAGTTGGGTTTTCAGTTACAATCCTTAAAATCATCTAATTGAACATTCTCAAAGCACATATGGTACTGTACAGATAGCCTAAACTTTATTATCACATGGTAGGATTTGTAGTAACTTAATGTGAATATTCTTTTCACCAAATGGCTGAATTAGAAAATCTGGTTTATATAAATCGTAGCTCCAAATCCACAGGACATCTTGAAACTTATAATTAATGAATGTCTTGAGTCAAGTTTTAGTGTGCAATTCTGTATATATCAGGGAAAGTGTGAAAGAGAAAAAAATGGAAAAAATAGAAGAGAGAGGAAGGAAATGTGAAATAAGGCAGTCATATTTACTGTAAAATATTCCCTAAAATCTGAATTAATTCATCCAAATTAGCAAGGTGGAACACATTATATTTAAACCTTGCAAACACTTTATGTAATATGCATTACCAGATGCCAGATATTTTGTGAATTTTTAAGTGGTAACATTTGAAAAGATGAAAGGTTAATCAGTGCACTGAAACACTGGATTAAATAAAAATTTAAAAATCAAGACCATTAAGGGAGATTCCAAAATAGGTTTAGTGACATACTACCAAGTTAACTTTAAGATTTATAGAAGCTGATATGAATTGAAAAGAGATATGAATGAGTTTTTTTTTTTTTTTTTTTTGTCTTTGATCCTAAAAAGCACTTCAGGCCACAATTCATTGTCAAACTGATGGTTGAATTATATCATGCTAACAGGATGGGCTTCTCTTTAAACACAGTCCTTTCATGAAATTTAAACAAACTCTAAATTTAATTATAAAATACAAAAGTGTACAAACTTTTAAAAGTAAAGAAATACTATATAAGTTCATAGTTAAAATAATTAAAACAACATTGGGTATTTGAAGCTGATGAGCTATCCTGCAAATGCTATCTGATTATTTGGGAGGAAGGAATATCCTCACATGTACTGATAGCACATGGAATTTTGGTGGGTCAGTTAGTTTTCTGGATAGGTACCTGTTGCATTGCAAGAACAACAAAAAAGAAAAACCACTAGACTTCATGGTATACTATTGTTATATTGGAAGATTAATTTCATAAAATGGTCAGTACTTCAAATTTGGGGACAAATCTGTTTGTAATTATGTGTGTGTGTTTATAGCATTTTTAACAGAAAAGTGTGAGTAACACTGTCTTCCAGTCAAAATTCTTAGTGTTCCTGATCAGGAAAAATTTACTCTCGATTGGAATGAAGTCCCAATACCTGAAAGTAAAATTTGAGCTAGTCTTTATTTACTTGAAATCTACTGCTTAACTCAGTAAATGTACTATTCATTAGAGCAAAAAAAATGATCAGTGCCTTTTCACTTTCAGGTCCTAACTATCCTTTTTCAAAATTTCAAGTAAATGCCATGTTTGGTTATTTTCATACACATATCATTTTCCATTTTTCTGTTTGGTATCCAAGTAATTTAATGCTAATGGTACTGGAGTCTCCCCCTGCTATCCATCTATCTCTTCCAAGATCATGGCCTGCTTTGAGGAAACTTAGGAATTTATCNATGTTTGGCTATTTTCATACACATATCATTTTCCATTTTTCTGTTTGGTATCCAAGTAATTTAATGCTAATGGTACTGGAGTCTCCCCCTGCTATCCATCTGTCTCTTCCAAGATCATGGCCTGCTTTGAGGAAACTTAGGAATTTATCTTATTGGAGGGCCATTAACAGAGAACAAATTCAAATCCCATTAATGGTCTTGCTCAATTAATGGCATATGTTTCAGAATTCATGGCATACTGCTCTCAGTTAAATGGAAGAAACTATATTTCAAGTTTGACTGGAGTTTAGCAGGAACTAGAAAATTGTGCAGTGCCTTCATGCTTATGGGCCAAAAAGAGACACTTTGATCATAAAATCATAATATTATTACAAAGCTATTTTTAAACACTTTCAATCTGATCTCATAATATATGCGTGCTATATATTCTATTAGATAAAATGTGTTAATTAGCAATTTTTATAACTCAAAATAATTTCCTAGTATCATAAATATGAAAATATTTCAAGAATTTTGACATAAAAACAAAATCAAGTCCAATCACTGTTATCAAGGACTGCTTTGTTATTCATCTATTTCAGATTAGTCTTAAAAATGGGCTATCACTATTACTTCTTTAATAATATCAATTTCAGTAATTTTTAACACTTACTGAATCCTTTCTGTTTTCTATGTCCTGAGATGAATATGTTGTTCCATTTCACTTCTCCTGCAAACAACACTGAGTTTCCTATTAATCCTTCCCAGATTACAAAGGTGGAATCTGGAAAAAAAAATTACAAACGCTAAGAAAATTGTTCAAAACACACAGTAAATTGTAGAAACTCGAACCCAGATGTGCCTAATTTCCTAATCCATGTTTTTATTAATTCTGACCTAGTATTTTTCTCTACTTCACAGTTAGAAGTTTTCAACAACGTTCTAAAATGAATTCTACTGAAAAACCTACAAACTGCTATCAGATTATCCCAAAAGTGTGTTTGTTGTCAACTTCTTTGGAAATTTTACTAGCTTCCCACTGGCTAATGGGTAATATAAGCTGATCATCTGTCCATTCACATTCCTCTCTCTATTGTGTTGGGCTCCCTAGGGGGCTCATGGGTAGAGAATCTGGCTGCCAGTGCAGGAGACATTTGCGACTTGGGTTAGATCCCTGGGTAAGGAAGATCCCCTGGGGAAGGAAATGGCAATCCACCCCAGTATTTTGCTGGGAAAATCCCATAGGTGGAGGAGGCTGGTGGGGTATAGTTCGTGGGATCACAAAAAGTTGGACACAACTCAGCGGCTAAGCGCGCGTACACACACACACACACACACACACACACACACACACACACACTGTTGCTCCAAATTCCTGTCTCACCACTCCCACAGTATCATCTCTTCTTCAACCTGCTTCAGTTACTTCAAATTCCCTGAATATGGTCATAATTTTTTCTTTTCTGCTTCATTCTCCAGCATTCTGGCTTTTGTAATTGGGTCTCATTAAAGATGTCTTCTGTAACTCACATGTCCCACACCTCTTTGCCATTTACTGCCTTGTTGATACCAGCTTTACTGCATATGAGTTGTTTGAATAATGCGATGTCTTATTGACATGTTGAATGCACAATGTGCTGCATGTTTTGTTGACTGAAAAAAAAATTGCACAGTGTGAGAGTTATGAGTTAAGTTTTATTTGGGGCAAAATGTGGACTATAGTCTGGGAAATAGCATCTCAGATAGGTCTGAGGAAATGCTGTGATTTTGATGAAGGGGGGGGGCGGTATGCACAGTCAAGGATGCATTTTGGCAGAGACTTGCTGCTAGTCCTGAGAAGGTTGCTACTAGTCATGAGGAGCAGTTGTCTCCACTAATGATTTTAGAGTTTTTCTAGATATGAGAAGATGCAAGAATTTGGGCTCATAAAATCTTCTGAAAATATCTATGTGAAGGCATGTTCTTCCAGCTTTTCCCAGAACACACAGTGCCTCATTCTTGATCTCCACTGTAAACTCCTTTCAGGCTGTGCTGTAGGTCAGCATCAACAGCAGCACATGATTTAGTCTTTGTAGAAGTAGATGGCAAGTGACAAATTTTCTTTGGCAGTTTCTATGCTGCTTTCTTTTTTATAGAATTTATGTTGAGGTCTATATAAAGAAATGNTTGATCTCCACTGTAAACTCCTTTCAGGCTGTGCTGTAGGTCAGCATCAACAGCAGCACATGATTTAGTCTTTGTAGAAGTAGATGGCAAGTGACAAATTTTCTTTGGCAGTTTCTATGCTGCTTTCTTTTTTATAGAATTTATGTTGAGGTCTATATAAAGAAATGCTGAGTCTAATAGAAAGAAACAAATAAGAGATAGTCCTATATAATAGTTACTCCATTTTTTTTGTAGGCTGCTTTGATTTTATTTTAGTTGCTTTTAAAAATCAGGGAAAGGTTGGCACTATCAATATACATAGAGACTAGGATTCAGTGCTTTAAAAATTTTGTTTTGAGAGGGTTACCCAGCCTCCAGTTTAGACTTGAGTAGTTTATTAACTAGGGTGACCTTATGATTTATTTTTTGTTTGTTTTTGCTTTAAATGTATTTTTAATTGATATACAATATTGTGTTGGTTTC
Source organism: Neotragus pygmaeus (assembly GCA_006410875.1). Classification (NCBI taxonomy): domain Eukaryota; kingdom Metazoa; phylum Chordata; class Mammalia; order Artiodactyla; family Bovidae; genus Neotragus; species Neotragus pygmaeus. The sequence continues at coordinate 230,261 of SJYV01018986.1, forward strand.
TGCCATACATTGACATGAATCAGCCATTGGTATACATATGTGTTCTTCCTCTTGAATCTCCCTCCCACCTCCCACACTATCCACCCCTGCCCCTCTCACCCCCTAGGTTGTCTCAGAGCCCTGGTTTGGGTTCCCTGAGTCATACAGCCAATTCCCCATTGGCTATCTATTTTACATATGGTGGTTTATATGTTTCCATGTTACGCTCTCCCTTCATCTCTCCCTCTCCTTCTCCACTCCTCATCCATAAGTCTGTTCTCTATGTCTTTATCTCTGTTGCTACCCTGAAAATAGGTTCATCTGTACTATCTGTCTAGATTCCATATATATGTGTCAATATATGATATTTATTTTTCTCTTTCTGACTTGTTTCATTCTGTGTAATAGGTTCTAGGTTCATCCTCCTTATTAGAACTGACTCAAATACATTCCTTTTCATGGCTAAATAATATTCTATTATATATATATACATACATATACCACAGCTTCTTTAGACCTTATCATTTACTTTTTAAACTGGGACAGTTTTGAGAGAGAACAGGACATAATTCCACCAGGGCAGTCTTGGGAAATGCTGATTCCATTAAGCAACTCAGATAGCTCTGAGGAACTGCTTTGAAGAGCCTGGGGTAAGGTGAGTCAGGATACATGTGATTTTGGTGAAGAGGCATATGCGCAGTCAAGCACACATTTTGCCGGAGGCTTGCTGCCAGTCATGAGATGGATGATCATAGACAAGCTTTTTAATCTCTGTGGTACTTAGTTTCCTCATCCATAGATGGTAAGATTGAGCTAAATATTTGAGATTTCTTGCAACTCTAAAATTTATGAAATTACAAGGGTATTGCAAATTCATTTTAGTTCTTTATTAATACTTCACTGTCTATTTCATATTTTGGATTTTGAATTCAGGAATATGTGAATGTAGGAAGTGTTAGTGGCAAAGAACTCTCAAAAAATGATGAAATTTAGAAAAGTCTTAGTTGGAGTTAAGGATTTTAATATCCTTTTTAGATTAACTGAGAAAGAGTTCAATAGTAGTAAGAATTGAGTAGTTAGTAACACACAATACCCTGTTAGAGATGAATACAGATAATGAAAATAATACAGATATTGAATATAGTCTTCAAATTTCAAAAAGGAGTTGTGTGGGAGAGGCTTTGGAAATGTCTACATAAGCTCTGATAGATAAGAAATGAAAACTGCTCCAGAGAATATGCTTATGAAAGTGGGTATGAGAAAAGAGTATATGACTGTCTGGGGAAGCGTAGATTGTGTTAAATGTTTTAGGCCTTTTTGGACAATATCTCTAAGACTGCTAAAAATCTATTTTCCTTAATATTTTTCATCCAAATTAAATATTAATGTTAATTTCATTTTTAATTTTTTTTGTTTCCATGTAAAAACAAAAAAGTATATCATTTTCTCTTCTCCCTCCTGCTATGTCCTGCCCCTTAAAGTGGCTTTAGGGATGTGTGATCTGTTTTGATACTGTATACTCTTAATGTCCAGAAGATGTCTGCATTTCTGAAGTCGCCTAGAGATTATCGCAGCATCTTTATGTAGCATTATTATGTAGTCATCCTGTTACCTCATCCCAAATGCCAGGAAATAGCCTGACCAGATGCAGATAAAAATATTACACTCTGTTTTAATGCCATTATTTGAATTTCAAAAGAGACGAAATGTTCCTTAATTGTAGAGTCAATTGTTATTTGCAGGTGCAAAAGGGAACTCTGGCTGCCTCATTTAATACTCTTTTCCAAGAGTTCAAAGGTGAATTAAAAGGATAGTGAAATTTAATAAATGCCCGATTTAACTAGGTGTTGCCTAGAGAAGTTTATGAGTCCTTCAAGGAAAGAACAGTGCATTATATAGCAAAAGGAACTTCTATTAGCTAATCACACGACATCAGAAAAGTGTAAACCTGTTTTTTTTTTTTTTTAAAGATATATACACCAGCTTAGTTTTATATCTCTTGCCAAGAAAATGATTAAAGTTTGTTGTTATTCATGATCTGGGTTTGGAAGATATAAGGGTGTCTGAAACTTGCCTACTTCACATTTCTATTCAAATAATTTAGCTTCTTCAAAGAGGGATATTTTATTACTGTGGGAAGGAAAATAAAGAAACACAAGGATTAAATGGAATGTTTCTTGGTTTCCTACATTAACTGATTTTGAGGCTATTTTTTCCTTCAGCTGTTGTATGAAGAAAAAAAAGCAATAGAAAAGTGCATTTTCATAATTTATTATATATGCTGGGATATAAAGGGTATAGGGTTTTTTTTTTTTTTTCAGTCAGATTCTTCAGTTTCAATATCCTGATATTTTGCTGAACATTCTTCTACATTAAAAAAATCTGAGTGTATTGGAATATAATCTTTTAGATGGAGAACATCATTTTTCTCTTAGTTAAATAGAACTGCCTTAAACTTATTGTGAAATTATCTTGCTACATCTAGATATAATAGTTCCGATTTGAATGTAAGGTCTTCCTTTTTCATTCATTGTAAACCAATTCTCTACACCTGGATTTTATTTCTATCCAAATCCATGATTCAAGTACAACAATTAGAATGAAATATCAGCACGTGGCTCTGTTTTTACAGGAGTTTGTTATCATCTTAATAAAATGTAGCAGAAATATCAGTTTAAAAAGACCATCTTGCTTAAAACAGAAACAAGGCTAAGGCAAGTTAAAAAAATGTATAGTAATTTGTGAGATTTTAATAATTTTCAGTTCTTGGGAAAATCTAAAAGTGAAATAGCTATGCAGTAAAGTTAACGACACATTTGGAAGCCAAAGATCCAGATAGCTTATGTACCCATACCATGCTAGGTTAAGATATGTTGTTGATGTTTGGGGTTCCCTGGTAGCTCAGTGGTTTAAAAAAAAAAACAACAAAAAAGTCCACCTGCCAATGCAGGAGATGCAAGAGAGGCAGGTTTGATCACTGGGTTGGGAAGATCCTCCAGAGAAGGATATGGCAACCCACTCCAGTATTATTGTCTGGGAAATCATACGGACAGAGGAGCCTGTTCACGGGTTTGCAAAGAATCAGACATGACTGAGTATGCACACACACGCACACACACATTCTTACATATAGGATACATACATGCACACACATACCCATTAATTAGGTCCTGTTGACTTCTGTTTGATCTCTAAAATACTTATTGAGTATTCACACATATATCTCAATATACCATTGCTTATACACTTAAGTAATTAAAGGAAGTCATCAGAGGTTCCCATAGACAAACACATACAAATACAAACCAACTGTAAAGTGTTCTGAGAGAGGTATTTACATAATTTTAGTTTCAACTATCTAATGGGGCAGTGGTAATTATTTTATAATAATGATATTTTGATTATATAAGCTTTAATTAGACATTATGCCAAGTACTTTAAACTGCATTTTACATTTGTTCTTCATAGAAAAGATATGACATATGCACTACTGTTATCTTTATTTTACATATGAAGAAACTGTATAGAATTTAAATAATAAGCCTAAGATCATAGAGCTAGAAAAAAGAAAAGTTGAGGCTGTAATATTGGTTTATCTAACCTAGATTTTTTTTAACATACCACATGAAAAGTATAAAAATTTTTATTCCTGATGCATAATTTTCTTCCTGAACATAATGAGTTCTTTTCAAGTCCTGTTATGTTTCTTAGTATAAAGAAACCTGTGTTCAATCAATGATCATATATTATGATTAATTAATTAGAAAATTGAGATTTTTTTCACAATATAAATAAGCTATGTTCTAGTTTAATTGCTTTCATAACCAATCCTTCTGTTGGTTTAAAAAATAGAAGTAATATTAAGCCTGCTTTTTAATAATAAAACTAAAATACAATTGTACACTAGGTAAATCCAGCTGAAGTTGTGGAAACAATATAGAAGCATGATTTTTCAAACTTAATAATTTTAATGCTTTTTATTTCTTACACACATTCAGTATCTGTCTAGCTATATGAGTTAAAAAATATTTCACCCAGTACGTAAAGATTTGTAAACATATTGTTTATATTAAGTGTCTGTCCCCTCCCCCACCCACCTCAACCTTTCCNAATATTACTGCTGATTCCTGATGAGTTTTATATTTTAAAATGTTGAAAAATAGGCTATCTAATATATTACATGTAAATGTGTTTTCCTTAAGCAAAGCAGACGGAAACTCTAGACTAACTGATGGATATATAAATATATCCATATATATATGAAATACACACACACACAAAAACAAGCATCTGAATGGATGACGGGGATATGGGTGAACAAGCCATGAGATCATGATTAAGTGGTTGCTAAGGAAGAGCCTGCTCTCAAGTGCCTCTGCCAAATGCAAAAGCTCCTCTAGTCATGAGCCTGGTTTAATTATTTTGTTAAATCCTTTTTAATATTTTTGGACTCCAAGAGTGATATGGTGATGATAGTCCTGAATTCTGGATTCCGTCCCTCACATCTTGGCAAAACACTTTCAGTCCTCACCTTTCATGCCAAAGGGTTGTCATTGAAACTTCAGATATTGCACTTAGTGGTTTAATTACCTCTTACTCCAACACTTTGCAGATGGATGTCACGATAAGTAAGGAGAACACTGGCAGAATCTCTCAAAGATGGAGAGAAATCCCATTTTTAGGTCACCAGCATATTAAAAATGAAAACTATATATATAGTTTTCATATATATATATATACATTCATATAAATATATTTAAATATATACATATATTCAAATATATATATACACACAAAAGTGATTATAATTCTCTATATTTAAAATGCCTTTTTAGAAACTAACATCAAACTATGACACAATAATTAAGCTTTCACACAAAATTACTGAATTTATTTTTTTAAAATAGTATTTCCTAATGAACTGTGGATATTAACCGGTAAAGGATCCCAGGCTTAAATTTGGAAGAACGTTGTCTTCTTTTTCAATCCAGGCAACACGTATCTGTGACTGATTGTGCAGTCTCATTTTGAGATCTTAATGCCCTCATGCATGTGTGAATATGGCCAATCATAATTCCTTATCTATGAGTAATCAATCCTAATTAAAATAAAGGGATTAAGAGGCTCTCAGGGCAAAGGAAACCTCACCATACTCAAATTCCAAACTTAAAAGCTTTTGTTGGTGGTGGGTTTTTTTTTGTTGTTTTTTAAAATTTTTATTTTTACTTTATTTTACTTTACAATACTGTATTGGTTTTGCCATAGATTGACACGAATCCGCCATGGATGTACATGAGTTCCCAATCCTAAATGCCCCTCCCACCTCCCNGAAACTCCAATATTTTGGCCACCTGATATGAAGAGCTGACTCATTTGAAAAGACCCTGATGTTGGGAAATATTGAAGGCAGGAGGAGAAGGGGACGTCAGAGGATGAGATGGTTAGATGGCATCACTGACTCAATGGACATGAGTTTGGGTAAACTCCGGGAGGTGGTGATGGACAGGGAGACCTTGCATGCTGCTGTTCATGGCATTGCAGAGTTGGACCTGACTGAGCGACTGAACTGAACTGTGTATATATACTGCCTCTTCTTTACCCATTCATCTGTCAATGGACACTTAGGTTGCTGACATGTCTTGGTTATTGTAAATAGTGCTGCTATGGACACTGGGGTGCGCCTATCTTTGCAAAGTACAATTTTCTCCAGATATGTGCCCAGGAGTGGGATTGCAGGATCATATGGTTCCTCTCTTTTTAGTTTTTTAAGGAACCTCTGTACTGTTTTCCATAGTGGCTGCACCAACTTACATTCCCACCAAAAGTGTAGGAGAGTTCTGTTTTCTCCACACCATCTCCAACATCTGTTAATTGTAGTCTTTTTAATGATGGCCATTCTGACTGGTATGAGGTAATATCTCATAGTAGTTTTGATGGACATTTCTTTAGTAACTAGAAGTACTGAGCATCTTTTCATGTGCTTGTTGGCCATCTGTATGTCTTCTTTGAAATGTCTATTTAGGTCTTCTGCTCTTTTTTTGATTGAGTTGTTTGGTGTTTTTTTTTTTATATTAAACTGTATAACCTGTTTGTGTGTTTCAGAAATTAAGCCCTTGTCAGTAGCATCATTTACAAATATTTTCTCCCATTCTAAGGGTTGCCTTTTCATTTTGTTTACAGTTTGCTGTGCAAAATCTTAATAAATCTAATAAGGTCTCATTTGCTAATTTAAAATTTGTATTTCCTTTACTCTAGGAGATGGATCAAGAAATATTGTCACGAGTTAGTCAAAGAGTGTTTCACCTGTGTTTTCCTCTAAGAGTTTTATAATATTCAATCTTACATTTAGATTTTTACTGGGTTTTTTATATGGTGTTACAGAATATTCTAATTTCATTCTTTAACATGCAGCTGTCCATTTTCCTAGCACCATTTACTGAGGAGACTATCTTTTCTCCATTGTATATTTTTTTTTGCTGCTTTTTGTCATAGATTAACTGACCAGAAGTTATTTTCTTGACTAAGTAGATGATCCCAAATAGTGCATAATCCAGTTGCTTTCTAAAAGTTAAATTTAATTTCAAATGTACAGAAGAAGAATGATGTTTGAAGTAATCTTTGAAACTGAAATGTCATCTGGTCAATTTACACATTTTCTGCATTTTCAGTATTTTCTAGTGTCTCTGGAAAATGTAGTCTCTGTGCTTTCCTCTTAGCTCAGTCAGTAAAGAATCTGCCTGCAATGCAGGAGACCCAGCTTCAATTCCTGGGTCAGGCAGATGCGGTGGAGAAGGAAATGGCAACCCACTGCAGTATTCTTGCCTGGAGAATTCCATGGAGGGAGGAGCCTGGTAGGCTACAGTCCATGGGGTTGCAAAGAGTCGGACACTACTTAGCACCTACACCACCACCAGTGGAAAATGTAAGGTGAAGGGGATTGGGAGATTGTTGGGATTTATTAGGAAGGATATGAGTTGGATAGGATAGAACTGTCTTCTTAAGCATCCCAGAATTTGGACATCGTTTCACATTTGTGATCTTGAGATCCTGGGTAATACATATATCTCAAGAAACCCTGGATTCCTACACAAAACAGAACAAAGAGGATTTATTTGAAGATACTCTTGCAACAGGTTATGCGAGCATATCTGACTCTTTGTGACCCTATGGACTGTAGCCCACCAGGCTCCTCTGTCCATGGGATTCTCCAGGCAAGAATACTGGAATGGGTTGCCATGCCCTCCTCCAGGGGATTGTCCCAACCCAGGGATCAAACCCATGTTTCTTATGTCTCCTGCATTGGCAGGTAGGTTCCTTACCACTAGGGCCATCTGGGACGCCCCTTGCAACGCCCCTTGTCCAACTCTCTTGCAACCCATGCCAGGCTCCTCTGACCATGGGATTTCCTAGGCAAGAATACTGGAGTGGTTTTCTATTTCTCTAGAGAATCTTCCTGACCCAGGGATCAAACCTGCATCTCTAGCTGGGCAGGAGGTTTCTTTACCACTGAGCCACCTGGGGTTGTCTATATCTTTACATCTTTATTTATATCTAAGCCAATTATTGCTTATTGAAGACAGTCCCTAGATCCTAGTTGACATTGTGCTGCCCAATTAAGAAACAAAACTGAAAGATTAAATCTCCTAGTTTCTCTCAAAGTATATGGAGGATCCCTTTTGTTTATGACATTAGGTTTTGAATGTACAGAACTACAGGATGGAACTGAAAAGTGACGCCCTTTAGATTTACTGTTTTTATATAACAATACTAAGGTTCTTTCATCTACAGACTGCCTTCATACAAAGACACATTAAACTCTAGCTTTTGTGAACATGAGGTGTTCTTCTATGCACAGGGAACCTGCAATCTTATACACAAACTTGGAAGCTTTCAGCAGGCTTAGGATTTGCCTGGCAAAGCAAATGACATGAAATAGTTTCTGATGTATAAACTGACACTCACTACTTTGTAGGTATACTATACAATTGTATGGAAGGTGGCGAACAAAATCATCCCAAAGAAAAAGAAAAGCAAGACAGTGATTATTTGAGGAAACTTTACAAACAGCAGAAGAATGAAGAGAGTCAAAAAGCAAGGGAGAGGGAAATATACATCCAGTTAAACACAGAGTTCCAAGGAATAGCTAGGAGAGACAAGAAGGCCTTCTTAATGTACGGTGTTTAATAGTAGAAGAAAACAACAAAAGGGGAAAGACTAGAGATCTTTTCAGGCAAATTGGAAACATCAAGGGAGCGTTCCATCCAAAGGTGGGCACAATAAAGGATATAAATGGTAGAGACCCAGTAGATGCTGAAGAGATCAGAAGAAATGGAAAGAACACAAAAAAGAACTGTAGAAAAAATAGACCTTAATGAACTGGATTACTTCAATTGTGATTAGTCACCCAGAGCTAGACATTCTGGAGTTCGAAGTGGGCCTTAAGAAGTACTGGTGTTAATAAAGCTAGTGGATGTGATGAAATGCCAGCAGAGCTATTCAGATCCCTAAAGGAGGATGCCATCAAGGTTTTTCATTTATTGTGTCAGCAAATCTGGAAGACCCAGCAGTGGCCACAGAACTGGAAAAGGTCAGTCCTTATCCCAATTCCCAAGAAGCATAGTACCAAAGAATGTGCTAACCATGAGACAGTTGCCCTCATTGCTCATGCTAGTAAGGTCATGCTTAAAATTTTGCATGCTAGGCTTCAGCATTATGTGAACTAAGAACTTCCAGATATCCAAGCTGGATTTAGAAAAGGAAGAGGAGCTAGAGATCAAATTGTCAACATTTGCTGGATTATAGAGAAAGCAAGGGAAATTCAGAAAAACATCTGTTTCATCGACTGCACTAAAGTTCTTTGTGTAGATAATGACAAACTGTGGAAAGTTCTTAGAGAAATGGGAATACCAGACCATCTTACCTGTCTTCTGAGAAATCTGTATGCAGGTCCATAAGCAACAGATAGAACCCTGTGTAGAACAACTGATTGGCTCAAGATTGAGAAAGGAATACTACAGGGCTGTCACCTTGTTTGTTTAACCTATACGCTGAGTACATCATGAGAAATGTCAAGCTGGGATCAAAATAGGCGGGAGAAACATCAACAACCTGAGATATGCAGATGATACCACTCTAATGGCAGAAAACAAAAGGAAGAAGGAGCCTAATGATGTGGGTGAAGACGGGGAGTGAAAGAGCCAGCTTAGGACTAAATTTAAAAAAACCTAAGGTCATGGCATCTGCCCCCATTACTTCATGGCAAATAAAAGAGGAAAAAGTGAAAGTAGTGACAGATTTCCTCTTCTTGGACTCTAAAATCACTGCAGATGGTGACTTAAGCCATGAAATCAGAAGACGATTGCTTCTTGGCAGGAAAGCAATGACAAACCTAGACAGTATGTTGAAAAGCAGACTTTACTCTGCTGACAAAAGTCTGTATAGTCAACCCAGTGGTCACGTATGGTTGTGAGAGCTGTACNGAAATCAGAAGACGATTGCTTCTTGGCAGGAAAGCAATGACAAACCTAGACAGTATGTTGAAAAGCAGACTTTACTCTGCTGACAAAAGTCTGTATAGTCAACCCAGTGGTCACGTATGGTTGTGAGAGCTGTACTGTAAAGAAGGCAGAACGCCAAAAGAATTGATGCCTTCATACTGTGGTGCTGGAGAAGGCTCCTGAAAGTGCCTTGGACAGCAAGAAATCAAGCCAGTCAATTTTAAGGGAGATCAACCCTGAATATTCTCTGGAAGGATTGATGCTGAAACTGAAGCTCCAATATTTTGGTCATCTGATGAGCACAGATGACTCATTGGAAAAGTCCTTGATACTGGGAAAGATTGAGGGCCGAAGGATAAGAGAGCATCATGGGATTAGATGGCTGGATGACATCATGGATGTCATGAACATGAACTTGGACAAACTCTGGGAGATGGTGAAGGACAGGGAGGCCTGGAGTGCTGCAGTCCATGGGGTCTCAAAGAGTAGAACATAACTAGGCAACTGAACAACAACACTTTGTAAGCCAGGGGGAATTGAGCTGTATGTGTGACTATAAATGATTTTGTTTATGATTTTGAGAAAGGTATATATAATTTTGCTTATGCATATTTCTAGTACAGTGCTGTCTCTGTTCCTTTGACTGGTGGGTGGTATTCAGACATTGACAAAAAATATATTTACCAAAAGTACCCCACAAGGAGAATTTTCTTTTGGATTTACCCTCTGCTTTTCTTCCTTCATCCTTTTTAGTATATGTGATAGATCAGAAAAAAGGAAAATTTTTCATTTTTATTTGGAGAGGGTCTTTTTTTTTTAAACTCCTGAATTTGTTCGATGTTGTTTAGTCACTAAGTGGTATCTGACTCTGCAACCCCATGGACTGCAGCATACCAGGCTTCCTTGTCCTTCACTATCTTCCCGAGTTTGCTCCAACTCATGTCCCTTGAGTTGGCGCTGCCATCCAACCATCCTCATCCTCTGTCACCCCTTTCTCCTCCTGCCTTCATTCTTTCCCAGCCTCAGAGTCTCTTCCAATGAGTCAGCTCTTCGCACCATGTGGGCAAAGTATTGCAGCTTCAGCTTCAGTATCAGTTCTTCCGGTGATGGACATAGAAGGTTTTCCATTGTCCAAATAATCCTCTTGTCTCCAGACTATGTGACATGTCATGGCTTTACCTCTGTGATTCTTTTTCTTCTATATACCAACATAGTTGAGCTTTTCTCTATTTTAACTTCAACCAGACTTCCTGGAAAGATGACCTTTTTCGACTGTGCTTAACTCTGCACAGTCAAGTTCCTTAAAGTCAGGCTGATGGTAATGGTTCCTTTTCACACACATTACTCTTTCAGAGCTGGGTTCTCCAACAAGTCTTCTGTGAACTCAAGAATTTGTTCTCAGTCAAAACTCTTGAAATCCTTTTATAACTTAATTCTATTCAGTGCCACTCANAAGTCAGGCTGATGGTAATGGTTCCTTTTCACACACATTACTCTTTCAGAGCTGGGTTCTCCAACAAGTCTTCTGTGAACTCAAGAATTTGTTCTCAGTCAAAACTCTTGAAATCCTTTTATAACTTAATTCTATTCAGTGCCACTCAATATTATTTTTTGGACTTACAAATAAATTTAATTTCACATTTGCTTCTCTTATCACCCCTATTTTCATCTCCTCTTCTCTTCCTCAGCCTTCTCCTTCTTCCTTCCAAATAAGTCACTCAGAGGTTCTTATATATCAAGCTCTGCAATCTTTCCTTCTCTACCACTTTAATTCCTAACATTATCTTTGTTCTTCATTTTCCAGAGTACTTTCTTCATTTTGCCACGCGTTGTCATCTGCACCTGACTTACTCCCTCTTCTTTTAGGCTCCATGTGTGCATGCATGCTGAGAAGCTTTAGTCGTGTCCGACTCTGTGTGACCCCATGGACTATATCCTGCCAGGCTCCTCTGTCCATGGGATTCCCTAGGCAAGAATACTGGAGTGGGTTGCAAGCCATCCTCCAAGAGATCTTCCCAACCCAGTGATCAAACTCAAGTCTCTTATGTCTCCTGAATTAGAAGGAGGGTTCTTTTTTCAAATTTATTTTTTTATTCAAGGATAATTGCTTTATAGAATTTTGCTGTTTTCTGGCAAACCTCAAAGTGAATCAGCCATAGGGAAACATATCTCCCTCCCTTTTGAACCTCCCTCCCATCTCTGTCCCATCCCACCCCTCTAGGTTGATACAGAGCCCCTGTTTGAGTTTCCTAAAGAAGGCAGGTTCTTTACCACTAGTGCCACCTTGGAAGCCCCTTTTCTAAAGCCTTAGTCATCTTTATGCTTTTATACCTATCATACTGGCTTTAAAGTAGTTCATTGAATTAAATTCCCTCTTCTTTCTTCTATGCCATTTGACATTTCAGGAAAGCTATTCGTGTGTGTCCCCATGGTGCTTTTCTGAATGGGCCGCAGAGAGATATTTTCTAGAATGTGATGACAATTTGAATACTGTGGGTGGGAATGGATGAATCCTAGCGAATTGTCTTGGTTCACCCTGTGCCCAGTAATCCACTGTCCACCTCTATTCTCCAGCCTCTCCCGTTTTCATACCAGGTTTAGATCTGTTGCACCCTATTCTCTTGTCACCGGGCGAGAGGGGAGGTAGGACACTTTTATTCTGTTAAAATACGTAAGGTTGATGTTTTAACATTGTTCCTGAGGAAATTTTTCTGAAATTATAACAACAATAACAAGACATATAAGAGCATGAAGATTAATGTATTTTTACAGAGCTTATTATTCCGTAGCCTCTTGAACATATCTAATGTATCTCATGTGGCCAATCTAGGCTGACTTACACACTGACCCACCAGACCGGTGGTTCTTGAACTTAGGTCTGAGAGATGGAGACAGGGGATAGATAGCTTGGCATGTGGCTGTGTGGCAGTGACATTTGGCTTCTGGATGAATTCCTGTGGAGCTCATGGGTAGACTCCACTAACAGGTCCCTGTTGAGTGACAGCTTGATTGAAGGTTAAAAACAGCAGAATTTGGTCACAGTTTTTATGGAATAGAGAACTGCAGAAATAGTAGCAATTATACTTAATTGTATGTATTTTTAATAAATAAATTTACTTATTTATTTATTCTAGTGCAGTATGTTCTGGGCACTAGAACATAGTCTCCTCTTGATTACTTTTCTTCACAGGGAATGAAGGCGACATATATCCTACAAAATTGCCTGGTGAGAGAGTTGCTCTAAGAATCATTGAAATAGCCAGATTTTTAGTGTTCATGAAACTTTTCTTGGTAAGAGGCATTTTCAAAAACAAAAATACGTAGATTGGTGACCATAAATGATAAAAAGAGTTCAGAGAAGGTAGCCTTGAAGTATAAATCTGAGAGATTTTCTCGTGGGTTTATGTATGGGAGAAGATGAAAGCTGAATGTCTGAGCTCAACAAGGTGGAAATGCCATGTACTCAGGGCAGGCTAGTGATAAGCCTCGGATTATAGAGCTTTCTTCTGAAGTCTTCTGTACATCTGAGCCTTCTGTACATGCAATTGTTTCCCAGAAGAGGATTATCATTTTTGACTGATCGATCCTCACTCAGAATTTGGTGCATTAATACTTGATTTCCACAAAATTCTCTAAATTCAAATCTCTTGGATTGTAAAAATTTTAACACAGGCCTTGAGAGTTTGGCAGGCAGGAGTCAGTTTGGTTTAAACAGAACAAACAATTGAACAGATTAAAAAACAATGCTAGGTTACTTCAGGCCAAAAACAAAAATAAAGATTAGATATTACATATTCTAAGTATTAACTCAAGTAGAAATTTTTAGAAAATTAACCTATACACACAGCAAGAATACTGAATATTTTTAATGCTAAACACATCTTCACCAATTTTTAAGACATCTATGCAATATGTTTTTATTATATGTTTCCTGGAGAGAGAATTTATTTCTCTTTTGATGGTTTACTGAGAATACAAAGCATTTGCCTCATTGTACTCTTTTTGTTTTGGAGGGTCTTACATTTGAGAGGTTGGCTTATGGATCTATTTTTGTTTTATATCAATTTTGTCTATCAGTTTGTGAACATCTTGTTCCTAAACACTCATCTGCAGATAAACTTGCCAAGATTGGTGGTAGTAGTATATTGATAAAAGGATTTACCACAATTTGTTAGTCCATTCACCTGCTAATGATCATTAGGTTATTTCCAGTTTGGACTATTAAACTAAAACTTCAGTGGGCATATTTCTGTAAGTCTTTTCATGGTGTATGCTTGCTTTTTTGGTAAATCCTAGAGGTAGACTGGCTGGATTATATGATACATGGATATTTTGCTTGAAAAAAAAAAAAGTCAGTCTTTTCCCAAACTTCTTCATTTATTATATGTTTTAGCCAGCAGTATATGTATGAGAGTTCCATTTTCTCTGTCTCCTTAGTAAAGTTGGCTTAGTATGGCCATCTTCTAAAATATTAGCTGTTCTAACAGGTATTTAATTGTCTCTCCTATAGTTTCAGTTTGCATTTCCTAATGAATAATAATGTTGAATATCTTTTCGTGTGCTTATTTCCCATTCACATATCATCTTTGGAAAGCTGTCCAAATATTTTACTCAGTTTTTATTGGATTGTTTGCTTTCTTAAGCTCTTTGTGACCCCATGGGCTGTAGCCTACCAGGCTCTTCAATCCATGGGGTTTTCCAGGCAAGAATACTGGAGTGGGTTGCCATTTCCTTCTCCAGGAGATCTTCCCGGCCCAGGGATTGAACCCTGGTCTCCCGCATTGTAAGCAGACGCTTTACCATCTGAGCCACCAGGGAAGTCAATGAGTAATAATGTTGAATATCTTTTCGTGTGCTTATTTCCCTTTCACATATCATCTTTGGAAAGCTGTCCAAATATTTCACTCAGTTTTTATTGGATTGTTTGCTTTCTTAAACTCTCTCTCTAAACTCTTAGTAACAGTAAATGCAAAAATTTCCACAAGTTTATGATTTGTCTTTTTATTTTCTTAACAGTGTCTTATAAATAGCAGAAGCTTTTAATTTGGTGAAATTCGATTTATTCACTTGTTCTTTTATTAATTTTACTTTTGGTGGCACATTTAAAAATCTATGCCAAAATCACAAAGATTTTCTCCTGTGACTTTCTTCCAGAGCTTTTGTAGTTTTAGGTTTTATGTTAGATCTATGATCCCTTTATGAACTGATTTTTGTGTGTAATGTAAGGTATGAATCAAAGTTTATTTTTTGCAGTTGCATATACCTAGTTATTACAATGTCACTTGAAAGTGTTATTCTCCACTAGATTACCTTTACACTTTTTTCAAAAATCAGCTCTCTATATATGTGTGGGTCTGTTTCTGAACTTTCTATTCTCTTCCTTTGATCCATTTGTCTTCCCTGGTGGATGGTAAAGCATCTGTCTACAATGCGGGAGATCCAGTTCGATCCCTAGGTCAGGAAGACCCCCTGGAGAAGGAAATGGCACCCCACTCCAGTACTATTGTCTGGAAAATCCCATGGATGGAGGAGCCTGGTAGGCTACAGTCCATCGGATCGCAAAGAGTCAGACACGACTGAGCGACTCCACACACACACACATACACACACAGACACACACGTGCCAATACCAGACAGTTTTGACTACTTGCTTTTTTAATGTCTTGAAATCAGTTAATGTTGTCCTTCCAACTTTATTCTTTTTCAAAGTTATTTTGTATATTCTAGCTCCTTTGCATTCCAACTCTTTACTTAGGTTTTGGTAGTGTTAACATCTTACATAATCATGGCATATTTATCAAAACAAAGAAATTAACATTGGTATAATACTATTAACTGAACTATAGGTTTTAATATAATAGAACTTCTCCAGTTTTTTCTTTAATATCTTCTTGCTGACCCAGGATCCAGGTCAGGATACCAAGTTGCCTTTAATCTTTATATTCAGATTTCTCCAGTATGTGATAATTCCTCTGTCTTTCCTTGTTTTTCTTGACTTTGGCACATTTGAAGACTGCTGGTGGAATATTTTGTAGGATTTTCCTCAATTTGGGCTTGTCAAATGTCTTTTCATGATAAGATTGAGTTCACGGATTTTGAAAAGTGTATTATCTTTTTGACATATTTTTAGATTTGACCTGATAAAATTTTGTTTGGAAATCTTGCATCTATATGAAGAATAGTGGTCTGTAGTTTATAAAAATCTAATAATGTTTTTGTTTGAAGTTGGTATCAGGTAATAGCTAGCTTGCAAAATGAGTTGGGAAAAAATTGTTCCCTTTTAATTTTCTGGAAGAGTGTTTGCAGAATTGGTATTCTTTTTCTTAAATGTTTTGTGGAATGAATCAATGAAGCCACCAGGGTCTTGTGTTTTCTTTGTGGAAAAGTTTTAAGATCCAATTCAATTTATTTAATAGATATAAGGATCTTCAGGTTTTCCATTTATTCTTGAGTGAGCTTTGGCAATTTTCATCTTTCACAAAATATGCCCCTTTCCTTTGAGTTATCTACTATATTGGTGTAATATTATTCACAGCAATATCTTCTTATCTTTTTAGATATCTGCAGAGTCCATAATGGGCATCCCTGGTGGCTCAGAGGGTAAAGAATCCACCTGCAATACGAGAGACCTGGGTTTGATCCCTTGGTTGGGAAGATCCCCTGAAGGGAGCACGGCAACCCATTCCAGTATTCTTGCCTGGAGAACCCCCATGGAAAGAGGAGCCTGGCAGCCATGGGGTCACAAAGATTTGGACTTGACTAAGCATAGCACAGCATAGAGTCCATAGTAATGCCAGCTCTCTCATTCTGACATTTGTAATTTATGTCATTTTCTTCCCTTGATATATCTGGTTAAATATTTTCTATTTCATGGATCTTGCAGAACCAGCTTTTTATATTCTTGCTTTTCTTGTTTCTATCTTATTTAGTTTCCAATCTCTATAATTTTCTTTCTTCTACTTAATTAAGAAGATTCCCTGAAAAAGGAAATGGCTACCCATTCCAGCAATTTTGCCTGGAGAAATCCATGTAGAAAGGAGCCTGGCGGGCTACAATCCATGGCGTCACAAAGAGTTGTGCACAACTGAGCAACTAACACTTTCACTTTCAGTGATAGTGAATATTCACTTTTAGTGAGAGTGGATATGCTTGTCTGTTATCAATCTATAATGGAATAGCTCAAATTTCAGTGCCAACTGAATGATTTGATTTTGATTTCAGTTTGAGGTTTTTTTCATTAATTAGTTTTTTCTTAGTCGTTTTCTGAGAAATGGACATTGAATTTTATAAAATTACTTTTGAACACATATTGAGTTTTTTTGTGAATTATGAGCAAGACAAATTAAATGTTTCCTAATAATAAATCATTACATTGTTTGAATGAGATCAAGTTGGTGCTAGCAGATTATTATGTTATTGAAATGTTAAATGTTTTGTTTTGGAATTTTGCATATGGTATGTATTATTACTTTATTTTGACTTCCCTGGTGGCTCAGAGGGTTAAGCGTCTGTCTACAATGCGGGATACCCAGGTTCGATTCCTGGGTTGGGAAGATCCTCTGGAGAAGGAAATGGCAATCCACTCCAGTACTATTGCCTGGAAAATCCCATGGACAGAGGAGCCTGATAGGTTACAGTCCATGGGGTCACAAAGAGTTGGACACGACTGAGAGACTTCATGTCTTGAAGTATTTTCGTTATGTTTTAATATCAGACTTACATACAACAGTTTCACCAAACAAATTTATTATATTTCTATGTTCATTATACTCTGACAAAGTTTGTATAACATTATAAATATATCTTCATTGAAAGTTGGAAAGTACGCAACTGAAAGAAGAATTTGAGCAAGAATTATTTGAGAATTAATTCTTTCATAAGTTATAATTATTTTTCTCCATCTTTATAGCTTCATTTAAACCTCCACAATGTCTTGCATTGTATTTAATGTTTATATGCTTTAGTTAAAGCATGTTCTTTGAAACAGGAATTTTATTTGCTGAGTAGGTTTGAAAGTGGAAAAAATTCAGAAATGTACTTTTTCTCTGTCTTAAATTTTTCTTTGTCTTAAATTCTTGTTAGTTCCATTTGTTTTGAATTTCTTTATTCTTTTCCATATGATAGCAGGATTTCCACACTGCATTCTTCTTCTCCCCACGTTTTTTTAAAAGTTTCATTGCATCTGGGTGCCAGAACTTGGTTCATCCTTTAATGTTTCACTTTTCAGTGAAATTTTGTGTCAGATGTGTCTTTTCAAATTAGCGTCAGGTTACGTATTCTTAAACCTTGTATTGAAGTTGGGAAACATGGAAAAATACACATAGTGTAAATGTTAGAGCTCAATTATCACAAAGTGAATTCACCTACACCATCAGCATCCAGGCCAACAAACAGGACATTATCACCACCCCAGAAGATTTGTGTCCCCTTGTAATCTCCACTTTCCCTAGATGTATTATTATCCTGACTATTAACACCATAGTTAGTATGAGCTGATTTTGTACTTTTACATTACAAAAGAGGACATAAAATTACAAATGAGCTTTTGTGCATATACTTTTCAATCAGTATTTTTAATGTGATATTCATTCATGTAGTTCTGTGATGCTAGATTTTCTGTTAATTTTCATTGTTGTTTGGTGTTTTGTTGAATGAATATATCACAATTTACTTATATATTCTATTATTGATTGACAGTTAATTCTAGTTTGAAGCTATTAGGAATAATACTCCATGAATATCCTAGGATATTCATTTTGGTGCCAATATTCATGCATTGCATGCCTCTTGAGATGTATCTAAGAGTGGAATATAATATATACATATGTATGTGTGCATATATATATTATATACTAATTAAGCTATATAATCACCAGTTATTAGCTTTGTAAGTTTTCATATTATTTTAGTCACATTCTGATAATGTGTAGTAGTATCTCTCTGTAGTTTAAATATGCGTTTGACTGGTTTCTAACAATCCTGAACATCTTTTTATATTGCATTAGTGTTTGGATGTCCTCCTTTGTGGTGTACTCATTCCATGTTTTGCCCGTTATTCTAATTGTACTGCTATTTTATCTGAGTAACTTGCAGAAGTTGTAATGAATATGAGTCTCTTTTTCAGATATATGCATTGCAAATATTTATTTTTCCCATTCTTTGATGACATTTCTTGATGATTGAGAATTTTTCATTTTAGTTTATCAATTTTTAATGGTTATAGCTTTCTATGTTTTAAGAAATCTTTCCGAACATCAAGATCATGGTGTTACTCTATATTACTATATAGATGTTTCTTAGAATGTGGTATATATGCAGTAGTGTGTACTGTCCCCTCCCATCTTTAAAGTATTGATGTTAAGACACAACACACAAAATCCAGCAATCACAAGTAACTGTAGTTGTTACTGTTTGTGCATGTTGCATGTTCAGTGGTGTCCAACTTTTTGGGGCCCTATGGATTGTAGTCCACCAGTCTCCTCTGTCCATGGGATTTTCCAGGCAAAAATACTGGAATGGCTTGCCATGTCCTTCTTCAGGGGATCTTCTACACTCAGGCATCAAACTTATATATCCTGCGTTGGCAGGCAGATTCTTAACTTCTGAGCCACCAGGAAGCCCTATTATTCATGCAGGCAGAAGCAAAATGAAGTTCTTTGGTTGAGGAGTAACTGTCTCTCACCAGCAAGAGTTTGCTTTTGGATTTGTGGCAGAGGAGAGGGAAAAGAGTGACAAAGGTTATGGGGGAAAGATATATAAACATAAACATATTAGTTTAGATGAGATATGCCTAGAGTATAAGTGGAATTGAATAGAAAAAAAGAGTATAAGAAATAGTGGAACTGAATAGAAAAAAAGGTGAATTAATATATGAAAGAAATAAAATCAACAGATACTGGTATCTAGATGGTTTTGGAAGGTGAATCTGTTCAGGATGATTTCAAAGATCATGAATTAGATGACTAGATTTTAAGGACCAAGATAGAAGATGCAGAAAAGATGATTTCTTTAAAAGGAGAAATAACTTTATTGATTTTTATGTTTTGTACTTGAATTGTTTTGGAGATTTTGGGGTAGAGTAGGACATGACTGAGTGACAAAGCATGGATGCTCACATATAAGAAGAACTTCCATTTCACTTTAAGAATCTATTATTCCATACAATAAATTTATCTCAAAATTTTTTTTAAACTAAAGCCATCATTGAAAGAATACCCCAAATGGCTATTACCTGTTACTGAGCATCTCCTATATCTTGGGCACTGTTATACATTTTAGGTGTATTAGTCTTCAGTCCAATAAATTAAACATTATATTTACCTATTTTACATATGTGCAGCTGAATGTTTAGAAAACTTTGATCAAAATTTACACACAGAGTAGTTCTCTTGTCACTACAAATTGTTTGAGAAAATTAATATCCCTATTAGGCCCTCTTCTGAAACCTCTTCACTGTTTTGTTAACAGGTGTCATTTCCTCAAGAAGAAAAAAACTCTAGGACGCTAAAGAGAAGACAGAGAAGAATCTCAATTGGTGACAATTTTTTTCAACCTCATTTACACCTCAATTTTGAGACACCTATAATATTTAGGAATTAGAAAGGTTACAAGACAGATGGTTGACACTTCTTAAGTTATTTGTTTAGAAGTATTGGTTGTCCATGGAATCCAGCTAAAAGACTGTATCAGTTACTGAAACATCCCTGCAAGCCAACTGCTTTCAGAAAGACCTCTATGACTAGCACAAGATGGTGCCACTAGCATATTATGATCAACACTTCATGCCATTAGAACACTCTTACCAACTGGCCGCAACCAGCTCATTAAGACGTCAATACACAGATGAAAAATTAAATCAACCCAATAACCAGTCTGTGGTCAGAGTACAACCCCGTAGTAATAAGCTTGTAGTACCTCCACCGAAGTCTAGCCAGAAGGTACAGAGATGCTCAGAACTGCCCTCTGTCAAGTCTCAGGACACAATTTCAGGGGACTGCTATAACAGGGTTCTAAAATCACCATTATCTCACTCCAAACATCAGGCCACACCTTCACTACATCTCCAGCGGAGAACTCCCTTGTGGCCTAATAAGAAAGCCCTGAGCTCGCCTTTGTTCCACCCTAAACCTCAGAACACATCTTCATTTGACCTCATTAAGACATTGTCACCAGAGGACAGTCAAACAGACTGGAGCTCACAGTTATCCTTTCCTAAACCTCAGAATACATCTTCTCTAGATCTTTTCTGGACATCACCTTCACTGAAGTCTATTCGAAGAGTGTCAAGTTCATCACTATATGCTGTAAAACATCAAGAAACTCCTTCCTCAGACTACCTATGGACATCATCATCTTTGGAACCTAATCAAAGAGCCTTTGGCTCAGCATTACCCCAGTCCAAGCCTCAGAAAGCCTCTTCATTGGACAGCCTATGGTCATCTTTGTTAGAGCACAATCAAAGATATTTGAGCTCACCATCACTCAACTCTACATCTCAAATAAATGACTTGTCTCAGACATCACCTGAAGCCCATCATTTGGAGCCTAGTCAAATGACTCTGAGCTCATCATTACCTGACGCCAGACTTCAGACACCACCTGTATTGAGGTCCAATTCCAGTGTTCTGAGATTACCGTTGTCCAATTCAAAACCGAGAAAGTCACCTTTACCATACTCTGTCCACCAGTCAAAGAGGTTGCCATTGTTCCAGCCCAAAACACTCAATCATGACTTCAGGACCCCAAGCTCAGCAATGTGTCACTCCAGATTGCAGAACACCACTTCACCAAGTGACAAACACAAAGCCACAGATCTTTCCTCACCTCATCCCAAACCAAATGTCTCAGGTCAATCAATATTAAGCTCCAGGCACTCCATGAGGAACATAGCTGCTTTAATACTGGGCTCCAGACTCCAGCGTAAAAGCAGTGTTGGTCATTATGAAGAGACAGGACCCGGTAAAGAAATTCCATGGACTTTAGATTACACTCAACCCTGCATTGTTAAAGGTGGAACTGTCCCTGATGATGTTGTGAATAAAATTGTCAATTCTCTCTCCAAGACCAGAATCCAGAGGGATCTCTGTAGGCAGATTCTCTTTCGAAGGATGAGGGGAAGACCAAATCCTCGTCCTGGTCCCCGCCTTTCATCAAGTTATATGGTTTGTTTAGTCTGTGCCTCCTGCATAAAATCTCAATGTAGCCATCTCACAGGAAGGAAAGACCCCCATGCTGCCACACTATTTGTCATCCCAACACCTGAACTCACTCCTGAGAAAGAGATAATGGTGAAACTACTTTTTATCCTTTCCCTACCAGAGACTACTTTTTTACTCCCTGTGAAAGAAAATCAGCCTGATGAAGCACCTGAAGACAATCTTGAAGGAATGGAGAAGATAGCAAACATTTTCCCTACATCAGAATCTGATATCACTCAGGGAGCTAATGCAAAGAAGACCTGGCTGACAGTAGCCCCTGAAAACCAAGCTGTAAGCCAACAGCCCCAGGCGGTAGACTGGCTGTTCTATGTGAAGAAAAACAGTAACCCTCAGTTCCAGTGCGTACACCCATCCTCTTCCTCCTCCACATCTTTGTCCTCCTCATCCTCTTCATCCTCCTCCTCTTCCTTTTTCACTGCAGCCCCCTTACCTCCTCCTCCTCCTCCAAAAGAGTCTGCCGTCTCAGACTGTGTGTTCACCAAGTTACTTCGTTACCACCGGCTGCCTCCCGGGGTCTGCTGGCTTGAGTTTATATGTAGTAAAAATCACCAGCCACTTCCNTCCTCCTCATCCTCTTCATCCTCCTCCTCTTCCTTTTTCACTGCAGCCCCCTTACCTCCTCCTCCTCCTCCAAAAGAGTCTGCCGTCTCAGACTGTGTGTTCACCAAGTTACTTCGTTACCACCGGCTGCCTCCCGGGGTCTGCTGGCTTGAGTTTATATGTAGTAAAAATCACCAGCCACTTCCTGGAAAACCCCGTCCAAGTCAATCACCATCTCCCAAAGCAAGGCCTATGAGGAATAGCACCACAGTTAAAAGGAGAAAGGGGCCCAACACAGTGTTCAAAATTTTCCAGACAAAGTTTCAAAATGAGAGAAATCTTGATTAAATCAACTTTTTGTTTCTTTGAAGGCAGTTGACCTCTTAGTTCTTTGACATTAATTTGATTTCCTATCATGCTTATTAAAATTCTTAGTATTAACTAAGTGTGTCCCTATATTTCAGCTGATGAAGCAACTAGTTAAGGGGAACTATTACTCTTAAGTCTATTTTAAGAGTCTTAAATAATAAACTTACTAATAGCCTTAAATAATAGACTAATAATAGTCTTAAATAATAGACTAGGAGTTTCTAGAAGCTCCAAATGGAATCTTATGTTTTTCACCATGTGCCTGGCTTACAGTAGCTACTAGAAAAAATTGTTAAACGAATTAATAATAATTGGCCACAGACCATAAATATCTCATTTTTCTGGCCTTCAACAGTATCCAACTTACTGTTATCCTCCTTCCTCATAACACATAATAGTGATGATATCCTTAAAACAAATTATGCTAATCTGGTTCCCTATCTCTAAATAAAATTCAGATCATGTTTAACAGTTAATAGATATAGGAAGGAATCTTTTCAGTCATGTGTTCCTAGAGATAATTATTCTATGGTAAGATCCCACACTCTTCAATGCAACGATTTATTCAACCTTAGCAAATCTCAGAAAAGAATAACCAACTGGTACAGATAACCCTACCTCATGCTAACTGTGCCAATATTTAAATTATAGGCTGTAAAGTCACCTGTTCATCACTTCTGCTTATACAACATAAATGAGTTAATAAAAATGTTTAAAAAATGTTTCTGTTCCACTGGGTCTGTTAGTAGTGGGAAGAGAAGGGAATTGTCTTACCTACTACCTTAAATAATTATACCTATCCAAAGGGGTAGAATTAGTTTCTCTTGCATACCCTGATGACTCACAATTCTGCCTCTCCACTCTGCTTTTTTCTAATCACTAGACTGCATATCATACATTCCAGTTGAAACATTGTACAGCCATCTTAAACGCAACATAGCCAAACCAGAATTTATCATCTTTACCTTTACAGTTTGCATCTTCACATCCTTTGCAACCTTTGTCCTCTGTGTTCCTGGTTTTAGTGGATGTACCACCATCTGTCATGGAGTCTGTTTTCTCATTGCCTGTCCCTCTTCAAGCCCGTGAGTTCCATGACCTTATCTGTAGAATCTAGCTTTTTTCTCCAAACCTATTGTCACTATTCTAGTTGTGTTCACATAATTTGTCAGCTGGATTATGGAAATAACTCCTAAACATGCATTTTAACTTTTGAACGTATTTCTGAGATTAAAGTTGATGGTGCCATTTCACTGTTTATAACCCTTTTGTCATTCCTTCTATGATTGAGTCATGATAATTTTCAAGGCTGATTTCTTTCTCTTTTCCAGTCTCAGTCACATTAATTTCTTTACGGTGTGAAGCAAGCCTCTTACATTTCTAAATCAACAATTCTGGTGTCTAGAATGATCTTTCAATTTATATGTTTTTGCTCTACAAGGCTCTAACATCTTCTGGGAAGCCTTTTCCTGATTCACGTACAAGTGAAGGGTTTAGTTGGCTTTCTTATTACCATGAAACTTTATTTTTACTCCTTATACCGGTCTTCACTGTAATATAAACTGATTGTTTCTTATCTGTCTTCACTCACTAGAATGAAAACTTATTGTTCACTATTTTATGTCTATTTTTTATGTAGTCCTTGAAATACAATATATTCCCTAAAATATGTATTAAGATTGAGTTAATGCTAGTGAGCTCTTCATCTTTTTAAAATTCTTTTTTTTTTTTTTTACTTTATTTTACTTTACAATACTCTATTGGCTTTGCCATACATTGACATGAATCCACCACAGGTGTACACGAGCTCCCAGTCCTGAATCCCCCTCCCACCTCTCACCCCACAACGTCTCTTTGGATCATCCCTGTGCACCAGCCCCAAGCNTTGTTTTCTCCCATTCAGAAGGCTGTCTTTTCACCTTACTTATAGTTTCCTTTGTTGTGCAGAAGCTAATGCTTCATCTATTTGCCTTTTCCCATACTAGTATTGAATTTTTTTTTGTACCTTTTGTCTTGGTGAGAGCATATATACAAATATTGCAGTAGTCATCCTTGTCTTATTTCGTATATATTAAAAGTGTTCCTTTCTAGTATTTCAGCATTAAATATGATGTTGCATAGCTGACCAGTGATGATGAGGAAGAACTTAGGTGTGTGATAATGTGTTCAAGGATTTCTCCAACCTCTTTAGAAAATCCTTGAAATGTGCTTAATTCACCCTGAGCATCTGTTTTGATGACACACATCACTTGTATAATTATTTATTTAATATGTTCTCTACTAAACTGAATTTTATGTGGGGAGGTCCTGTGTCTATCGTGTTTACTACTAACCTCTTTGGACCTAGCAAAACCTGGCATATACTAAGATTTCAATAAATATTTATCGAATTAAGTCAAGAAGTTCAACTGATTTTTATTTGTTGATTTGTTAATTTACAGGTTTATTTCCATTTTTTAGCTTATTCTCTAAGCTTTATGCCTCATGGTAATTTTTCATTTTTCTTTATTTTTGAACTATGATTTATTTAATTGTTTTGAACTTCTTTACGGTATTGGCAGGCTTCCCTTGTGGCTCAGCTAGTAAAGAATCTGCTTGCAATGCGGGAGACCTGGGTTTGATTCCTGGTTTGGAAAGATGCCCTGGAGAAGGGAATGGCTACCCACTCCAGTATTTTGGCATAGAGAATTCCATAGACTCTATCGTCCATGAGATCACAAAGAGTCAGACACAACCGAGTGAATTTCACTTCGCTTCACTTACTGTATTGGCAGTTATTTATTTTGTTCTTAATCAGAACAGTGTCTACTTCAAATATTTTTAAAGAGAATTCATTAACCATATATATATTTCCTATTTTTTAAATTTGGAAATAAAATCACATGAAACTGAACAGGAAAATGAATGACAGTAACAAGTATCCAACTCTCTCTCCTGGCTTCTATTGACATACCAAGAGATTTCAAAATATAGAACAATATGTGTTGTGTCAGAAAGGTCAAGAAATTTTTGTCAGGTCTTGTNTTTCCTATTTTTTAAATTTGGAAATAAAATCACATGAAACTGAACAGGAAAATGAATGACAGTAACAAGTATCCAACTCTCTCTCCTGGCTTCTATTGACATACCAAGAGATTTCAAAATATAGAACAATATGTGTTGTGTCAGAAAGGTCAAGAAATTTTTGTCAGGTCTTGTACAGATGAGTTCAGATTTCAGAAGAGTAAGAGGGACGCAAAATTTACTAGATTTAAATAAAGAGATCATCTGAAAATATTTTTTAAAAGATATTAATTGCATCTCATTAGTGCCTTTTTCTCTAAATGGAAAGGCCTGGACATGCGAACAGGCTACATAGTTGTTAGGAAATAGAAGGTGAGTTCTCTGAGTTGTCACATATCTGAATGATAACTTAACACTCTTTTTGTTTTGTGTTTTTAATTGCAGGATAATTATGCCCTGATTAGAAGTTGTTGGCATGGGGAAATTGTAGGCAAGCTAACTAGAAGAAGGGCATCCACTGTGATTGGTTAGGAGCACATATTTATATTTCTCTGATTGGTCCTAAGTTGGAAGTGGAGACAAAAATTCAGGGAAGCTCTCAGTTATTAATCATGTCCTATCTATTTTGGGTTATTATTTGGTATCTTAGATTATTACTAGAGAGAGTGATAATAGCAGGCCTTCTTCCTGGGACAGTTACTACAGATAAAGGGTTGGTTTCCTGGGCTGATTGTTCCAGGCAGTAAGCCAGCATTTATATGTAGTCTGGCTGTTTTGTTTTTCTATTCAAAAAGCAAATTTTTATATTCAAAGCAGATTTTCTTTGTTCCTATTGAACCAGCTACTACTTTTCTTATAGGCAAAATCTCCAACTGATGTTAACAAAATGCACAGTGCACCTCCTGTCAAGGTTCAAATAGATCCCTCAAAATCTCTCCCCAGAATTAATCAACACCCTGTACATAAAAAACACAAGGTATAATAGAAGATTATGTCATGGTGTCATAAGTTTTCCAAAACCTGTAATAGAAGATTATAAGTTCAAGGACTCATTATCCTTTGTACTGGTCTTTGTAATACACCTATTTTGCTGGTGGGAAAAAAACCCAAGGGCTGAGGGTGAAGGTTTGTCCAGGACCTTCAAGCTGTAAGCATGGTTATCCCTTGACACCCTCTTTCCGCCTAGCCTCATATGTCATTAACATCCATTCTAACTGGAAGTAAATGCTTTACTAGAGTTATTTATGCAGTCCGTTATTTAGTATTCTAATTAATGGGTGAAGCTATCCAATATATTTTGCCATCACTTAGGAAGAATAGTTCACCTGGAGAGAAATATGTCAGTGTTTCACTGAGAGTCCTCTTATTTTTCACCAGTCCTGAAGTCTGATTTGAATGATACAAAGTTCTCTAAGGGTTTTACTTGGTTACACTATATGGATGATTTGCTTCTTCACTTGCCTTCTCAAGCTTCCTCACAGGAAGATAGCATCTACTTGCTAAAGCTGTTAGCCTTAAAGGGACAAAAGGTCCCCAAGGAAAAATTAAAGTTTGCCAAACCCAGTTTTGATATTTAGAGCATCTGCTATTAGAACGAGGACTACACCTAGGTCCAGATAGAATTCATAGTGTCATAAGTTTTCCAAAAGCCCCAATTAAGTGTCACCTGCAAGATTTTCTCACTAGCTGGTTATTGCTGAAATTGGATTCTGTAGGTGCATGGATTTATCTCTGGGCTTTCTATTTTGTTCCATTGATCTATATTTCTGTCTTTGTGCCAGTACCATGCTATCTTGATGACTGTGGCTTTGTAGTAGAGCCTGAAGTCAGACAGGTTGATTCCTCCAGTTCCATTCTTCTTTCTCAAGATTGCTTTGGCTATTCGAAGTTTTTTGTGTTTCCATACAAATTGTGAAATTATTTGTTCTAGCTCTGTGAAAAATACCATTGGTAGCTTGATAGGGATTGCATTGAATCTAAGCTGTGGTACATATACACAACGGAGTATTACTCAGCCATTAAAAAGCATATATTTGAATCAGTTCTAATGAGGTGGATGAAACTGGAGCCTATTAGAATGAAGTAAGCCAGAAAGAAAAACACCAATACAGTATACTAATGCATATATATGGAATTTAGAAAGATGGTAATGATAACCCTGTATGCAAGACAGCAAAAGAGACACAGATATATAGAACAGTCTTTCGGACTCTGTGGGAGAGGGAGAGGGTGGGATGATTTGGGAGAATGGCATTGAAACATGTACAATATAATATATGAAATGAATCACCAGTCCAGGTTCAACGCATGATACTGGATGCTTGGGGCTGGTGCACTGAGACGACCCAGAGGGATGGTACGGGGAGGGATGGTACGGGTTTCAGGATGGGGAACACGTGTTTACCTATGGCGGATTCATGTTGATGTATAACAATACATCAATATTGTAAAAAAACCAATACAATATTGTAAAGTAAACTCNGGCTGGTGCACTGAGACGACCCAGAGGGATGGTACGGGGAGGGATGGTACGGGTTTCAGGATGGGGAACACGTGTTTACCTGTGGCGGATTCATGTTGATGTATAACAATACATCAATATTGTAAAAAAACCAATACAATATTGTAAAGTAAACTCCAATTAAAATAAATACATTTATATTAAAAAAAGAAATTGGATTCCAAATTTCTCTTTTTATGCCAAACATTGGCATGTTTTACTAAACAGTAACAAGCCTGATCTGTTTTTTATAGGAAGACCCGGATGACACAGCATTCAAAGCCTTTCAACTATCTTTCAAGGAATGTTTGATGAACCTACTTGCCCTCGGTCCTTTCAATTATTAGATGCCCATTTTCCATTCTGTGTATGAAAAACAAAGGAATGTCCTTTGGAGACTCACCCAAAAACGTAGGACCGCCACTAACCCTGGGGGTATTATAGCTGGGAACTGGGCCCAGTGGCATGAATGTATTCACCTTGCTGTAAGCCATTATGGTCACTGCCTAAATTGTTTTGGGATCTCTTTTAGCAATTTTGGTAACTTGTGCAGTTGAAACTATCCTGAACTCTCATCACATTCAATATTTCTCAGTCAGCCCCCTTCTCCTGTAAAGTTCTTTTGTTAACTGCTCCACGCATAACTCTTTTACACCTAACCTTGACCCTGCTAACTCTTCTCCCCTCGATCACCAATGAAGTCCTTCACAACTGCTTAACGCCGATGGATAACTTCCTGACTCCTCATAATGACCTGCAGGAAATTTCATACTCTGACTTCTCATGGTTCTGCTGCTGCTGCTAAGTCGCTTCAGTCGTGTATGACTCTGTGCGACCCTATAGACCAGGCTCCCCTGGTTCACTGATGGCTTTTATTTACAAAGTGATAATGGCAAATACTGTGCTGTATCTGCTATTGCAATTCCTTTTGATGTCAGCATCAAAAAGCAGCATCTTTACCTGTGGCTACTTCTGCCCAACACACTGAGTTATATACTCTTATACAGGTTTGTGCTTTAGCCAAGTGCAAAGCTGCCAGTATTTATGCTGATAGTAGACATGCTTTCAGATTAGCGAATGACCAGAGTATTGTGTAAGCAATGTAACTCCCTTACTTCCAGTGGAAATAGAATTAAAAACGTTCCTATGTTCAGGAGTTACTGGATGCAATATTAGCTGTGTTAGCTATTATTAAGATTCTGAGGCGTTCCAACTCAGCTCTCTGGAAGCTAAGAGGACTCACCTTCTGACATTTCCACAAGGAATGTTGACTCTAGGGAAACCAACAATAGCAAAAACTCCATCATAGTCTAAAGGGATATTTCCCAAATGATAACTTACAAATCCTGGTTAGAGAAGCCCAACGATTAGCCTCTGAAAAGGAAAAACAAGATTGGAAATTCAACAATTATTGGTTTGATAAAAAGAAAAAGCTCTGGTTTGGACCAAATAACAAGCCAACCTTTCTGGAGACTCTAAAATTCCCACTTCTCTTCACTGTACACACATTAAACCATTGGTTTACTGACAAAATTATAGCCTTCATAAATCAATATTGGCAGGAAACATTAATAAGGCCACAAAAAGTGCCTACCTCACTGTCCCACTTGTCTGAAATACAACCCAGGAAAGTCTGTTTGTATTGCTTCCAGACATTTTAAACTGCCTAATGGACCATTCAAACTCTGGCAAATAGATTTCATACAACTTCCTCCGTCTCATGGAGGATATAAATATGTTTCAGTCGTGGTATGCATGTTTTCAACATTGGACTGAAGCCTTCCCTTGCAGCCAGTCTACTCCCTCTCCTGTGGTTAAAGTCCTTTTGGAAAAGATTATCTCTGCTTGAGGAGCTCTCCTCAAACTTCATAATCATCAAGGAACCTATTTTATTTGTCAGATACTTTAACAAGGTTGTGCCATTGACTGGTTTTATAGCATTTTTCCTGTGCATACCACCCTGAATTCTCGGGTTTGGTTGAACGCACTAACACTAATGACATTATTAAGACTCCATTTGTCTCTGAAGTAAGGACAGAATGTGTCATAAAATCATTGATAGATTTCCCCCTCCATTTACAACAGGAGCAGTAGAAATAGTTGTTCAATCTTAGTTTTGAGTGTTGCCTGTAGCTTTAAAGTAAATTTGAAGGATGAACTAGTGGAGATTAAACAGATATTTTTTTTCCTTAATTGTGCTTTTTATTAAGCTTATAAATGGTTTTAAAATGCATTTCATTAACTTTTAACATAATATTTTGCCTATTTTAAGCTCACTATAGATGAAGTATAGATTTTAAGCTTACTGAGGGATGAACTTCTCTGGTGGCTCTGAAGTAAAGAATCTACCTGCAGTGCAGGAGACCAGGGTTCAAACCCTGGAGAAGGGAATGGCAACTTACTCCAGTATTCTTGCCTAGAGAATTACATGGACAAGAGCCTGACAGGCTACAGTCCACAGTGTCACAAAGAGTCAGACACACCTCACCTGAGCAATTAACACACACAGATGAATAAAATGAATCAATAAGGGAACAGGTGGAAAGCTGGGTGCCAGGAGGTTCAGGAAAGAAACCTGGAGGAGCATTTCATGAGAGTGGAAATTGAAATGGGCTAGTAGATGAGATTCTCTATTTCTCCTTCTTTAGCACTCTTGATTAAATTTTGCTTCTGTACCAGCGAAATTGGCTATTTTTCTTCAAAACCAATTTTCATGTTACTGAATTTTGTTGCAGTAAAGTGATATTTTCCTTATTTTCTTTTTTTTTCTTTTTCATCTTGTATTTTATTCCTCCTCTTCCTCTTTTTTTTCATTCTCTGAAACAATTTATATAAATTGTCAAATAGAAACTTTCAGTTCAGTTCAGTCACTCAGTCGTGTCTGAGTCTTTGCAGCCGCATGAACCACAGCACGCCAAGCCACCGTGTCCATCATCAACTACTGGAATCCACCCAAACTCATGTTCATTGAGTCAGTGATGCCATCCAACCATCTCATCCTCTGTCTTCCCCTTCTCCTCCTGCTCTCAATCTTTCCCAACAACAGAGTCTTTTCAAATAAGTCAGCTCTTCGCATCAGGTGGCCAAAGTATTGGAGTTTCAGCTTCAACATCAGTCCTTCCAATGAACACCCAGGACTGAGCTCTTTAGGATGGACTGGTTGGATCTCCTTGCAGTCCAAGGGACCCTCAAGAGTCTTCCTCAACATCATAGTTCAAAAGCATCAATTCTTCTGCACTCAGTTTTCTTTATAGTCCAACTCTAACATCCATACATGACTAATGGAAAAACCATCTCTAGTCTTTCCCATTCTATTATGTTCCTCTATTTCTTTGCTTTGATTGCTGAGAATAGAAAGTTTAGGAATACCAAATCAAACCAAACAATCCCTCAGCTGCAAAATTCATTCATTGGCTGCTTCCTTTTTCTAGGAAAACTCATCCATTTGTCTTCTAATTAAATGTCAAGTAGCATTTACTTTTTAAGTCCTTCCACCACAACCAAGACCTCTTCCCCTTCCCTCTCCCCAACACACATAGAATCAGTGAATTGGTCAGCTTCCTAAAAAAGCCACTGGCTATGGCTTTACACTAACAAACTCGAGAAGAAGGTGGTGCTAGTGGTAAAGAATCAGACTGCCAATGCAGGGGACCTGGGTTTTATCCCTGGGCCAAGAAGATCCCATGGAGAAGGAAATGGCAATGCATTCCAGTATTCTTGGCTAGAGAATCCCATGAACAGAAAAGCCTGGTGGGCTATAGTCACGAAAAATTAGACACAACTGAGCACACATCATATAAATTCAGTTCACGTATCTTTAAAAGTCTCCCCAATGTCTCAAAGGTAAAGAACCCACCCTCCAATGCAGGAGATGGAGGAGTCATGGGTTGTATCCCTGGGTCAGTAAGATCCCCCAGAGAAGGAAATAGCAGCCTACTCCAGTATTTTTGCCTGGTAAATCCCATGGACAGAAGGAGCCTGGTGGGCTACAGTCCACGGGATTGCAGAAGAGTTGAACAGGACTTAGCTACTAAACAACAACCCACCATACATCTCTGCAGCAAAAGAGTTAAAGTGTATGTTTCCTAGATTTCTTGTATATTTTTGGAGATTATGTCATTAGATCATAATTTGGAGCTAAATCTGGCTATCTGCTTCATGGGCTGTGACTTCTTTTCTTCATGCTTTTGTTCCAATATATTATAACACTGTAATAATCACACAGTTACTAACATCATATTAATTGATCTGTGTACATTTAAAGAGGGCCACGTAAACCACCATTTATTTTTTGCATCACATAAAGTCATGAAAAATATGAGGTGCTTCAAAAAAAGAAAATTAAGATGGAACCAGAGACATTTCTTAAGAAACAAATCGCTAGTCTAGGTTCAATACAGGATACAGGATGCTTGGGCCTGGTGCACTGGGATGACCCAGAGAGATGATATGGGGAAGGCAGTGGGAGGGGGTTCAG
The DNA here is from genome assembly GCA_006410875.1 of Neotragus pygmaeus. Taxonomy (NCBI): domain Eukaryota; kingdom Metazoa; phylum Chordata; class Mammalia; order Artiodactyla; family Bovidae; genus Neotragus; species Neotragus pygmaeus. The sequence continues at coordinate 262,844 of SJYV01018986.1, forward strand.
TGTTGGGAGCTCATGTACACCTGTGGCAGATTCATGTCAANTTGGTGGAATACTGATTATGACAAATAAATCTAACTGTATTACAAGTGAAGCATGTAATCACACTGAAGGAGATAGGGAATAAGGGAGCTGACAAGTAAATTATGTAATTTTTTGTGTGATAAAGGTATGTTTAAGACATAAGAAACTGCCAAGCTGTTTTTGCAAAATAGCTATACTATTAGCTTTCCCTCCAGTATTGTATGGAAGACCTGGGTGCTTCACTTCCTAAATTGCAATTAATATCACCAGCTTTTGTTTTGCTGTGTTGTAAGTACCTGTTGATTTTGAATGAATATGCCAAGCACACTGGAAACTGCACAAAAATGTATTCTAATAAATTTANTCCCTCCAGTATTGTATGGAAGACCTGGGTGCTTCACTTCCTAAATTGCAATTAATATCACCAGCTTTTGTTTTGCTGTGTTGTAAGTACCTGTTGATTTTGAATGAATATGCCAAGCACACTGGAAACTGCACAAAAATGTATTCTAATAAATTTACTTCTTCAGTGAGATGTGTGGGCAATTCTGAAATGACTAAGATTAAACCAACAAATAAGTAATGATGACCAGGTTTTTCATGGTCTGAGAAGGAAGTTACAAACAGGAAAAGAAGAAGGCTAGAGTAAATTTCATGGCGCTGGATGGGTATAAGACCTATTAACACTGACTCTTTTAAAAAGTTATATATCTAGATAGATTTGGATATAACTATCAATGTGTGCTTGTGTGTGTGTGCACCTGGGTACAAACATATATTTTCCTAGCTTTAACCACTAAGAGATAATAAAAGCAGTAATACCTACCCAAGTGATAATCACAATACTGAGCAACCAGAACCTGGTTTTTAATCTTTCCTCAGTGAAAGTACACAAGGGTTTTAGGAAACTTAAAAGACTCCCTAAATGAGGCAGGGTAAGTACAAAACAAAACTGGAGCATTTTGTAATTCCAGAAAATAAAAAAGTACTAAAAAATAAAAAAGGAAGAAAGAAAAGAAGATAAGGCCACAGGATCTCATGTGCAGCTACAACTGAAACAACTTGCACAACAGAAGAAATAACTATGTTCTTAGGTTATACTTCAAATTAAAAGGAGTCAATACAGGCATAAATAACTGAATAAACAACTAGGGAGTAAGGACAGCTCTTCCTGACAGAGACCTCTAGTTAACAAATATAGATCAGNGATCTCATGTGCAGCTACAACTGAAACAACTTGCACGACAGAAGAAATAACTATGGTCTTAGGTTATACTTCAAATTAAAAGGAGTCAATACAGGCATAAATAACTGAATAAACAACTAGGGAGTAAGGACAGCTCTTCCTGACAGAGACCTCTAGTTAACAAATATAGATCAGTTCAGTTCAATTCAGTCTCTCAGTTCATGTACAACTCTTTGTGACCCCGTGGACTGCAGCACACCAGGCCTCCCTGTCCATCACCAACTCCTGGGGTTTACCGAAACTCATGTCCATCCAACCGTCTTCTCCTCTGTCATCCCCTTCTCCTCCTGCCCTCAATCTTTCCCAGCATCAGGGTCTTTTCAAATGAGTCAGCTCTTCACATGAGGTGGCCGAAGCATTGGAGTTTCAGCTTACATTCAGTTCACTTTCCAATGAACACCCAGGACTGATCTCCTCTAGGGTGGACTGGTTGGATCTCCTTGCAGTCCAAGGAACTCTCAAGAGTCTTCAGGCAGTGTAAGGAAAATAGGAAATCACCGCAACCATAGTAATCACTGCTGCAGGCAAGATCTACTGATAAATGTTAAAATAAGGGAATAAGAGTTAAAGAGAAACAGGATATTTGCATAATTTCAAAGAATCTCTCCCCAAACAATTAGTAATTGCTAACGGGAGGGTAGTTACTTTACCGTGTAGAATCCTGACGCCACTTTAACCATGGGATTCAGGTTAGCTTGACCAGTAGTAAAACTCATGGGCACTGTGTCTTGAAATGATGCACAAAGATGAGAACATTGCTTCTGTAGTCTTCTTCCCCATAGCATATGAATTCAATACAGAAGTGAGAGAACACCAGACAAGCCCAATTTGAGAGCCATTTTACAAAATAACTGACAAGTATCCTTGTCAAAGGCAAAGACAGACAGAAGCACTGTTAAAGTATGGAGGAGACTAAGGAGACATGACAACGCAGTGTGGGATCCTGAAGTGTGTTCCAGAACAGAGAAAAAGACATTCATGGAAAGAAGGTGAACTCCAAGCAAACTGTAGTTTAATCATTATTTCAAGTCTAATTTCTTATTTATCATAATTGTTCTGGATAGAGTATACTGTTTTTGAAAGTGTCATGTAAGATGAAATTATCTCAAGGTAAAAGTGACATGTGCTTCTAATCAGGATAGTACTATAGGACATGTTTCAACAATCCTTCTCACCACTCTAAATCCATTAATATAATAGGTAAAATGTAAGTTATAAATGATAGTGCCAAATCCTCCCAATATAAAAAATGAAAGTGAGTGTTAGTCACTCAGTCATATCCAGCTCTTTGCAACCCCATGGACTGTAGCCCACCAAGCTCCTTAGTCCGTGGAATTCTCTCCTCGAGTAGGTATTCATGTCCCTCTCCAGGGAATCTGCCAAGCCCAGATATCGAACCCAGGTCTCCTTCATTGCAGGAAGATTCTTTACAGTCTGAGCCAGCAGGAAAGCCCCCTAATATAAAAGTCTCCTCACAAATCAAAACCAGAAAAGACCAGTGGTGAAGAGAGCTGAAGTCACAGGCCTACTGAGTTCTGGGTGTAGAAACAGGTACAGATGGCTAAAATAGAGCAGTGTGAAAGAACAGTGCTCCAGGTGCAGGAAGGTGATGAATCCAGACTTAGTGAAATGAGGAATCAGAGAGAACAGAGATAATGAGAAGAGATTACAAACTGCATTCTTAAACAGCCCTCTTAAACTTTCCTCCTTAGTTTTCTTTACTACGAGTTACGTATACAATCATATTTGAATCCTCAAACTTCTTTAAAGTTAAATTAGGACAACTTCTAGTCATTGAAATGAAAATGTTAATTTTGGGTGAGGGCTTCTTGGTCCAAATATAATCTTATTAGAAGAAAATCCTCTAGTCATTCCTATTATTTCTGCCTGAAAAAGTAACATGGTATCTGGAGTTGCAGCTGTTGTATTGAAATCATAAGAATGAAACCACACATTATGGATGACAGAGCATGAAGACAGATAGAACCAGCTTCCTTGACGTCATCTTGGGCTTTATAACAGCCTTGGCTTCTTGATTCTGTACGTCTTGTTATGTGAGAAAGACAACTCTTCATTTGAGTGACTGCTTTCTTTTTTACTCAGCAAAATTCAATTTTAATTAGGTGAGAGAAAAACTAACATTATGCTTCATGAGATGACTATGCCAACATAATTCTAAAACATGACTACATCTTGTAGAAGAACAAATAAAAACCAGTAATGAAAGCATGCATTCATTCTAGAAGGGGTGAAAAAATTGAGCATCTGAAAATATCTTCAGTGTAATATGTTCAGGATTCAAAGTGGTAACTGAAGAAATAACATCTATAAAATAATAGAACAAAAATCCATGAAATAAAAACACATAATTAAAAAAAGTGGATTTAAAAAAACACTTGATATCATGGAGAAACTTGATTGTATTAATATAAATCCTTAGCAAAGTGGGAATTTTCTTAATTTCATAAAAGATATCTAAGAAAATCCTACAGAAACATCACATTAAATGATGCAATATTAGAAGCATTTAATTACAGATGTGTCAGTTATAAAACCATAAATGTGTCAATATCATGGGTCTTACTGATTGATCAGAAAAAAAAATGTCTAACTTTGGTAAAAATAATTGACAAAAGTCTACATTTAATTGATATAAGTCAAATCACAGCAGAAATAATAAGATTATGATCACAAAAATGAATATATGCTTGGTTAATAAATTCAAATAGTTCTTATTTAGATTATCGGAAAAGACTGTCGAACTAGATACCAGACTAGGGTATCACCATGGAAGGCACAGATAACTCTGTGTACCTCATCATGTACCATCCACCACTTTTTATGTGCTAACTCAGCTACTATGCAAGTTAGTTCAGTTCTGTTCATTTCAGTCGCTTAGTCGTGTCCGACTCTTTGCGATTCCATGAATCACAGCACGGCAGGCCTCCTTGTCTATCACCAACTCTTGGAGTTCACTCAGACTCACGTCCATCGAGTCCATGATGCCAACCAGCCATCTCATCCTCTGTTGTCCCCTTCTCCTCCTGCCCCCAATACCTCCCAGCAACAGAGTCTTTTCCAATGAGTCAACTCTTCGCATGAGGTGGCCAAAGTACTGGAGTTTCAGCTTTAGTGTCATTCCTTCCAAAGAAATCCCAGGGCTGATCTCCTTCAGAATGGATTGGTTGGATCTCTTTGCAGTCCAAGGGACTCTCAAGAATCTTCTCCAACAGCACAGTTAAAAATTATCAATTCTTTGGTGCTCAACCTTCTNTTTAATTTCATGGCAGCAATCACCATCTGCAGTGATTTTGGAGCCCCCCAAAATAAAGTCAGCCACTGTGACTACTGTGCAGATGATACCCTAATTGCAGAAAATGAAGAGGTACTAAAAACCTCTCGATAAAAGTGAAAGAGGACAGTGAAAAAGCTGGCTTAAAGCTCAGGATTCCCAAAACTAAGGTTATGCCATCTAGTCCCATCACTTCATGGCAAAGAGATGGGGAAACAATGGAAACAATGACAGACTTTATTTTCTTGGGCTCCAAAATCACTATGGACAGTGACTGCAGCCATGAAATTAAATAAAAACACTTGCCTCTTGGAAGTAAAGGTATGACAAATCTAGACAATAATATTAGAAATCAGAGACATCACTTTGCTGACAAAGGTCCATATAATCAAAGCTATGGTTTTTCTGGTAGCCATGTATGGATGTGGGAGTTGGACCATAAAGAAGACTGTGGAAAAATTGATGCTTTTGAACTGTGGTGCTGGAGAAGACTCTTGAAAGTCCCTTGGACAGCAAGGAGATCAAACCAATCAATCCAAAAGGAAATAAATCCCTAATATTCTTTGGAAAGACCATTGCTGAAACTCCAATACTTTGACCACCTGATGCAGAGAGCTAACTCATTGGACAAGACCTTGATGATGGGAAAGATTGAGGGCAGGAGGAGAAGGTGGTGACCGAGTAGAAGATGGCGTTGAATGGCATAACCGACTCGATGGTAATGGATTTGAGGAAATTCAGGGAGATTGTGAAGGACAGGGAAGCCTGGTATGCTGCAGTCCATGGGCTCACAAAGAGTTGGACACTACTGAGTGACTAAACAACAAGTGACTGCTATGTGCCTTTTGTTTTGTCCCACATTTTTGAATGGAAGTTTAGGTTGTCTTATCACATCATTATATAGTGGGTATGTGGAATGCGCATGATTAGTCCCTCAGCTATTGTCCCACTTTTTGCAACCTCATGGACTATAGCCCACCAGACTCCTTTGTCCATTAGGATTCTCCAAGCAAGAATACTGGAGTGGGTTGCCATGCCTACCCAGAGATTGAACCCAGGGAATGTAGGGATAAAAACTTGTCCCTTAATTCTAAGACTTTTAGTTTGAAGATGCCTATGCCTAAGGAGACTGAATCTGATTCAAACGATGATTTCTAGAGCTTAGAACTTGGCGTCCTGGAAGGGAATAAGTATAGTTTACTCGATAGTGTGTGGGGAGTATAAATAATTTGTGGACAAAAGGCAGACTGTGAGAAAATATTTAATAAGCTCTATTTGATGAGACTAATTTTAATATTACATTGAAAGATTTAGTTGGTTAATTATATTAATCAGGTGTGCAACACAGTGAATCACAATTTTTAGAGGTTACACTCCATTTTTGTTATTATAAATATTGGTTATATGTTGTACAATATACCCTTGTAACTTATTTATTTAATACATAGTAGTTTGTATTTAGTATCTTAACCCTATCTTGCCCTTCCCTGTTTTCCTCTCTCCACCTGAAACTACTAGTTTGGTCCCTATATATGTGAGGCTGTTTCTTTGTAATTTTTGCAAGTTTGTTTATATGAAAAAAAAATCTTTTCATTTATTTAAATATTTTTATGAAACTTTGGTATCAAGGCTATACTAGTTTCTCATGACTAACCTTTGTTTTATGCAAAAATTTATTTTGTATGTGTATATATAAAGGATTATTTTTTTCTAAAAGTTTATTAGTAAAGCTTTCTTCTAAAATTGTTTTGTTCTTATTTTGTTCGTCAAGGAGTGAATATGATCTAGGCATTTATTATTTAGCACTTCAGTACCTTTAATTGTTTCTTTCAGTTCAGTTCAGTCTCTCAGTCATTTCTGACTCTTTGCAGCCCCATGGACTGCAGCACGCCACACTTCCCTGTCTGTCACTAACTCTCAGAGCTTACTCAAACTCATCTCCATCGAGTCAGTGATCCCATCCAACCATCTCACCCTCTGTCATCCCTTTTCCTCCTGCGTTCAATCTTTTCCAGCATCAGGGTCTGTTCCAAGGAGTCAGTTCTTCACATCATGTGGCCAGAGATTTAGAGTTTCAGCATCAGCATCAGTCCTTCCAAAGAATATTCAAGACTGATTTCCTTTAAGACTGACTCATTTGATCTCCTTTCAGTCCAAGGTACTCTAAGGAGTCTTCTCCAACACTACAGTTCATAAGCATCAATTCTTCAGTGCTCAGCTTTCCCTACTGTCCAACTCTCACATCCATACACGACCACTGGAAAAACAATAGCTTTGACTAGATGGATCTTTGTTGGCAAAGTAATATCTTTGCTTTTTAATATGCTTTATAATTTTGTCATGGCTTTTCTTCCAAGGAGTAAGCATTTTTTAATTTCATGGCTACATTCACCATCTGCTGTGATTTTGGAGCCCAAGAAAATAAAGTCTGTCACTGTTTCCACTGTTACCCCCTTTATTTGCCATGAAGTGATGGGACTGGATGCCATGATCTTAATTTTTTGAATGTTTAGTTTTAAGCCAACTTTTCGCCTCTCCTCTTTCATTTTCAGCAAGAGACACTTCAGTTCCTCTTCACTTTCTGCCATAAGAGTGGTGTCATCCTTGTGTCTGGGGTTATTGATATTTCTCACAGCAATATTGATTCCAGCTTGTGCTTCATCCACCCCGGCATTTCACATTATATATTCTGCATATAAGTTAAATAAGCAGAGTGACAACATACAGCCTTGACGTACTCCTTTCCTTATTTGAAACCGGTCTGTTTTTCCATGTCCAGTTCTAACTGTTGCTTCTTGACCTGCATACAGATTTCTCAGGAGGCAGGTAAGGTGGTCTGGTATTCCCATCTCTTTCAGAATTTTCCACAGTTTATTGTGATCTACGCAGGCAAAGACTTTGGTGTAATCAATAAAACAAAAGTAGATGTTTATCTGGAATTCTCTTGCTTTTTTATGATTCAATGGATATGGCAGTTCGATCTCTTGTTCCTCTGTCTTTTCTAAATCTAGTTTGAACATCTGGAATTTCATGGTTCACGTACCATTGGAGCCTGGCTTGGAGAATTTTGAGCATTACTTTGCTAGTGTGTGAGATGAGTGCAATTGTGCAGCGGTTTGAACACTCTTTGGCCTTGCCTTTCTCTGGCATTAGGATGAAAAACTGACCTTTTCCAGTCCTGTGGCCACTGCTGAATTTTTCAAATTTGCTGGCATATTGAGTACAGCACTTTCAGAGCATTATCTTTTAGAATTTGAAATAGCTCAACTGGAATTCTATCACTTTACCTCCACTAGCTTTGTTTGTAGTGATGTTTCCTATGGCCTACTTGAATACTTACCTAAAAAGGAATATATAATAGTAGGAAACAAGTATGTAAATACCCATATTTGAAAATCAGTTTAAAATACTCACTGGATTGAGCAATAAATGTGAATTTGACTTTTCCTTCATTGGAAGATCATTTTGGTTAGTATTATTGTTCTTTTTGCAAGAAATCATTTTAATATTCTCTTCACAGAAAGCGGTGAGTTTTCTTTGGCTTTGAAAAGAGTTAAGACATTTTCACCTATCCAGACTCTTCTCTTATTTTTTCATATTCAGCTTTTGAAAACTGATTAAATGAATTATGATTATTGTTTGATGAAGAGTAAATAAATAAAAAAAAGAAACACTAGTCAGATACCAGGAGATGAAATAAGGTTTCCTCAAGTGAAGTATAATTTTTATTTCGTTTGGATATAGTTGAGCCAGGTAAGTTGGATAAGTAGGTGTTTAACTTATCGCCTCAGACCACAAAATTTTGATAGAATGGCAAAGATCTGAACTGGTAATTTGGCTCATACATTTCCGTAAATATTCTAACATGGGAGACTAAATACACCCATCAGGAGATTCAGTTATAATCGAAATTTAATTTTTAAAGTAAAAAAACTCAAGGGAAAAATTTATTATATTAAAAAAGTGAACTCTTTTTTTTCTTTAGATACTTTTCCCAGTAGGCTATTACAGAGTCTTGAGTAGAGTTCCCTGTTATATACAGCAGTTCTTCCTAGTTATTTATTTTCTATATAGTATTATATATATGTCAATTCCAATCTTCTAATTTATCCATCTCCCCACTTTATCTCTTCAAACCATGTTTGTTTTCTACATTTGTGACTCTACTGGGTTTAGAAAAGAATTTCATTTTTACTCTATTTTTTTTTAGATTCCATGTATAAGTGATATCATATGATATAATGGATTCTCCTTGCTATATACCTGAAACCAACACAACATTATAAATGAACTATACTCCAATAAAATTTTTAGAAAACAAAATTAAAATTAAAGAGACCAATTCTTCTTTAAAAGATTGTACTTTGGAGACTGAAATCTTACATCAGCATGCTCACAAGGATTTTATGTGCTACTTATTAATCTGTAATATTCTTTAAAAATGCTCACAACAAGGAAACCTTAGAAGGCAAACATATGGGAAAATATATAAGAAAGTAGTTGAGTTATTTACTTTCTTAAAATTCTCTTAGGTGAATACAGCCATACAAAAGTAGCAACTGGTACTAGCAGTTCCAGTTTTTAAAAATTTGTGGTCTACTTCTAATAGTTGTACCTTACATTTGATGGGCAAGTTAAGTAACCCATTTAAAGTACTTTTGGAGATTTCCTTTGTACTAGCCTGCTGTAAAATTTACTTATGTAATATCCTTTCTTTACTAATGGTTTTAAAAAAACACATATGGTTTTTCTATCCACAAAGCTAACTATATCTGCCATAAGAGCTCATGCATGATAACCTTTAAGAAATCTTGACCATCTTTAAAAATTAAAAAAAAAAAAGACAGCATCACTTTTCAAAAATATTGCTTAGTAATATTGGTGTTTTGAACAGATTTCATACTCTATCCAAAAATAACTGGATACAAACTCACTCTTACCAGCACATCTCTACTCTTTGAAAATTAGAAGCAAGTGGTCCACTAGACAGGCTTCCCAGGTGGTTAGGTATGTAAAGAGCCTGTCTGCAGTGCAGGAGATACAGGGAAGATCCCCTGGAGAAGGACCTGGCAACCCACTCCAGTATTTTTGCCTGGAGAATACCATGGACAGAGGAGCCTGGCAGGCTACATTCTATAGGGTCACAAAGAGTTGGACACGACTAAAGCAACTGAGTATACATAGTCCACTAGTTCCCAGGTTTCTGAAGGGAAAAGTAACAGTTTTACTCAAGTGACTTTGTCTAAAATTAGCACAACTCCTAGAGGAGAACATAGGCAAAACACTCTCTGACATAAATCACAGTAAGATCCTCTATGATCCACCTCCCAGAATACTGGAAATAAAAGCAAAAATAAACAAATGGGATCTAATTAAAATTAAAAGCTTCTGCACAACAAAGGAAACTATAAGTAAGGTGAAAAGACAGCCTTCTGAATGGGAGAAAACAATAGCAAATGAAGCAACTGACAAACAACTAATCTCAAAAATATACAAGCAACTTATACAGCTCAACTCCAGAAAAATAAA
>SJYV01018986.1:274882-336633 GCA_006410875.1 Neotragus pygmaeus
TACTCAGCCATTAAAAAGAATACATTTGAATCAGTTCTAATGAGATGGATGAAACTGGAGCCTATTATACAGAGTGAAGTAAGCCAGAAAGAAAAACACCAATATAGTATACTGACACATATATATGGAATTTAGAAAGATAGTAAGGATGACCCTGTATGTGAGACAACAAAAGAGACACAGACATATAGAACGGACTTTTGACCTCTGAGGGAGAGGGAGAGGGTGGGATGATTTGGGAGAATGGCATTGAAGCATGTATACTATCATGTAAGATATGAGGCGCCGGTCTATGTTCGATGCAGGATGCAGGATGCTTGGGGCTGGTGCACGTGGATGATCCAGAGAAGTTGTGGGGTGGGAGGTGGGAAGGGGATTCAGGATTGGGAGCTCGTGTACACCTGTGGTGGATTCATGTTGATGTATGGCAAAGCCAATAGAGTATTGTAAAGTAAAATAAAGTAAAAAAATAAATAAATAAAATAAAATTAGCACAACTAATGTTTATCACATGGCATAACTTTATAAGAGATATGATTAGCTTTAAGGTACAACAACACTTAATAGTGTTAGAGGTGGTAACATCTCTAACACCCATGTTAAAATTCATTTGGTTTGTACAAATGTTCATTTTATACCACCTGAAAAATCTTTCATGTTAGGAAAACATGTTGTAACTATTGATATGATTAGATATGTAGGTATTATTCAGAATTAATCACTTTGACATTCTCACAAAGGTAAATATTAATGGCAATAATAAATTCACAAATTGATGTCATTTTGAATTACAGCTCACTTAAAGTTGTAAATTGAAATCAGCTAAATAAATGAATAAATGCCTATATTTATTCAAGCTTTTTAGAGAAGGTCCAGATTAACTCTTTCTAGATGTTTGGCAGTTTTCTATGTTAAATGTTTTTCTTCATATAGTCCTGTAACAAGAGAAAAAGAAATAAAGAAATTCTGCATGAAGGAGAATGTGTGAAATTTTATTGGGTTTTAACTTTTGGCTGATAGAGCCAACTATCAGCTGAGATGAGCTGCGTGATGATTAAATTTATGTGTTTGCTTGGCTGAGTCACAGTGGCCAGGTATGTAGTCAAGCATTCTGGATGTTTCTGTGAGGAGGTTTTCAGGTTAGATCAGCATTCAAGTTTGTGGACTTTGAATAAAACAGATTCTTCTCCGTAATTTGAATAGATCATGTCCAAACAATCGAAGGCTTAAATGTAACTGAGATTGACTTACCCGGAGCAAGAGGGAATTTTCCTAGTAGACAGCCTTCAGATTTGACCTGCAACATCAGCTCATCCAGGATCTCCTACCTGCTGGTCCACCTTGGAGATTTGCTAGGTTCCATAATCCTATGAGCGGATTCCTTAAAATAAATCTCTATCTAAAAATATGCATCCTACAGTGTCTGTTTCTCTGGAGAACCATGACAAATAGAAACTGCAAACTGGCCACTTGAAGTCTTCATCCCCAGCAGGTCATTTTGAGAGTGTTTCAAATGCATTAGATGTTCTAAGAGGGAGCTTTCAGGGCATCCTTCTTTTGGAGCCATCCTTGAAGGCTCTGTGTAATCTTAGGTCACAGGTGATTTGTTGTGCTTATATTGGCTAAGATGATGGTTTAAAAGCTAGAGATATGCATTTCCTTCTTGCCTTCTTGACACCTCACTCCCTCATCCACTGATATCCAGCCACATAATATTCTCTTACCTTATCCTCTCACTTGCCTGAAAAACTTTGTGGACTAATTTAAATACCAGTGGGAATCAGGTAGGCAATGTCAATTAATGAAGCTGCTCAGTACATGCATATTAAACCGAAAAATATGCTTATTCCATTTTCCTATAAATATGTGACCCTCTACTTCCATTTTGTGTTTTCTGTCTTTTGTTAGAGACCTTTGTATAGATAAGATTTCCCTCTTTTAGGAGAAACAATAATGTAAGCATTATGATAAAAGGTTGAGGTCAACTGACCTTGACCTCCAAGTGAGACAATAGGGCTGGTGGATAGTACAATATGGGGAACTGGAAATATCATTGACTTGAAAGCTTGAGCCTGTTTTTAAGTGTTAGCTTAAATTTATAGAAGAGGAAGTTTTATAAAATATTCTTTCATCAATCATCCACAAGCTTTTACACTTCATATTTTAACAAATTACTTACATCATACCTTGAAAGTAACAGTAATGCATTGTATTGTCACAACACTTTGAATAATGCTGCTGTTATCAGGTGGAACTTGGGAACCTCAGTTATGCACCAAAGTTTTCAGCTAATTGAAGCACACCCAGATTATTTTACCCAGTCATCTTCCGGCAGGGGTGGCATGGACTTTGATACTTTTATGATTTCTTGCCTATCTCTAGCATTTAATTTTCACCTAGCACTGGTGCCTTTTAAAAATGACAAATCTGTCCTTAATATGCAGATAAATAATTTCAGGCACTTTCTAAACATTTGGTATGCCAAAACTTTGTAAAAGTGTGATTCTAATAAATATTTTCTGTTGAATGTCTAAAATATTTCCAGTCCATGGTCTTATTTAAGAAAAATAAATAAATATGCCATCTTATTTTGATGTATTTGATATATTATTTTGCCTCTTTACATAATTTAATTAAAATGTATTTTAGTCTATCTACATTGAAAGATATCTTAAGAACAAAGCTCCTCCAAATATTTTATTGCATCAGTGGTGGGGATGATATTGGTGATGTTTATTAATATAAAGGCTCAATGGAGAATTATCTAAATAACTCAGTTTAGGGGAAAAAAAATGTTTTGCTTTTCCTCCTTTCTTTTTTTCTTTCCTTCCTAGTTAATATTTTTTCTATAGCAGTTCATTTGTTTTTATTTTCTGAGCACTGTCAATAATGTATTTCTTTCCTGCACTGGTTGCTGAAAATCTCAAAGCTAGATTTGTATTCTGTCATTGGGAATGTATTTTCAGAATGAAACTACATAAAGGTTTCCTACTCTTTTCTTCTAGTTTTCCTTAATTTTATCATTTCCAGTGTAGAATATATTATTATATATAATATATTAGATATATCTGTGTGCATATCATATATACAATTTTTTTTTGGATGTTCCAATCCTTAGGGAAAGGGAGAACATTTCATTGATTGTAGGTGCTCAATAGCACTTTTTGGACTTAACTGACAGATAAACCTGTTAAAATTTGCTTCAGACAAAACAATCTCCTATTGGATGATTGACTTTAACTTTCTTCTATATATTTCAATAAGTGAAGAGTACAGAGGGAGTAAAGATAACAACAAAATATGTGGATTAATGGGGAAGACAGTTTATTTTAATTCTGATAATAGAAATACACTGAATAGACTCAGGCTTATTTTTTATTATCTGAATTTAAAGAAAGCAAAATCAAGGATGACTTTATGCCATTTTATTCTGACCAATAGCAGCAATGGAGAGATTATGGGTGTGGGCACAGGAAGAGCTGGCTTTGTTTCTGATCAAGCTAAGTTACGAAACAGTAACAATATTTGTAAATGTGTGTTGAGTTCCAGTAAGTAAGCTCTTTACAATTTTTATCTGTATCTTTTACAATAACAATATGAGGTAGGTGATATTATTAAATTCACTTTGTAGATGTAGAAACTGAATAATTAAGCCACTTACCGTTCGTGAACACCAAAACCTTATCTCTTTTTCCTTCTTATTTCAGAAAAATTAAGACAAATTCTCATAATTCATTATATAGCTATTACATAAAGCTAAACTGTTGCCATTTTCCTTCCTGTGACACATGATATTTTTCAAGACTGATTGAATATTAGCCTTATTTGATAGTATATATGACCAACAGTTGATTTACATTTGGTAAATCTAAAGAGAAATGCAGTTATTGGGCTAAACCAAACTTCATTTACATTACTTCAACAGGTAGAATAAATTGTGTGTTTTAAATTTCCTGTTTTATAAAAAGGAAAAATGATCTGACAGGTGATGTGGATATACATTTTTTCTGAGTATGTGTGTGTTCACTGGGAAGATAATTATATTTTCATCTGATCCTTTTCAATATAACTGTCCTTACCCTATAATATGCTATGCTTGTCTATTATTTACTTTGTGGTAATTTAATATAAGTTGTTACTAGGCTGTAGTCTGGGAAGATTCCCAAAACTTCAGGTTCCCTATCTAGCAAAGGCACAGGTTTAATATGTAACTCATTCATTCTTTATGTTCTTAAATTTTTCTTTTCAAAAGATACTTTATTGACCAATCAGGATTTGTAAGAACTGAACATTTCCACTTTTTATAGAGCTTTTTATTTTGAAAAAATATGTCCTTTCATGATAATTTGTTATGTGTATAGGTTACATGGGAATTTGCTGGTAGTTCACTCAGTAGAGAATATGCCTGCAGTGCAGGAGACTCGAGTTCAATCCCTGGGTCAGGAAGATCCCCTGGAGAAGGCAATGGAAAGTCTTTCCAGTATTTTTGCCTGGAAAATCCCATGAACAGAGGAGCCTGATGGGCTACAGTCCATGAGATTGCAAGAGTCAGACATCACTCAGCAACTAAATCACCACCACATAGGTTATATAAAAGAAAATATATTAATTTTTTATTCTGTGGGAAATCTCTTCATATCATTAGTTTATAGACTTAAAATAGATTAAATGCAATCCTTATCAAGCTACCAATGGTATTTTTCACAGAGCTAGAACAAATAATTTCAAGATTTGTATGGAAATAAAAAAATCTCGAATAGCCAAAGCAATCTTGAGAAAGAAGAATGGAACCAGAGGAATCAACCTGCCTGACTTCAGGCTCTACTACAAAGCCACAGTCATCAAGACAGTATGGTACTGGCACAGAGACAGAAATATAGATCAATGGAACAAAATAGAAAGCCCAGAGATAAATCCACACACATATGGACACCTTATCTTTGACAAAGGAGGCAAGAATATACAATGGAGTAAAGACAATCTCTTTAACAAGTGGTGCTGGTAAAACTGGTCAACCACTTGTAAAAGAATGAAACTATATCACTTTCTAACACCATATACAAAAATAAACTCAAAATGGCTTAAAGATCTAAATGTAAGACCAGAAACTATAAAACTCCTAGAGGAAAACANTTCACTTTTCAGTTTCATGCATTGGAGAAGGAAATGGCAACCCACTCCATTGTTCTTGCCTGGAGAATCGCAGGGACGGGGGAGCCTGATGGGCTGCCGTCTATGGGGTCACATAGAGTCGGACACGACTGAAGCAACTCGGCAGCAGCAGCAGCAGCATGGTCAGGGGTTTGAGCCCATCCTTGCAGAAAACTCCTGGGTTCTTTGAATCCTGAGTAGATTGGGTCCCCTAAGCCATGTCTGTCCCATAGGAATGAAAGAAACCCGATCTGGTCCTGGAGCCAGAAGCCATCTGGAAATGTGCTTTTGTTTAGTCCCCTTGGTCAGGTTTCAGGTAGGACTTTGGAGAATGATGAGACGGGTTCTACAGTTTTTAAAAAATCCATCAGACATTAAAAATTTTTTTTTTATTTATTTGGCTTCACTGGGTCTTTGTTGTGGCATGCGGGATCTTTAGTTATAGCATGCAAACTCTTAGTTGTGGCGTGTGGGATCTAGTTCCTTGACCAGGGATAGAACCCTGGGCCACCTGCATTGGGAGCGTGGAGTCTTTGCCACTGGACCATCAGGGATGTTCCCATCAGGTATTTTAGACCAAGAGTCTGCTCTGTGCCAGGCACTGTGAAAGTGCTAATAAAAAGTGTGGTTCTTGTCCCTGTGGAACTTTTTGGAGGAGACACACAACAATTATGCTTCAGCTATCAAGCTGCACTGGGGGACACAGTGTGGAGCTGCAAAGTGGGGCACCTCACCAGAATTGGGGCTCAGGGGTGGTGAGCTGGGCTGTTGCCTAAGAGAATTCCAGAAATGGAACAGATCTAGCATCCTTCAGTATTTAATGAGCTCCTTCTTTAGCCAAAGAGAGTGCTGGCTTCTGTAAGACAAAGGAAACATAGTTTTAATAATAATAATAGCAACCATTTTCTGAGCACTTACTGGGTGCCGGGCACTGTGCCAACTGCACTGTTTTACATGAATTTTCACAGTAAATCTGCAGAGCAGTCCAGTAAAATAGGTTCCATTGTTATCACCATTTTAGAGAAGAGGACACTGAGCCCAAGAGGGGTTACATAACATGGACATGATCACAGAGAACTATATGGAAGAATTGGGATTTGAGCTTAGGTTATCTGTCTGTGGCCAAAGCCAGTGCGCTTAACCATCATTATACCAACACTATACCAACTTCATAGTTTGGTAAATTTGGTCCTCTGAACTCTTTAACAGAAAAAATTGCACATGTGCCCGTAGACCCATGATGCTAAAGCAGCACATGATGACATAAACATGGTGCAAAATGTTTTAAGGCTTCCAAGGGAAGAGAGGTAATTTTATCTAAGTCATAGATGGGGATGGATCATAAGAGCTGGTGACTGAGGCGGTTTCCTTGTCAGGCTTCTCCAGTGGCCCATTTCCCAGATGGCAGCTGTGTGTCCGGTGGTGGTGAAGCTCTTCCTTGTGGCTGATGCTGTCCCGGCTGGAGATTCAGGGCAGATGAGAGGCGCGGGCCCGCTGTGTCCTCCAGATGGGGTAGACCTGCTCCAGCCTCTGTGGCCTGCCTGTGGAGGTCCTCCCGCTGCCATCACTCCTCATTGGTTCTCCAGGGTCTCTAGATCACTTGAGCTAGCTCTCTTCCGCCAGGTTTCCCCAGACATGAGCAGCCTACTGTGGGCTTCTCTGCCTCTGTGCTTTCACTCTTAGAATCCTACTGTTGAAGGTCAGCGTTGCAGGTTTTTTCCTTTGTGAGAGTTTTCTCCAGCTGGTGCACCTCAGAGGTGCTTGCTGGGGACATTCTCACCCACATGGTTTCCCTCTTGGGTGTTTCTCACAATGCCTTGCACCCTGAGTAATAGATGAAGAGTTTGTTTGGTTCAGTGTTGAAAAACCCGAGTAAGAAAATTGTCTCCTTGGTCTCTTAGGAAGCTTGATTTTCTAAATGTTTTCATTACTGACAGGCTCTTCCAAATGTTCTGGCCGTATTTTCTCTCTGGATTTCATCTTCACATCGTCACCACTTTCCACGTGTGGATTACTCACTCGGTGGATTAGCTGCAGTGAATGTTTAATCTGTGGGGCTTTGCTTGCTTCCTCCCTTTGGCAGGCTGTTTCTCTTGGCCACTATCTGGCTGCACTTAGAAGAAGAAAACTAGTTGTCAGGCTCCAAAGCAGAGTCTTCCTCAATAGGAAGTCCGAAGCTAAACAGAAGTGATATTTGGATTATCACATCCTTCTATTCGTTGGGTGGCCACGGCTGCCCGTGTCCTGGGGTATTATGTTAAATACCTCCACTTTCTATTATTTTCCTTCCTGGGATTTCCTCCCTCAAACACAGCTTGTTGCAGCTTTGAGGTACTCAGAGAAACGATATTTAGTTGGCTTTTCTCATCCTTCCCTTTCCAGTCAGGTTTTCATGATTTAATGACTATTTTCCTGCATGCCAGTCTGTCCAGATCGAGGGGTGGTCCGGGTGTAGTTATCAACTGTGCTACTTTTCTTTTGAAGATGTGGTGTCTGTAGAACTGATGGTGGGATCAGAAATTTCTGGGCAAGTATACTAGTCTTTTCTGATGTTCTTTCCCTGAAAATTCAATAAACTCTGTCTCAACGCCCAAGATTCATTGACTGGGACGTAAAAGTTTTCTTTGCTCTCAGTACCTGGGCCAAACCTCCTGAGTGCAAAAATGTGCAGTTTTTCTTTTACCAATACCTATTTTCTGAAGGGGGCTTCCCTGGTTCAGTTCAGTTCAGTCCCTCAGTTGTGTCTGACTCTTTGCGACCCCATGAATCGCAGCACTCCAGGCCTCCCTGTCCATCACCAACTCCCGGAGTTTACTGAGACTCATGTCCATTNGGAGAGAGGCTCCCGATACTGATGGTATCTGCCTCAGGATGACCTTTGGGGTTATCTCATCCATCTCTCTGCCTAGGGTCAGCCTGGTCCCCTGGGGGTGGCAGGCAGCTGCTGGCTTCTTGATCACCTCCAGAGAAAGCAGATCTACCTGCTGTTCTTCACTGGGTGTGGCCAGTGTCTCCCATGCCATGACAGCCCCTCTGCAGGCTGGCACCCACCACTGCCCCTGGAGCTTTAACCACCTCTCCTCCACATTCCATCACATCTCCGTCTTACAAATGCCGCCACTGAGGCTCAGAGCACAGTTAGAAATAAGAGGGCCAGGAACGGAGCCAAGGTCTGCTTGAACCAAAGGAGCAGCAACCCCAGAGGATGGGAAAGAAAGGAGGGGGTGCCCCGCCACATGGATCCGCTAGACACAGCCTCTATACCAGTTTTCCTCGGAGCCTTTCTGGATTGTATCTTTCACTGTGTCAAGCAAGAGCCTCTTTGCAGAGCATCTAGAGCAGCTTCCACAGAGGTAATTTGGGGATGCAGACAGATGTGGAGGTGATCAGATGGTGATGATGTTTGTTGGTGATGGCAGCTTCCGCTCAGCTCTGCCTGGGCAGAGGACAGCTGCTCACTCACACATTAGGAGGAAGGGGAGTGCGCACCCCCAGAAAGGCCACAAGGAGAAAACCCTGGCTAACAGGAGGCCCTCTGGTGACCTCCTGGCCTTCCTGCACCTCTTCTCCAGGTTCCACTCCTGGGACCTGTGCTGGCACCCCCCGATGTCTCCCATGCCAGCTGGCTGGGGATTGCTCCCTGCCCCTTGCTGCCCTCCGTCTGGCTGGCTGGCTGGAGCAGGCTGGGACGGGTTCCCTGCCGGGGACACTCCTGCCCCGCCACGCTACCGCTGACAAGTGCTGACTTTTCCTCCCCCTCGCCTGGCCTTCCTAAACAGGCTGCCTGTGTTCGGGGCTGGGAGGGGCTGGGGGGAGGCACTGTGACGCCTCTCATCCTGGCCAACGTGGACGCCTTCAGGGCAGGCAGTGGGATGGAGCCTGGGGTGGCAGAGTTGGCTGCTAGGACCCGGTGGATCTTCACAAGCAGCCTCTACCTGGTCTGGGGGAGCGAGGCCCAAAAGGATGGTATGAACTAGCCTAACCATAAGGTGGTCAGCAAGACAGAATCCTTCCAAGTCTTACCTCTGCACAAGGCAGGTTCCAGAGCTTCGGGTTCTGAAAGGTTTGGGGGTTTCTGATGTCTCTGAGAATCCGAGCAAAACTCTGCACCCTCTCCCAGTCGCACTGTATTTTGCAGACAATTTCTGGCGTCTGCAAACCCCCCACCCCACCCTTTCTTTTTCCTGGGGATTTTCTGAAAGAGCTGCCTTCCTGACGTGGTGGCCGGACCAGGGAGTGTCCCCAGAAGGCCCACAACAGGAATCTGGGGGAGGCCTCTTGACGCCTCATTAAAACATTCCGAAGAAAACCCAAATTCCCGGGAGGGTTCAGCCCCCTCCTCCTTCTCTGTCCACAGGCGCTCCCAGAGCTGCGGGTGGAGGGGTGGGGGTGTTTAAGGGCAGGTGATATAAAAAGCTTCAACAAATCAATACCAAAAAAAAAGACAAATAACCCATAGAAAGAGGGGTAATGGCTCTGAGCAAGCTCTTAGAAATGGACCATAAACCAACGTGCAAGTCCAGAGGCTCACTGATCATTAGCAAATTAACATGACAAGAGACACTATTTCTCCTGTCATTCTCATTAAAATGACAAGAGACACCAGGCAAACGTGAGGAAAAGAATCTTCAGACCATCCCTTGAAACGGAGAGTATGCGTTAGAGGTCTGCTGGTCACTCCTAGGGCCGGAGTACAAACCCGCATGGGCGTTTTAGAGGGCCGTTTGGCCATGTCTCTTGAAGTAAAAAAAAAAATATGCATGTTCTCAGACCCAGCAATGACAGGATCTAGAAATATCCTACAGGGAAATGGTTGCACAAGGACACAGGAGGGCATTTCAAGGGGCTTCCCAGCCACCATCTGAAATCTCTCTCTCTCTCTCTCACACACACACACTTGAAAATTATGCAGAAACAAGCTAAATGTACATTTCAAGGGACTGCTAATGAATCTCAGGCTTTGGAAATACTACACAGCATTAAAAAAGACAGATTTATATTTACTGACATGAAGGTCTCCAAGATACACCTTTAAGTAGAAAAATGCATATTGCAGAGCCCTTATCTACAAACTGCCATCATTTATTAAAAAACAAACAGAAAATGACAGACTAAAACTATCTACTTTGTATGGACACCAAAGGGACCTTTTTGGAGAAAAAGCTCTAGGAGAATATCTCCCACCCAGACTGTTTTTAAAAAAAGCTTTTTCTCTAGAACAGAGAATGGAGTTTGGGAGGAATCAAGGTTAATGTCTCTTTAATCTCTATTACTTGAATCTTCTATAAGAAAGAACATATTCAAGTATAGTTCTGAAATTAAAATAAGACAATAAAAGTAAAATAGCCAAAGGATTCTACTAGAAAGAAAGAAGAAAGAAAAGGAGAAAAAAGGAAACCAGAGGGAAATATAGGGGTCTCCTGCCAGCAGAAGCTCTCACCCTACTTTGGAGGAAGAAGCTCAGTGCAGGTGTCTGAAGACCTGAGCTGAAATCCAACCTGGGGCACAGACTCACTGTGTGGCCCTCAGGGCCCTTTCCCATAAAATGGGTGGATGAACAGATGGAATGAGAAAAGACTTGTGATGGTTTCTAGCTCAGAATCCAGGGATAGCCACTCTTCAATACACAGTCAGTTCCTCCCCATCTGTAAAAGTGAGCCCCTTTGGCTAGCTGACCTTGGAGCATGCTGGGAGTGCTTCCGTGGAGTCCCACCCACCGTGGCCTCTCCTGAGTCTGACCCTGAGGTCATATCTCTACACTCTAAGCCTGCCCCTCCCAACCCCACAATGCCAACCTTCGGCTGCTCCCACTGCCAGTTTCTCCTTCACAATGTGCATGCGAGGGTGTCCTTAGGATGAGGCATCCCCAGTACAAGACCACTCCTTTCCCCGCTCCCTCACTCAAAATCTGCCAGCCCATCTCTTCCTCCAAAACGTCACCCCACCTGACCCTCAACCTCACAGCTACTCTCCTCTGGCACAGAAAAGATGAAAGGCACAAGAGGGACCAGCTGAGTCTGGCCACAGCCAGTATCCTCCCACTGGGAGACCTCTTGGTCCTGCAACTGTGAGGTCCCTGGACTGGGGCCAACTGGGTGGGCAGTATGTCGGTTTGGTGATGGGACGCTATCTGCTGAGGATGAAGCGATATCCACTGGGTGTAGGAGAGGATGTAGGCAGACTGAGTTTCTTGCTGGCTCCAGCTGAGCCCAGGGGGCCCACAGCCTGTTGGGGGAACCCTCAGGCCATATCCTCTATCCCTAGAGCCAGGGGAGGTTCAATGTACTCATGTCCTGTGTATCAGCCATAGATGATCCAATAAGGCCCCAGGGCAGACCCAGCCTTGGCATCCTTTCTCTTTCCCTACCCTCAGCCATGGGCCAGGGCTAAGCCAGGCAAATTCTTTGCATGTGCCTCAGCTTCCCTGGAAAACAGTGTGGGTCCCCATGGGTCCCTGATAGAGGCACAGGGCTTGACCATGGTGGACACGCAACAGATAATGGTCGTTATTGGTTGTGTGAAGGTCAGTTAAAGGAGACAAAAACAGAATCCTTTCTCAGAGGGTTGTTGCAAAGATTGAACTAGCTAATATTGTAAAGTGCTTAGAACAGTGTTTGGTAAGTAGATAGCAGTACAGAAGCATCTATTAAATAAAAACAAGAAAAAAAAACAGACTTGGGTGCAAGTGTGATCACAAATACACAACACATACATATGCACAACCATGCTCCTGCAAGTCACGTGCAGACACACAGCCTCAGACACACGTGAACTCACACAAGGACTCGGACACTCACACTCACACAGACCCAGAGAGTACCACACTCCAAGTCCCACTGTGCCCCTCTTGGAGACACAGATATACTCAGGTCACCCACACCCATGACCCCATCTATTCCTCAACAGTCGCTTGCACACATGCATGTCCACAGACCACGCTGGCTGGCCCTGCACAGTGGCTATGCTCACCACCTTGGAAGGGGCCCTGGAAAAGGTGACCCTGGCCCGAAGGGAGGCTGGGAAATAGCTCTGGACCCTGGTATTCACCAGGGTTTTGCAGCACGCCTGCACAGGGTGCTGATCACCTCTGAACCTCTGCTTCCTCATCAACAAATCCTTGTATGCGGCGATGTCTTTGGCTTTGGGGTGCCATGCTGTGTGGGCATGGACAACAGTGAATGGGATGTGCTAGAGCCAACAGAGAAGAGGAGAGCTGCAGATCAGGGAATTCTTAGGCAAATGTTTCTTTCTTGGTGTCTTTTTGCGGATAGGGAAACTGAGGTGGGGACAAGGACAGGACAAGGTTACACAGGCTTTGGCAGAACTGGAGGAATCTAAGAGCTCCCGCCTTCCCACCTGGGGCTCCCTCTGGACAGGGAGCCAGGCAGGAGGGGGCCACCTGCCTGTCTCTCTAGAAGGCAAATACCCGCACCTGGGAGGTGAGGGGTAGCAACTGGGGCCTTGAAGTCAGACGCACAGGCGGACAGTCTCCTCAGGAATGGCTGGTCCCCCGAGACAGGGCTGCTGTGGGATCTGACTGACGCCCCAGGAAATGATCCCAGACCTGGCCCAGAATGAGGAGGGTACTCACGCTTCATGCCTCCAGCCCTCAGCCCCTGCCAGTTTTTTCCTGTTTTTCTTTGCTATTCTTGGTCTGTCTACTCCTCCTGCCCTGGGGAGCTCTCACTCCCATCCTCTTTGTCTCTATCTCTCTCTTCTCTGTCTAACCTCATCTCCTATTCTGTCGCTTCTTATCCCACTGGTCCCCTGTTGGCCTCTGCTCTCAGGAGGGTATGATGTGGGTCCCCTCACGCACCCGATTGAGTTTCTCTTGTGGGAGTGTTTTGGGAGGTCAGTCTCCTTCAGGGGACCTCCATCCTTCCTCCATATACCACACCATACCCACCTCCCTGGGCAGACATCTTCCAATCTGGATGAAGCTGGACATGAGTGCAAGCATGCATGTGTGTGTGTGTGTGTGCAATGGTGCAAACTGGAGGGGGTCCCTGAACCCTACCCCCTGACCTCAGACCAACAGCCCTGTGTCCCAGATTGCAAACAAAACTTGCAAAAAACACAGGCCCCCAGAGCAAAGTCTGTGGGATCCTGCCTCAGGGCCAAAGCCCAGTCTTCGGCTAGATCACACTGTCATTTTCAAGGGAGACACAGAGCAGAGATGCTCTCAGAAGCAGAAGACAGGAGAACCCCAAACACAGATTTCCGGACCTGGGACCCCAACCCCAGGCTTCAGAAATAAGGAAACCTTATAGGCATCTGCACCCCAGAGTCCAGACATCCCAGAGACAGCAGGCACCAAAGATCCCGGGCTGGAGGGGACCCCCACCCAAAGTTCAGATTATTGGGGAGAACTCAAGCCTCTGAGCCCTGGACACACATCCCTCCTCCAGGGAACCCAGAGCAAGCCCGAAACCTGTCCGGGAGTGTGAGCGGGTGACTTACCAGCGCGTATGCGGAGCTGAGCACCGGGCAGCAGAGCAAGAGCGCCAGGCCGGGCGCGATCCGGGCGGCCCCCATCGCCACCGCCTAGGGCCCCGTCCCTCGGGGCAGCCGCCGCCGCCGGCCCTGGTGGTGGTGGTGGTGGTGGTGGGGTACAGAGCTGCGTCAGGCCGGGCTGCCCCGCCCACGCCACGGCCTAGGGGACCCCGGAGGCCCGGCGGCCCGAGGCCCCGGGGCCCGGNTTTCGCTTTCCTCTTTCACTTTCATCAAGAGGCTCTTTAGTTCTTCATTTTCTGCCATAAAAGTGGGGTCATCTGCATATCTGAGGTGATTGATATTTCTCCTGGCAATCTTGATTCCAGCTTGTGTTTCTTCCAGTCCAGCGTTTCTCATGATGTACTCTGCATATAGGTTAAAGAAGCAGGGTGACAATATACAGCCTTGACGTATTCCTTTTCCTTTTTGAAAACAGTCTGTTGTTCCATGTCTACTTTCTAACTGTTGCTTCATGACCTGCATACAGATTTCTCAAAAGGCAGGTTAGGTGGTCTGGTATTCCCGTCTCTCAGAGTTTTCCGCAGTTTTTTGTGATCCACACAGTCAAAGGCTTTGGCATAGTCAGTAAAGCAGAAGTAGATGCTTTTCTGGAACTCTCTTGCTTTTTCCACGATCCAGTGGATGTTGGCAATTTGATCTCTGGTTCCTCTGCCTTTTCTAAAACCAGCTTGAACATCAGGGAGTTCATGGTTCATGTATTGCTGAAGCCTGGCTTGGAGAATTTTGAGCATTAAAATACCCTGTGGAACTGGAATGGTAGCTGCCAGGGGCAGACATCATATTTCAGGACACAAAAGTTGGTGAAGAAGTTGTAGTGGTTATACTTTCATTTACTGTTACTCAGTTGATACAGTGTGAAATGCCACATGCTTGTAAGTTCTGAGATGTTTTTTTCTGAAAAAGATACTAAATTGCTATGATTTATTCAGTAATCCTGCATAAATACTTTGGTATTATGTATGAACTTGGATGATCCTTTCAGTTTATTCATTANATACAGTGTGAAATGCCACATGATTGTAAGTTCTGAGATGTTTTTTTCTGAAAAAGATACTAAATTGCTATGATTTATTCAGTAATCCTGCATAAATACTTTGGTATTATGTATGAACTTGGATGATCCTTTCAGTTTATTCATTACTGTTAATTTTTAGAGACCATGTACATTTCAGATCATCAGCAGTAATGTAGCAGATAGGTGAATTTCTGTTTTAGAGNTTTGCATGGCAGAAAAAGATAGCTGCATGCCTAGCATGTGCCTGTCCCATCTTAGAGGAGAGTGGGCACCATTGGGTAACTGCCAATTCAGGTACTGAGTTGTTGGCTTCTGAGGCTGACTTGCTGTGACACTAAAGACATTTATGCTTTAATATTCCTCACTTTCAAAGGTCTCTTCAAAGCTTTATATCTTATTTTGTATCAGTAATTTCTTTAATGTTTAAAAGGAACTCTAGCATTGTTTTTGAAAAAACCCTGATGCTGGGATAAATTTTAGGGCAGGAGGAGAAGGGGGTGACAGAGGATGAGATGGTTGGATGGGATCACTGACTCAATGTGCATGAATCTGGGAGTTGGTGATGGACAGGGAAGCCTAGTGTGCTGCAGTCCATGGGGTTGCAGAGTTGGACACAACTGAGCGACTGAACGGCAACAATGTTGTATAAGGTTCAGAACCCATGGTATTTGGAGATTGCAGTCTTCTCTCATATCTGGATATGGCAGCATGATACATGGCACATGACTAATTCTCATCAGAAGATGAAGTATGAAGGCAGGTTTGCAATTTTGAGCTGGGCTTTGAAGAAGGGAGTTGTGTTTCTCCACGCTGCACTTCTCCCGTCTGCCTGATGGATACTGATGCCCAGGGCATCCATCACCCTGAGTGATTCTATGGTGTAGAGATTCACCACTTCCCCTGACAGCAGGAACACCCATGTTGAAGTACTCCTCGAGCAAGAAATGAACTCCTGTACTTTTAATTCTTTGAAATAGAGAGTTAATTCTTATAGTAGCTAGTGTATAACAAACTAAAAAAAGCCATGACTGCTTTAGTTGGGGCCAAAATTGCCATCCAAAATTAAGGTGTATTAAATTTTATAAGCTAGGCTTATCCTATATTGTACTTGAAACTCAAGTATTCAGAAATTTCATAAGAAATAAAGTTGTTTCTTATTCGTAAGATGATCAGTTTTATGATTCAGCTGCGGAACCCAGAAGTATCATCTTCTTTCTCTTCATAATACAGACAACACAAAAGAATTATTGTCTATAGTAAGGAGATTGGATGTTTTTAATATAAAATAAGACACAGTAAGAAATCAGATACACATAAGAACCACAAAGACATGGTCAAATACAGCATTCAAAAATAGAAAAGAAATAAAAAAAAATTTTCAATATGTTGCATGCTGCAAGGAAAGGGAAAAGTCCTTGGGAACCAATAGACGTGAACTTGCAAATCGGTTTTAGCTCTCACAAGCCATGACTTCTTGGATGAGATTCTTAATCGCTGCACCTTATCTGCAGAATAATGCACTCTTTTCCTTTGGTTTGTTATTTTTGGTGGTGGCGGCGGTGGTGGTGGTGGTGTCGTGTGTGTGTATGAGAGAGAGAGTGGGAAATGTGGATTGGGAGATATCATGGTGCCTTTACACAGTGTCAGGAATGCAGCTGCCTTCAATATAAGTCAAGCAGTTTCCCCCTTAACCTCATAAAGAGTTTAAATGGTGCCTAAATATATATTCAGATATTATGCCACAATACAATAAAATAAATGAAAAAAATACAAATCATTGAATTGACTTTTCTTCAGAGAGAATGAAGATGTGGCTGTTAGTGTTTTCTGACCCAAGCAACAGATAAAAGGACAAACTGATATACACTGGAGATACTTAAGGATATATTCCCATGGGCTCCAAAAATAGCAATAGTTATGATAAAAGGACATATAATTCACGTAAGGTCAGAGAGGAGGAAGTGATGAAATGTGCTTTGTAAAAGTACAAGGAAGGAAGGAATTGCACTGAATTAACCTGATGAAAAATGATGGCAAAGGCATGCCATTCAGATGGCATAACACGCATGCCATTGAGGTGTGAAGGTGTCCAATGGGCAAGGGAAGACCAAAAAGATTCATGAAAGACGATCTCATGATCCATGAGCAGGAAGTAACTGGGCTTTTGATGAAAGGCTCTCTGGTAGTAAAGTGGTGACTGTGGCAGAAGCAGGGGATTGAAGGAGGTCAGGTAACAGACAGGACCTGAGCAGGACCAAAGGCACTAGATACGGAGAAGATTTGGGTCCACAATGATCACCGTTCCCTTCATCTGGAAAGCCCTTCCCCTTTCCCCCACTGACCAAGCTCATACTCTTCCTACAATTATTACTCAAAGACCACCTCCTTCAGGAAGCCTTCCTTGACCACATGGGATGAGTAAGGGAGCCCTCATCTGGTCACCTGTTGCCTCTAGGCTGCCCAGGTCACAGTACTTCTTCCACTACATGCTAAATGTTAGATGATTTGAGCTCATTTTCTCACAGGAACATATGCTCCAGTGTCTGACAGAGCAGAGGTAGAGTTTGACTCCGATAGGAGACTTAGGAATAGGCGAAGCTGAATTTAAGAAGGAGAAAGAAAAAGAATGTGGGTTGAGAGCAATGGGGAGAAGGGATTCTCCAAGTGGAAACAGTGTAAGGAAAGCATGGACATGGAAAAGCACAAGCTCAGTGAAGCAGGGTTTTGAGTTTAGTTTAACCATGAGGTGAGTGAGAGTGGTGAACTAGAAGCCATTTGAAGAAACATACTGAGGTCTTATTGTTTGGAACTTTTAATTCTTGATTAGGAATCTAGATATTTATTCTCAAACAAATAGGCAGTCTAAGATTTTTTAAAGAACATTAATGACACGGAGCTGGGCTTCTAAAATTCCTCTGGTGGTGGTGGCTAGGATGGGCTACAGAGATGACTTCCTATACGAGTGACTCTGGTTGGGAAAATGGAGCATTAATACTATGAGGGCGAGCTTCCCAGGTGGCTCAG
This sequence comes from Neotragus pygmaeus, assembly GCA_006410875.1. Taxonomy (NCBI): domain Eukaryota; kingdom Metazoa; phylum Chordata; class Mammalia; order Artiodactyla; family Bovidae; genus Neotragus; species Neotragus pygmaeus. Next base: position 292,587 of record SJYV01018986.1, read on the forward strand.
TGGTAAAGAACCTGCCTGCTAGTGCAGGAGATGCAGATTTGATTTCTGGGTCGGAAAGACCCCCTGGAGAAGGAAATGGCAACCTACTCTTGTATTCTTGCCTGGAGAATTCCATGGATAAGGGAATCTGGTGGGCTACAGTCTGTGGGGTCACAAAGAGTTGGACATGACTGAGCGCGCACACATACGCACACAGCATTAAGAGATGTTTTACTCATTTGGGGTGCTGGCAGGGAAAACTTAACTATAAAATGTATCAAACTCACTTAGTACAAATAAATGGTATGCATAGAGGACTGAGGAGGATAAAGTACATCTCAGAGATTTAAGCTAGAGAGTTGACTAGAGAGTCTTATAATCTGCCAGTGAAAGACAAAGTCTGATTTTTCCAAATATAGCACCAACAGTATGCATTAATGGCTTTGTGGTGATGTAGTGGAAAGTGTGCTCTCTGAAATGCAGGTAAAGTGATGAAACTGGACTATGTTAAATACAAAAAGTGCAGAAATAGTCAACTCCTTGATTCTCTGCTTCTCTCCCCAGGCATTCTCTGCTCACAATATAATTATAGGAGGGAGTGAAGGTATTTCTACCTCCAAGGTCAATAAAACTTGAACATATTTTTTAAATGTTCACTTAGGTTAAGTCAGAAAGCCTACAATGGGTAATGGCAAATTGGGATACCAATTATTCTCATCTGACACTTTTGCGATTATAATTAAGCAATAAGGCACAAGCCAAGGGTGTGTTACTTCAAGATAACACACTTCTTGGAAAGTGCTGTGAGGCATAAGGGGCGAATTCAAGCCTCCAATGATCTGGGAAATGTGTTATCTCTCCATAGCACAGCTCTTGGGGTCCTTCAGTGCCATGTACATAGTGTTAGGTGCATCATTAGTATGTGGATTGATTGTACCATGTAAAACATATGTTTAAAACATGTCTGCTCTTGTGAGCTGGCAATGGCTACTGATTCTGAAACATCAGCCTTGCCGTTATCAACTGATAAGGGGGATGGGTGTGACTTCACCCTCGGGAGCCTTTATCTGAGATGTGTGCCCAGGGAGCTGGGTACCATCCTCATACAGCAGTCCTGATCCTGTTCATTTCAGTTGAGCTGTTTTCATGGTTTCTTCCATTTGGCACTTCATATTTACGTAAATAAATGAAGCAAGGTAATTCAAAACTGAATTTTTAAAGTGGAACTTTTTTTCGTTTTTCCCCCTTCTGTATTATTTGGTCCCATTTTCATAAGGCGGTTGCCAGGTACTGGGTTTGCATTTGATTGACAGAAAGTGATTTCTAGTTCAGCTCCCGTCAAACACCTCAGCACTTCATCCTGGAAGATGTTTTGGTAGTTCAAGAGACCGTGTTGGACAAAGAATCCTTTAAAGCTGGCTCTTTCTTTCTCCTACTGAGTAACCACAGTGAGACACACCAGGGGAAAAGAAAAACCCATCTTTAATCTGCGCTGCCGAGGGAAATGAAAGAGAGTGAATTAAAACCGAGAGTAGCCTCTTATGCTCATTGGAGAGCCTTTTTTCTGCTCCATTTGATATAACAAATAAGCTCATCAAAGGAAGTCAAGCACAGGTCCAGACCCGAGGCTCCTTGACCTTGGCTTCCTCCCTGCGTGGGCGGCCTCCCCTGGAATTTCTTGTGATGTCACTACACAAAGCCACATGAAGTGCTCACACCCTCAGATCAGCGAGGACGTTTTATTTTTAGGTTTCTTTTCTGTGACTCTGGTAAAATAACATGAAGTTCTTTTATAGCTCTATCTAAGGGTTTTGAGAAATCTGCCGCATTTCAAAGCATGAAAGTGGGGATAACAAAACATTTCTGTCCTGACTGCTTCTAGCAAAGGGGTCTTCTTAAGAACGTTTGCAGGCTCCCAGTGGCAAGGTGTCAGCTTGTGTTCACTGCTGAAAGCTATAGGGAATTTCACCTCACCCAGTCGACATCTACCTCCAGAGGTAGTATATAAAATATTTTACACAATAGGCCAATTTCCATATTAAATTATATATCTTATAATTTGGGATTCTTATAGCACCTAAGAAGATGTAAAGAAAATCACCCTTCTTCACATGCTCCTTAAGATTAACATTCTTTACTGAACGCTGGCAAAATAGTTTAAATGTCTAGCAATGGTAATCACATAACTGTGGCTCAGTGGTGAAGAATCTGCCTGCCAATGCAGGAGACTTAAGAGAGGCAGGTTTGATCCCTGGGTCAGGAAGATCCCCTGGAGGAGGGCATGGCAACCAACTCTGGTTTTCTTGCCTGGAGAATCTCATGGTCAACAGAGCCTCGTGGGCTATAATCTATAGGGTCACAAAGAGTTGGACACAACTGAAGTGACTTAGCATGCATGCAATCACATAACTATCAAAATCATCATCAATATTATCACTAACAAATGGTCCCTATAATAATGAAAACATGTTTTCACCTAAACTTTCTCATCCCTTGCTTTTTAAAAATACTATCTACATTTTACTTATCTGGAAAAATATGCTTTGATTTTCAGTCAGACTGGCCAAAATTATATATTTAGAAATCAGAGGTACAAATTGTAAGATAAAAAAGTGATACTGGGAGCTAAGTGGATTTAATCATATATTCATTCATTTAATCCATTGTAATTGTGTGTCTACTATTAGTGAGGCACTCTTCTAGGCTCTAAGAGTGCAGTGATAATTTTTCAAATGAATCATTTAGATTTTTGCTTAAAACATTCTAATAAATGACTTTAAAATATTTAAATTTATTCAAAAATTTTAAAGTACATTTGAAAGACATGACATACCATTTCAGCTTTATGAAGGTATGATTGACAGATAAAATTATAGTATGTATAAAGTGTACAATGTGAGAAATTTCATTTATATTTACATTCATCTATGTTTACTCCCACAAGCAAGTTTTTTTTAACACAACCTTGCAATATATCTTTATTGAGTAGCTACTATATCCTAGGTTTTGGATTAGAAATTTCAGAAAGTGAAGATAGTATATCCCAGAATTAGAGAATCCAACAGGAAGAATAAAGCAGTTAACCAATATTCATAATATTCATAATATAAGGGAAAATATGTTTTGCAATGAAAATAACAGTTGGTGCTAGGAGATTTTTGGGAGGTCATGCGAGCCTCAAAGTCATAACATGAAAGGCTTCAGACAATGAAGACAGAAGGAAGAGCCTGGTAAAGGCTTGGAATGAGGCAAACCATGAGGGAAATTATTTTTATAGGAGTAATCTGCTTTGTCTGAAGCACAGGATGTGTAGATAGGGTCCCATGAAGAGACGACAGAACAGCCAGGTTATTTAGTAGATTTTATGTCATTAGCAAATGGCCAGTAACAGAAGCTTCCTGAGAAATGCAATTGGATTGTGGGAGGAGTGAAGGCCTTGTGGGCAGTCAATGATAAGACTCTTTTCCTGAAATACCCCCTTTTCATATTTTAATAGTTTATGTTGGGATTACTTTAGTGAAGTTACACATGTAAGTTATGTCACTTTGTCCCTCGACCTTGAATACTTGGCACTGAACTTCAATTTTCAGACACACCATTCTTCAAATTACTGAATTATCTTCTCTTTGTTATCAAACAAGAGAGTGAAGGGAACTGGCATCTTAATTTTTTTGCAGTAACCTTTTTTGTTTGTCTCTTGGATAATTGTGTGGAGTACTAACCTTTTACCTTAGCGTTACTTTTCATTGACTCTTTTGCAGCATCTCTAATGATTTTCATCTGTGCCAAAGAGGAAAACAAAAGCTCTTCTCTATCAGAATGCAACTCTACAAAAATAGGCACACAGATGTCAGCTAAAATAATGACACTAGAAGTGAGTCTTTAGTATGTTCATACACATGTGGCTTTTCCCTTTCAAGGAGAAGCATTGCAATTCTCTTAAACATTATGTTCTGCTCTATACATTAAACCCAGGTTGAGCTGTTTTACTGACAAAATTGTACAAATCAGGCAAAACAGATTTTCAAAGTGGCATTTCAAAAAAGCTGAACTCACAGTGTTTAATAGATCAGGGCACTGGGGCCATAATTCTTATGTTTAAGAATAAAGGCTACTCTGCAGTACAATTGTTCCTTAATTCGTGCCTGAAATGCTTTGTAAAACACAAGGTCATTTAAAATTAAGGATAAGGCATTTTTTTCCATCATTTCCATGTCATCATATGCAATTCTTGATCACAAGGTAGTTTGCCTTGAAGCTGCAAATCCTCCAAATTATGGGGTTGGTTTCCAGCCTGCTGAGAAGGAAATTAGATATAGAACTTCTGTCTCCTGTTAATGTTAATGGGAGTTGCATGCCTAATTCCCTTAGAAGCCCAGAACAAATGTGTGCTTATGAGTCAGCATTACTAGGTTTTCTGGGTCTTTACCCTTTAAAAGTGTCATTAGTCTGAATAATAGCCAAACCCTTAGCTGACTCCAAACCAAGCCTCAGCTACTGGAGTTGGAAACTCTGGGATTTTAGCTCTTACAAATAGTCTGAACTATCCTCAGATCTGAATGCTCCCATATGTTAGTCTCTTTTGTACACTGGGCCAAAATTAAAATTCCCAAGCTGTTTAATATTTATGTTTCTACCTTATATTTTTATATTGAAGGTGTAATACTCATTAGGCATTGACCTAACTTTTAGGAATTCATTTAAAAATATTAATCTTTATTTAAATCCTAAAAGTATTAACTTTTCAATGTGTTTTCTCTAATTGCATTATTCTAATAGAAGTATTAGTCCAGCCAGGCAAAATTATCTGAAACAGCTCTATGTTCTCATCCCTGAAGTATTTGCTCCTGGTGTATGATATTCATTGCTGAGTACTTAATTATATTACTGTAGGGCTTTATCTAACAAATAGAGAAAAGACATATTTTTGTAGAAGTAAGATCATGTTGTATACAAGATTTTCAAAATCAACAATAACTTCAAAAACACCTACATTTTCCCCTTTAATTAAAGATCTATTTTTAATCTTTATTTATTTAAAAATATGTTTTAAAAGGAAGGCAAATAACATTAGAAAAGGTTATTTCTATTGGGCTTCTCTGCTAGCTCAGATGATAAAGAACCTGCCTGCAATGTATGAGACATGGGTTCAGTCCCTGGGTTGGGAAGATTGCCTGGAGGAAGCAGGGCAATCTACTCCAGTATTCTTGCCTGGAGAATCCCCATGGACAGAGGAGCCTGGCAGGCTACAGTCCATGGGATCTCAAAGAGTTGGACATGACCAAGTGACTGAGCATGCACACATTACTTTTATTTCCATGAGCCAACTCTCCTCTGTAACTTTGTTACTCAGTGTGGCCTCACTGAGAAGTTGTGAGAAGTACAGAACCTCATTCCTGTCTGCTTCTAAACGTCCAGATTATCAAATTCCGCAGCTGATTTTTATGTACATAGAGTTTGATAGTGTGCACGTGTGTTCAGTCGTGTCTGGTTCTTTGCCACCCTACAGACTATAGCCTGCCAGGCTCCTCTGTCCATGGGCTTCTCCAGGCAAGAATACTGGAATGGGCTTGCCTTCCTCCAGTGATCTTCCGCACCCAGGGATCGAATCTTGTCTCCCATGTCTCCTGCATTAGCAGGTTGATCCTTTTACCACTGAATCACCTGTGAAGCCCAGAGTCTGATAAACACTTCTCTATAACATTGAAACTGACTCTAAGTAGTCAGAATTAAGCCATTTTTGATGCCAGGATTTTCCTATATATTCTATTTTATGTGGAAATTTGTCATGATTTCTTAAGACACAGAAGTCTACTTTTACTGATAAGTGTATGCATTTTCTCCTTCCAACATAGAAAGGCCTCCTGTGAAGCATTTGAGGCTTTAAACAGAGCATATTCTGAAAACATTGTAAACAGGTTGTCCCACTAGACAATAATTTATTTATTATTGTTGTTCTTGTCACTGCTAAGTTGCCCAGTCATGTCTGACTCTTTGTGACCCTATGGACTACAGCACGCCAGGACTGCCTGTCCTTCACCATCTCCCAGAGTTTGCCCAAGTTCGTGTCCACTGCATTGGTGATGCCATCTAGCCATCTCATCCTCTGGCGTTCTGCCTTCTTTATGGTCCAGCTCTCACAACCATATGTGACCACTCGGAAGACCAGAGCCTTAACTATACCGACCTTTGTTGGCAGATTAATGTCTCTGCTTTTCAATATACTGTCTAGATTTGTTATAGCTTTCCTGCCAGTCTTCTGACTTCATGGCTGCAGTCACCATCCACAGTGATTTTAGAGCCCAAGAAGAGGAAATCTGTCACTACTTCCATATTTTCCACTTCTATTTGCCATGAAGTAATGGGGCTGGATGCCATGATCTTAGTTTTCTTAATATTTAATTTTAAGCTGGCTCTTTCACTCTCCTCTTTCACCCTCATCAAGAGGCTCTTTAGTTCCTCTCTGTTTTCTAGCTTTAGAGTGGTATTGTCCACATATCTTAGTTTGTTGATATTTCTCCCACCTATCCAGCTTGGAACTCATCCAGCCTGGCATTCCTCATGATGTGCTCAGCAGATAGGTTAGACAAACAGGGTGATGGCAGACAGCCCTGTCATGCTCCTATCTCAATCTTGGACCAATCAGTTGTTCCATACAGGGTTCTAACTGTTGCTTCTTGACCCATGTACAGGTTTCTCAGGAGACAGTTAAGATGGTCTGGTATTCCCATCTCTTCAAGAGCTTTCCACAGTTTGTTATGCTCCACACAGTCAAAGGTTTTAGGATAGTTGATGAAACAGAGGTAGATATTCTTTTGGAAGTATCTAGCTTTCTCTGTGATCCAGTGAACATTGGCATTTTGTCCTCTGGTTCTTCTTCCTTTTCTAAACCCAGCTTGAACATCTGGAAGTTCCTGGTTCATGTAATGCTGAAGCATAGCATGCAAGATTTTAAGCATGACCTGACTAGCCTGGGTTGTTATCGTTGTTCAGTTGCTCAGTTCAGTTCAGTTCAGTTCAGTCGCTCAGTCGTGTCCGACTCTTTGCGACCCCATGAATCGCAGCATGCCAGGCCTCCCTGTCCATCACCAACTCCCGGAGTTCGCTCAGACTCACGTTCATCGAATCCGTGATGCCATCCAGCCATTTCATCCTCTGTCATCCCCTTCTCCCCCTGCCCCCAATCCCTCCCAGCATCAAAGTATTTTCCAATGTGTCAACTCTTCGCATGAGGTGGCCAGAGTACTGGAGTTTCAGGTTTAGCATCATTCCTTCCAAAGAAATCCCAGGGCTGATCTCCTTCAGAATGGACTGGTTGGATCTCCTCTCAGTCCAAGGGACTCTCAAGAGTCTTCTCCAACACCACAGTTCCAAAGCATCAATTCTTCAGCGCTCAGCTTTCTTCACAGTCCAACTCTCACATCNCAGTCACCATCTGCAGTGATTTTGGAGCCCCCCAAAATAAAGTCTGACACTGTTTCCATTGTTTCCCCATCTATTTCCCATGAAGTGATGGAACAAGATGCCATGATCTTCTGTTTTTGAAGGTTGAATTTTAAGCCAGCTTTTTCACTCTCCTTTTTCACCTTCATCAAAAGACTTTTCTGTTCCTCTTCAATTTCTGCCATAAGGGTGGTGTCATCTGCATATCTAAGGTTATTGATATTTCTCCTGGCAATCCTGTTTCCAGCTTGTGCTTCATCCAGCCTGGCTTTTCACATGATGCACTCCTCATATAAGTTAAATAAGCAGGGTGACAATATACAGCCTTGACGTACTCCTTTCCCAATTTGGAACCAGTCCATTGTTTCATGTCCAGTTCTAACTGTTGCGTCTTGACCTGCATACAGATTTCTCAGGTGGCAGGTAAGGTTTTCTGGTATTCCCATCTGTTGGACAATTTTCCACAGTTGTTGTAATCCACATAGTCAAAGGCTTTGGCATAGTTGCTAAGGCAGAAGTAGATATTTTCCTGGCACTCTCTTGCTTTTTCGGTGATCCAGTGGATGTTGGCCATTTCATCTTTGGTTCCTCTGCCTTTTCTAAATCCAGGTTGAACATCTGAAATTTCTTGTTTCACATACTGTTGAAGCCACTCTTGGAGAATCTTGAGCATTATTTTGGTAGCATGTGAGATGAGTGTACTTGTGTGGTAGTTTGAGCATTCTTTGGCATCGCCTTTTTTGGGATTGGAATAATTTACAACTAAAACCAGGATTTGCAAAGACAGTCTCCTGAAATTAATACTGTGAATTGTTCAGAAGAGTAAGGCAGTAAGGCAGAAGGCTACACACAGCTTTAGGATGACATGGTAACCGTGCCGAAAAAAATTACATGACTCAGCACAGGGGTAAGTGCTAAGAAATTGTCACCTGACTCCTAGTACAATTTCAGGCAACTACACAAGTAGCTGAAAAAAAGCAAAGAAAGGATTAACACCATAAATAGAATTTGAATATACTAAATACAAAGGAAAGCAGAAATAAAGCCAATAGTCTTATTTCTTTCAAAAGTGAGGTAAAATACTTAGAATTTAACAACTTTGGCAAGAAATAAAGGAGAAAATTTCAACTGTGTAATATTGTGATTGATAACACAATTATCCATAGAGGACATTACAAATGGTTAAATGAGGTGGAATAGGCATCTGCTGCTTTTCTTCAGTGTCACCTTATTTTTCCAGTTTTTCTTTGACAACATATTCATTGCCTACATTGCTTTCAGTAAAGGACAGTTTCCATCACCAGTTCCAGCTCTTGACATGTGATCTAAGGCAATAAAACATTTTAATCTACTCCAAATGCCACCCAAGCCCCCAAAATTGCTTTAAGAATTAAACACGTGAATCAGTTTAGGCCAATGGTCTGAAGTTTTTATGGACATAGAAAATAGTGCTTTTTTTTCTGCTGAATTTGAACCAAGTGGGCATAAATTTAGAATTTTCTACTGTACTGAAAGTGAAACCAACATACATAATAGAGCTGAGCCCTTGGATCTTAAGTTCTAGGTATCTAACCCTACTCATGGATTTTACACAACACAATACATTCTTTCTTTTAGTCTTAAGACAATTGAAACTGTGTTTCAGGTTACTTTCAAAGTAACTAAAGCAGCTTTGACGATCTTTTAGCTTACATGCAAGCTTATGCCAACTCTATTTTTATAGAGTTGAAAACATAAATGATCAAAATAGATTTAAGGAAAGATGAAGATTTTAAAAGATATTTGAATTTTCCATATGTACTCAGCCTTTTCCATCAAACTTATCAGACACAACTAGTTTATAATAAGTTCTTTCCATTCTTTAGGAAATGGATCATTCCTATAAATTAACTTGGACTTCAGCAATGCCATTGAATATGGCAACCCCTGGTCACATGTGGCTGTTGAACCCTTGAAATATGTCTGGTCTGAACTGAGAGAGTCTAAGTATAAAATACGTACTGAAATTTGCAGACATAGTATGACATAAAGGAATGTATTATATTTTAAATAATTTTCATATTGAATGCATGTTGAAATGTTAGTATTTGACATGTTGGATTGAACAAAATATATCAAATTAATTTTACTTATTTCTTTTTACCTTTTAAGTGTGACTACTAAGAAAATTTAAAATTGCATATGTGGTTCACACGTGGTTTGCATTAAGTTTATACTGGACAGTGTTTGCCTAGGGTATACAAAAAGGAAAAAAATTTAAACTTTAGTGAGATACAAAGGACATTTTTCTTTATATTAATGTTGATTATGATTTCATAAATGTAGACATCACCTTAATGTATAAACCCTGATAAGAATTTAAAATAAACAAAGTGATGCATACTGTCTTTGTGAATACAGACTACTATCTTCTGTATGTTCTGAATACTGGACATAGAAGCTTGAAAATCTTGGCAAAAATTGACTTATCATTATGTAAACAAATTTACTGACACATGTAGGTAGGACTAGTTCTAGGCACAGTTTGACTGAGAGTTCAAATGATACACTAGGTCTATAGCTTTGGCTTTTGGTCGGCCCTGTTCTTAGGTTCTAATCAGTGGTCCCATTGACTTCAGACTCAGCATGGCTGCTGGTGCAATAGATGTGAGTTCTCATCTGCTAGGTCCCCCATAAACTTTGATATTGGCTTGAATTGGGTCATTTACATCCTTTGTGGAGGAAAGCAGAACTGATATTGTGTTCAAGCATAAAATTTATTGTTATGACCTTGTGGCAGAGACTGCTATTGTCCTCAGATATCAAATCTCAGCTTATTAATAATGGGAGCTTGATTTTTACCAGACACAATAAACCCCATATTTCCCAGAGACCTTTGCAGGTAGGTGAGTACAGGTGCTTAATTCTAGCAATGGGATGTTGTGACTTCTAGAAAACATTCCTAACTGGAATGAGTGTCTTTATTTCCTTCCTAATTTAGGCTGAAAAACACATGTGATGGCTGAATTTAAGCAGCCTCATTTGACTATGAAGTGTAGCCATGTGTGGAGGAGCAAAGGACAATGTTATCAAAGAAATCAGAAAACCTGATAATTAGGTGACTTTCCTGTGAGACCGGTTTGGATTATACAAGAGATATGAACTTCTATCTTGTTTAAGTTACTATTATTTTAGATTTTCTACCACTTAATAATGAACTTAATTTTTATTGATAGAATTCCAAACTATCAATTTTGTGTATGACCCAGGTCATTAATTTTGGAGAGCTATTAACTTTAAGAAACAGAATAAATCAAATTTTGCTCACACATTTTTTATTTGGCAAATACCTGGCTTGATATTTCCCTTTATTTTACTTATATATTTTTAGCCATCCTATTTTTCTTTATGTTAATAATTTGATTGCAGTTAATATTGAACATGGTTTTATAATTCTAGTGTTCAGCAGTTTATTAGAGTTACTTAGTGTTATATGAGTTGTAATTATTCAAGTTTTTTAAAATATAGTTTATCATTATGTAATTTAGGAAGTGTCAACCTGATTATCAAATTTCCCATACATTTTAGTTCTAGTGTTTATTATAAATATCTTTATAGTTATTAGATCAAGACCAAAATTTCTGTTTGAATGTGAGATTTCACTTTTCCTATGAAGATTTGCACAGATATAATTTTTCTTGTCTTATTTTCAATAAGATCACAATTATCTATAAAAATGTGTGTGAAATGATGTGTGTGTATAAATAAAATTTAAAAATGAAAGAATTAATTTGAAGGACAGAGTAAATCCAATTATAAAAATGATCAGATAAAAGTGAAATTACTTTTTGTCTTCTACTTCGAGGGGTTCCCAAGTGGTTCAAGTGGTAAAGAATCCACCTGCCAATGCAGGAGACACAAGAGACTCGGGTTCAATCCCTGGGTTGGAAAGATCCCCTGGAGAAGGAAATAGCAACCCGCCCCGGTATTTCTTGCCTGGAAAATTCCATGGACAAAGGGACCTGGTGGGCTACAGTCCAAAGGGTCACAAAGAGTTCGATATAAGTGAGCATGCACTTCCTAGACACTTCTATTTAGAAAAGAATTCAGGGAAAAGCAGTACCAAAACAGTTGCTTGGTAAGTTAGTGCTAAGTAAGTTAAGAAAAATGCAGTTTTTAGGAAAAATGGATAGAGAATCCTAAAAAAAATCAAGGGGAACTACAGACCCAAGGGAGTCATGATTAAAGAGTAGTGCAGACAGCATTGGCTGTGATATGAAAGATCCTGGTAAGGGAAACTCTGAACAGGAGAGAGAATCATGTTGAAGCAGACAATCAGGTCAGGAGATGGCTGCAGAAGCCCAGAGATAACCATAAGGGTGGAAGTAGAAGGTAGATTGGAGAGAGGTTAGAAATATTAGCAGAAAATTTTGTCACAGTTTAGGTCTGTCTTCATAGCAAGTACAGGATTAAAAACCAACCCCATCAATGTGATTTACTGAGGAGGAATGGGTCATTGCAATGAGAATCAAGAAGAAAAGTAATAGAAGCAAGAGGAGCAGTTTTGTCTTCAATGAGTAAGTCCCAAGTGTTGTTTAGTTGCTAAGTCCTGTTGATTCTTTTTCCGGTCCATGGATTATATGTAGCCTGCCAGGCTCCTCTGCCCGTGGAGTTTCCCAGGCAAGAATACTGGAGAGGGTTGCCATTTTCTTTTCCAGGGGATCCTCCCAACTCAGAAATTGAACCAGCATTTCTTACATTGCAGGCTGATTCTCTACCGTTGAGCCACCTGGGAAGCCCAAGTCCCGAGCACCCTTAGTGGAATCAGTAGGGGAAGTTGAGAGGTAAACATTCTGGGATGAATACATCAATTGAGAGCAATAGAGTTTCATGAAATTTCAACCTTCTTAGAACTCCATTCATGACCATGACTTAGAACGCCAGCTATGACTCTTTGACTCCTGAAGATAGTACAAAACACACATTATAATGAAATGATTTTAAATCACTGGATGATTTTCATAATTACTTTGAGGGACAGCATAGCAAATAATATTGGATATGGGTATTGCTTTTAAACTTTTCTTTTTCTCTAGGAAATGGGTCCTCTTTTAATTTGTTTTGCATTGGAGATAAATATAGTTTCTGATACTATTTGAAAGTTTCATATTATACATTTAGGGGGATTTAATACAGAATTATACAAAGTTGAACTGAGCCTCATTAATAACAGCATTCATATCAACTCGTGACAAGGACAGAGGTTTGCAGTTTTTCAGGTATGAGACACAAAGAAAAACTTCTACCAAATGTCTCCCAGAATATTTTTTATGTCCTAGCTCTGTCAACAAGGGAAAAGTCAATGGTTACTTACAAGAATATTATTTAGTTACACATATGAATTCTGTTAGGTTTCCTGATATGTTGAGATATTAGAGATATGTGCATTTTTTTCCAGGTAGTACGGTTTTATTTCATTTCTGGCATGGCCCAGGTGTTTCTTTTGTGTGTCTGTGCATACACATAAGGGCTCAATGAACCCAGCCATGTATTAGAGTGAAAAATTTTTTGAATTATTGCTTTGAGTTATTTTTTCAAATGTTTTATATTAGGAAGAATGTAAAATATGATTTTAATACTGTTGAATTTTTAAACTCATGTGGATATTTTAGGGTAAATTTAATTAGATTTATATTAGTATAATTTATATATTATATTAAAATATATATGCATAGTTAGAACTGTTTAGTAGTTGAAAAGCTTTTGGAATCTCTGTAAGAAAGTCAAGGAAATAGCAAGTAAGGAGAGTATGGCTCCTTTTTCTAAGCAATTCAGATTTATGAAGACCCAACTTTTCATTGTTGGAGAAGGCAATGTCACCCCACTCCAGTACTCTTGCTTGGAAAATCCTATGGATGGACGAGCCTGGTAGGCTGTAGTCCATGGGGTCGTGAAGAGTCAGACACAACTGAGCAATTTCCCTTTCACTTTTCACTTTCATGCATTGGAGAAGGAAATGGCAACCCACTCCAGTGTTCTTGCCTGGAGAATCCCAGGGACAGGGGATCCTGGTGGGCTGCTGTCTATGGGGTTGCACAGAGTCGGACATGACTGAAGTTACTTNTTCCCTTTCACTTTTCACTTTCATGCATTGGAGAAGGAAATGGCAACCCACTCCAGTGTTCTTGCCTGGAGAATCCCAGGGACAGGGGATCCTGGTGGGCTGCTGTCTATGGGGTTGCACAGAGTCGGACATGACTGAAGTTACTTAACAGCAACTTTTCATTGTAGCTATGCCACCCAGACTTTGAAAAATTAAGTTCATTTTTTTCTTATCTGCTTTGAGGACTAGTAACCACAGTATTTGATTATTGATTCTAGAAGGACTGGAGAGAGAGAATGAAAAAATGGATTTATTGAAGGATTCTATACAATTTTATTAAAAATTAAGTAGTACTTCCATAGTGCCATAAGAATGTAAAGCACTTTTATTTACATTATCATGATTGAATTTTCATGAAAGTCAACTAAAATTTTGCCCAAACTTGTATTCTTCTTAAATATAGTATATATAGCTATTTATGTACCCTTGTTAAAATAGTATAAATAGCTATTTATGGTATGAATGTTGATTTGGCCTCCTTTCTGGCTTCCTTTATGTATTAGTTTATATAATCTTTATTCTTTTCTTCCTATAAATTGTGTTATCTTGTCTTAATGATGTATTCTTAAAAGTTTCCTTAGTATTTTCCTATACAAGTTGAGTTCCAGTTAAAATAAAAAGAAAGTGAAATCAATAATGTTATTTTACAATTAACCCTCCCCCACTTATCATACTAAGTGAAGTAAGTCAGAGAAAGACAAATATCATATGATATCTCTTATATGTGGAATCTCAAAAGTGATACAAATCAAATTATTAACAAAACAGAAACAGACTCACAGACATAGAAAATAAACTCATGATTACCAAAGGGGAAAGAAAAAAGGGGGATAAAGTAGAAGTTTGGAATTAATAGGTGTACATTACTATACGGGTTTCCCTGGTGGCTCAGAGGTTAAAGCGTCCGCCTGGAATGCGGGAGACCTGGGTATGAAATAGATAAACAACAATGACCTACTGCATAGCACAGGGAACTTTATTCTGTATCTTGTAATAGCCCATAATGAAAAGAATAACCCATAATGAAATAACTACATAATAACCCATAATGAAAAGAATTTGAAACAGAATATATATAACTAAATCACTTTGCTGTATACCTGAAGCTGCCACCACTGTAAATCAGCTATACTTCAATTAAAAAAAAAAAACACTGAAGTTAAAAGGGATTCAGTCTACCTATTTATGTGTTAATATAACTAAGGCCTAACATGACTAAGGCTTCATTTTTCTCATTTAATTGTTACAAAGCAGTATGGTTTATTATTATAATAACCCCATTTTACAAAGAAGATAGCTGATTTTGAGTCATTTTCTTTAGAGAAATTTAATGTTTTATACCTATATTTATATTTATCTCTCTCTATATATATACACAAGTATACGTGTATATATATATATATATATAGTCACTCAGTCGTGTCTGACTCTTTGCGACCCCATGGACTACCAGGCTCCTCTGTCCNAATGAAAAGGAGAGAGACAGATCCGGCCAGTAACCAGTTCCCTAAGTGTTCTCCACCGTCTGGGACACAAATAAATTCACAGAGTTGGGTAGAGAAGAGAAAGGGGCGGGAAGAGACAGAGGCCACCTGGTGGAGAAAAAGGAGAGTCCAAAGGAGGAGAGAATGGTCAAGCCAGTAATCTCGCTTTCAGGTAAAATTGGGTACTGAAGATTGGGTTTTTAAATGTACTAAATTGACAACAAATACCAAAAAGCAAAGATTAAAAATCTGGAGTAGAGATTGGATTCTCATAAATACAATAGTAAAGAAAAGAAAAAGAAGAAGAAGAAAAACAAAGCCACAAGAATTATTAAACAACAACAACAACAAAAAGACTATATATGGTGTTTGCTTTAAAAATAGGGTCTTTTTTTAAGTAATAGTAGGGTATAAAAATAAAAATTNTTGGATTCTCATAAATACAATATTAAAGAAAAGAAAAAGAAGAAGAAGAAGAAAAACAAAGCCACAAGAATTATTAAACAACAACAACAACAAAAAGACTATATATGGTGTTTGCTTTAAAAATAGGGTCTTTTTTTTAAGTAATAGTAGGGTATAAAAATAAAAATTAGAGAAATAGAGGAGTTAAAAATTTTAGAAAGTTAAAAAAAAGAAGAAGAAGAAAAAACAATCACACAACAACATCAACACACACACACAAAAAAAATGATTGTAAAAATAGTAAAGATATATCTGGCCCTTTCTCTGGTTTTGTGGACAGTGTGGGGTCACTTCCAAGGTGGTTCCCTCTGTTTAGATTCTTCTGTTTGCTGGTCTCTTCAGTGTCTGATTTCCGTCTTGACACAAGGAGGGCGGTGGTGGACACTTTTTTTTTTTTTTTTGCTCACTTTTTCAGTCGCGCTGTGGGGAGGGAGGGATACTGCAAACAAATAATACTGGCTTGTGCTTGCAGTGTCTCATCCATGCTGGGCCTGCCCCTGCTCGTGGTGCACACCGCTCAGGCTCTGTGTTGCTCTACCGGGAAACCTTCTGAGGCCGGCCCTAGGCTTCATGTACCTCCCCGGTCTAAGCCCCTCAGGCTTGGTGCTCAGGTAGCCCTCAGAGGTGTGAATTTGATTGGATCTGTATTTTGTGCCCTTCCCAGGTCCGAGTAGCTCAGGAGTTTGGCAAGGGCAGTCACTGCAACTTATCGCCTTTCCCTGCTGCTCAGTTTTCTGGTCTACCACTGGCATTCCTTTTCAGGCGGATGATGACTGTCCAGAACCCCCAGAAGTCTTAGTTAGCAAAGAAGCCTGCTTGCATTTTGGTAGGCAATGTCTCTCTTGGGCTGCGATTGCACCCTTAGAGCCCTTAAGGCTCTGGCTGCCTGTCACCGGAGGGGGATGTTCTGCAGCTGGCTATTTCCGTTCTGTCCTTTGCTATGTGCTTGGTCCTGGCAGTGTCTTATGTTCGAGCATTTTGCGTGGTAGCTATCCCACAGTCTGGATTGCTAGCCCAAGTTGGTTCGCTCTGGGGTATTTCAGCCTGATTCTCAAAAAAGCACTGCAGCCTGCGCCTCCCGTGCCTCCCTGCCCAGCCCTCACTTGCTAGTGGCAGATGCAGGCGTCTGTGCTGCTTTTCTGCTGGGGGAGTTACTGTTGGGCACATAATCTGTTGGTTTTAATTATTTATTTATTTTTCCTTCCTGTTATGTTGCCCTCTCTGCTTCCAAGGCTTCGCACAGACTTGGCAGCAAGAATGTTTTCCGGTGTTTGGAAACCTCTCTTCTTAAGAGTCTCTTCCCAGGATGGGACTCCCTTCCCGGGACGGAGCTCCCTTCCTACCTGCTTTGTCTCTTTTTTTGTCTTTTATATTTTTTCTTACCTGTTTTTGAAGCCAGTGATCTGCTTTTCTGGCTGCTTGATGTCCTCTGCCAGCATTTAGAAGTTGTTTTGTGGAATTTACTCAGCGTTGAAATGTTCTTTTGATGAATCTGTGNTTTGTCTCTTTTTTTGTCTTTTATGTTTTTTCTTACCTGTTTTTGAAGCCAGTGATCTGCTTTTCTGGCTGCTTGATGTCCTCTGCCAGCATTTAGAAGTTGTTTTGTGGAATTTACTCAGCGTTGAAATGTTCTTTTGATGAATCTGTGTGGGAGAAAGTGGTCTCCCCATCCTATTCCTCCACCATCTTAGGACCGCCACACATACATTTTAAACTAAAGAGTTTGTGTCTATCCTTCCATTTGGTTCTATCACCTACAGCAGAGCATTTTTGAGGGAAAAAAAAAGATGATTTGTTGCTGTTTATATAGTTCAATTTAATTAAAAATGTAGCTCCTTTTGAGAGATCAAATTGCCAACATTCACTAGATCAGGTAAAAAGCAAGAGAGTTCCCTGAAAAAAACATCTATTTCTGCTTTATTGACTATGCCAAAGCCTTTGACTGTGTGGATCNGGACGACAGAGGATGAGATGGCTGGATGGCATCACGGACTCGATGAATGTGAGTCTGAATGAACTCCAGGAGATGGGGATGGACAGGGAGGCCTGGTGTGCTGCGATTCATGGGGTCGCGAAGAGTCGGACATTACTGAGCGACTGAGATCAACTGAACTGAAAGAAGCTGACAAACCAAGTGTTGTGAATCTTTAAATAACTATTGTGTTCAAATATTTATGGCATGTCAGAGGAAGCTCTAGGACAGCAAAAAACAAGAACTCAGGCAATAATTGGAGATTTTAGTTTCTGAGGGATTTGAAGTTTCTGAAAGACAGTGACTGGGTTCCTTGTCATTTTCAAATGTCCTGGAGACCACAGAGAGGGTTTAAAAGACTTTAGAGTTAAGAAAGACAATAATCAAAGGGAATAAGGCAAGCAAATTTTGGAAAGCCTCAAAAATCAGCACACGACCAGGCTGTAAGATATTGAGAAAAACAGGACTACTGATAATTTCTATCCAATTAGGAATTTACAGTGCATTTTATAGTTCTTCATTGACATGCTCTAAAATTGCATAATTTAGCTTAATAAAGGAAGTATTGTTTATGAAAAGAAGAGTAGAAATAGGGAAATTAAGATTAATTCTGGATTTTTGAAGCATTTTGCCTGTTTCACACATTAGTTCAAATCTTACCTGACTGCTACCAAAATAACAATGGGGGACAGAAAAATAAGAAGAAACTGTTATATACCTCAAAGTTTGAGCAGCCAATAAAAAATAATAATTTATATTTACCTTCCAAAAGTGCAGTACTAAAGAATATTCAAACAATTGGATAATTGCACTCATCTTTGATGCTAGTAAGTTAATGCCCAAGAACCTTTAAGCTAGGCTTCAGCATTACATGATCTGAGAACTTCCAGATGTTCAAGCTGGGTTTAGAAAAGGCAGAGGAACCAGTGATCAAATTGCCAAAATTTGCTGGATCAGAGAGAAAGTAAGGGAATTTCGCAAAAAACATTTACCTCTGTTTCACTGACTATGCTAATGCCTTTGACTGTGTGGATCATAACAAACTGTGGAAGATTCTTATTAAAGAGATGGGAATAACCATCTTACCTGTCTCTTGAGAAACTTGTATATGGGTCAAAAAGCAACAGTTAGTACCCTGTATGGAACAACTGACTGGTTTAGGATTGAGAAAGGAAAGTGACAAGATTGTTTATTGTCACCTGTTTATTTAACTTATACACAGAGCGCATCATCTGAAATACCAGGCTGGCTGAGTTACAAACTGGAATCAAAATTGCTGGGAGAAATATCAACAACCTCAGATATGCGGATGATACTACCCTAATGGTAGAAAGCAAAAAGGAACTAAAGAGCCTTTTGATGAGGGTGAAGAAGGAGAGTGAAGAGGCCAGCTTAAAACTCAATATTAAAGAAACTGAGATCATGGCATCCGGTCCCATTACAGCATGGCAAATAGAAAAGGAAAATGTAGAAAAGGTGACAGAGTTCCTCTTCTTAGGTTCTAAAATTACTGCGGATGGTGACTGCAGCTATGAAATTAGAAGACAATTGCTTCTTGGCCAGAAATCTATATCAAACCTAGACACTGTGTTAAAAAGCAGATGTCCCTTTGCAAACAAAAGTCCATATAGTCAAGGTTATTTCTAAATAAAATGAATATATATTTTTTATCTTTGTCACATTTTGTATGCCAGTAACATAAAACTATGCTCTAGACACCGCTATATGAGCTGGAAGAGTCACAGACATATTTTAATAAACCCTGGTATTGTTAAAAACATCAGAAAGAAACCTTGTCAAAATCTCCTATCCTGTCCCTTCAAAGAGCTCTCTTTGCTTTTCCTTCAGTTTTGGATTTCTGCCAGAAGATAAAGAACATGTTATTCAACTTGGTCTTTGGAGAGATATAACCGAACCGGCAGATAATTTAATAATACTGCTTGACCTCTTTGTCATATTGATTTATTTATTTACTTATTGGAAGGGAATGTATAG
The DNA here is from genome assembly GCA_006410875.1 of Neotragus pygmaeus. Lineage (NCBI taxonomy): Eukaryota > Metazoa > Chordata > Mammalia > Artiodactyla > Bovidae > Neotragus > Neotragus pygmaeus. The sequence goes on from SJYV01018986.1 coordinate 312,067, forward strand.
ACTGGAATATCCTATTAAGAGAGGTTATGGAATCATCCTAGGAATGTGTGTGCGTATGTGTGTGTGTAGTGTGTATTTCTCTGAAGTAGACATTTGACTAGATACCACATTGAAGATTTATAAATCACTATGATTCTGTCATTTTATTCTAAACCATTTACCTTGCTGAATTCAATGTTTATGAAAAAATTTTGAATGCATTTAAAACCAGAAAACATCACCAGTTATGAACTATAACTAATGTCTTGGGTCTCTGGAATTCTTTTGGTGACTCTCTGGATTTCTAATTGTCATCTGTCTCTCTGGAAATTGTGTACATTTAAAAACTTGTTCCTGAGTTAGTCATTTAGATTCTTAATTACAATTATTAAATTACAACTTTGTATAAATATTATCCCTGGTTTTGTACACTTAAATCACCCCCAAATATGGTTTTGGAAATGGTGTAATTTTCTTTAATTCAATTGATAATTCATTGCAACATACCGTTCTCTTGAGATCTCAACGGATACATTTGTCACAGCAAGAAGGCATTTCTTTAAGTGTTATAATACAACATCAGTAAATATTTATAGGATAATTTTAAAATAGTGTTGCCATATTATTGGCAAATATGAATTAAATAAATATGTTTACTATGTACAGGGCTTCCCTGGTGGTTCAGATGGTAAAGAATCTGCCTGCACATGTAGGAGACCTGGGTTTGATCTCTGGGTCAGAAAGATCCCCTGGAGAAGGGAATAGCAACCCACTCCAATATTCTTGCCTAGAGAATTCCATGGACAGAGGAGCCTGGTGGGCTACAATCCATGGGGTCGCAGAGTTGGACATTCTGTGTTACTAACACTTTCACCTTACATGTACAGGGCAGATTTGACATCGAGGAATAAATCTCTGAGGAGGTAGCATGATATGTGTGCGACATCCACCACCACGTTGTAGGTTTCATTTTAAGACTAGTTTTCCAGATATGGTATGTAATTCCTGAGTATCTTCCTTCCTATTTAAGTAAACCACCATTAATTTGACACTGGTATAACCTTAGAATTAATCATAATTTGTGTACACTTAGTCAATCATAATAAAGAACCCAAACCAATTCATAATTTGTAGGCAACTCTTTGTTTACTTTTATGCTTTTCTCTTTATCTTTCTCACTGTAGTTATTTATTGTACAAAGCAAATCCAAGCTTTTTTTGTACACTTGACTTCCTCTAAGTAAGGGATATTTTGTTATCTGTATTTTCCTCAGAAGTTACTCACTTTATTAAGTCTCCAGAGCATGACTTAATTAGTNTCTTTATCTTTCTCACTGTAGTTATTTATTGTACAAAGCAAATCCAAGCTTTTTTTGTACACTTGACTTCCTCTAAGTAAGGGATATTTTGTTATCTGTATTTTCCTCAGAAGTTACTCACTTTATTAAGTCTCCAGAGCATGACTTAATTAGTCTCATTCTCCAAATGAATTTTGAAACCATCAATCTGTACAATTTGTGAACGTCACTTTGAATTTTTCCACTACTTCTCTGACTTACAAATAATTAAAAACATTTATAGTCTTTTGATTTTCTGCATATCAGGGAGCATAACTACATACTACTTGAGACAGCAAACAAAAATCCTGTGTTTACATACCGTGCTTTATTTTTACAAGTTGCCAGTGAAAAATCATTCCTTTTCCTCTTTTCATCATGTCATAGATGAGGATTTTGAGGACAGTGATATCAAGTAACATATCCAGAGAGGACACATGTTATCAGTGGCTGGTATCAAAGCTCCAGATTCTCAAGCTGGGATCTATTTTGGATAGACCTTGGGGTTACTTCAGTAAAGTTGCTACTCACTTTTTCTCTATTATTTTCAACCACTGAAAATTGTTGTAAATTTTATCTCTCAAAAAAAACAACTCCAAATTTTTATAAATTCCTGAACAAAAGAATTTTAGATGAAGAGAAAATGAGAGCAATAATCTCAATTCTGACAATCACAGATTCCCAGAAAAGGAAGCTAGGTCCTTCATAAAGTATGACGTTCAGAAAAGAAGAATTAGAGATAGATTTTAAACTGTATACTTAGTGAAAAGTAGTGACACTATTTACCCAACATTTTTTCAGTGTTGTTTTGAATAATTTAGAACTGTTGGACATTCAAAAAAACGTTTTAAATGCTCCTCAAAACTTACAGTATTGAAATACTCAGATGTCAGTTACAGGCGTTTTTCCTAGCTTGTTTTTAATTTGTTAAAAATCCAGCCACACACAACAGTTGTATTCCTGGAAACCTAAAGATTCATTCTAATTTTATTTATAGGTTTCAAATTCTGACACACACATATTTGAATATTTCCTATTACTTTACACTTTGTTGAGTGAGCCCTAATTAATCTTAAAAGAGAGAAATGACAAAGATTCTCACTAGACTCTACAAAACATCAAGTCTGGTCTAGGTATCTGAGATTAAATACAAGATTTTGTAGTTTAAAGTACTTAGTGGTATTAAAAAATACTTGTGTACAAAATAGAGGGTAAATGTGATTATTAAATGTATATTTAGAGTGCAATTTGACTGAATATATTTATAATAAATGTAAATTTTTATTTATTTATTTTTTGAATTGAGCATTTCAAAAGCAATGCAAATTTGGAGTGCCCAACATCAGGCTAGAAGAGAGTAAGTGGAGATGATGGCTATGGAATGATCCTGAAAAATAATTATTTTGTGATTATCTGATTGTTTCATGAAAATGTTATGCATGAAATTGAAAAGCATATAGTTTTTACAGAAGCAAATATACATTTCTTGATATCATGCTTGTGTTATGTTATTTTGAAAGAAAAATTATGAATATGTAAGAAAGTATTGACAAAGCTTCATCAATATTTTGGTCTCATGAAAAAAATTAACCAGGAAAAGTTCTATTAATTCAAAGTAGGTAAGTATACCCAACTTATTCTCTTTGAAAGTCATTTTATCAACAGAAGTATATATTGCCACACATTAGCCTCTCTGATTTCTGAAGGCACTGATTTGTATTATAATTATCTGAAAATTCTTGCTTCAAAAGAGTCCTTTTTGAGATAACCAAACCTAGTTTATTTAGCTTTTCATTAGTACTGATTTCATTAATTTTGTTTTACTCTGTATGCCAAACTTAGAAACAAACTTTTTAAGCCCTGACACTCAAAATTCCCTGAGTGGAAAGTCACTTTGTNCTGCAGTCTGTGGAGTCGCAAAGATTTGGACACAACTGAGCAACTGAACAACAAAAGGAGGAAATCATTTAGTTTTTTCTCGAGTATTTCCTCTAAATCAAGATTTTATGCCAGAAAGTGAAGTATTTAAAGAAAAACCTCAAGTATTTTATTTTTATCATTCTAAAAGTGTATTAATGACAGTAGAGCTCAAAACACTAAGAACTGGGAAGTCCAGCATTGCTACCACCAAACGCCCAACATTGGGAGTACTCCTATTAGGTTTGGAGAAATTTGAGAAAGAAAATCCAGGTTCTAGTCAAGTGTGTGGACAAGGAGCGTGGCCGCCCTGTCTGCTAGTGCAGCGCGTTCCAGGATTTCAGGCTGGGTGGCCACCCTCCCTGTACCGTTGCCACTGTGCCTCCCCTGCCCCTGGCACTGGTTTCTCCACAATCTCTCTATGACCTTCTGTCAACTGTGGTAGAACTGCCTCTTTCTCTCAACCCAAAGTAGTTTCTTCAGATGTTAACAATGAAGTCATTTTCTACAAAATAGAGACAAATCTTTCACCTCACTTTGATACAATGAATTCTTGTCTCTCATCTTTCTTTGTTTATAATTTAGTGTTTCCTATAAATTTTATCGCCATGACAATTTTTAAAAGAAAATTTTTTTTAATTTAATTCTCAAGTAGATAATTATACTTTTAATAAGGACCACTCCAGCTCATATACTGTTCCAGGAACTGGTTCTAGCATAAACTTAATGATTTCGAGAGGGTTACAGACCAGAAATATGTTGTTGTTCACACTTTTCTGTTGAGGAAACCAAGGCAAGAGCAGTTAACTTGGCCAGGTTCACTCAACTAGTTAGTGGTAGATCTAGGTCTGTGAACCGAGGCCATTCAACCCCACCTTTTCTACTCCTAAAGTGAAATTATCTGGGTGGTATTCAAAAAATAAAAGAGGACAAATTTTCACCACAAAGCCAAATTATATAGGAGTTTGTAGACTATACCTCAGATGTTATAAATGATGATATTTCTTTCAGTCACTGAAGTTGTAATGAGGGTGAACCAATTTCTCCTAAGTTTTATATCTCATTTGTAAGATATTAGCTAAGTTGACAATCATAATAATGTATATGAAATCATAAGGATCTTTTCCAACTGAATTTGACTGAAATGAACAATTATTTCTCACTAATTAGCCAAATATTAATTGTACTGACAGAGCTTTTTCTACTCTTGACTCATAATATAGGTTTTAATGTTTTTTTAAAAAGATAATAGATTTTTCAAGAAAACCGATGATTCATGCAGTTTTGTATGGGGCAATGAAACCCAGAACAATGTACTGAAGTGCCGAGATTAATGCAGTCAGTGTGCGCTCTAATGTGGGGGATTTTTCAGAGCACTGTAAAATAAAAATTCACCTTCCCCCACATAATAGGCTTCCTCTAGTTTTAATAGCCTTCCTCTAGTTTGTTTACATCTCCTACCTCATCATTAGTCTAAGTCCCAAATATTGCAGCTGCATCCCCAGCAGATATGTCCCCACAGACCCCATCACCTGAACCAATGTACTAGGCAGAATCATAAGTGCATATACTTATACTGAGGCAACAAGGTCAGTGGGGTCAAAATCTTTGCTTTATTAAGTTATTACTCAGAGATGACAAGAAATATCTTGATGGTCCAAAAAGATTTTTTTTTCCATAATAGGAGTATTTGACATTTAATTGTGCAAATGTTTTATATAAGTGAGTGAGTGAAAATCATTCAGTCATGTCCAACTCTTTGCGACCCATGGACTATACCCCATGAAGAATTCATGGAATTCTCCAGGCCAGAATACTGGATTGGGTAGCCTTTCCCTTCTCCAGGGGATCTTCCCAATCCAGGGATCGAACCCAGGTCTCCCTCATTGCAGGCAGATTATTTACCAGCTGAGCCACAAAGAAAGCCCAAGAATAGTGGAGTGGGTAGCCTATCCCTTCTTGAGCAGATTTTCCCAAACCAGGAATCAAACCCAGGTTTCATGCGTTGCAGGCGAATTCTTTACCAACTGAGCTGTCGGAGAAGAGAGAATCACCTTCCTTAGATCATCGCTTCCCAACCCACTTCTCAATAAAACCAAAACTTTGTGAGGAAGAATCAAATTATACAATATAAATTTTTTGTGATTTTAAGGTAATCTGCCTATGTTTCCATGTATTCCTAATGAAATGAGGCAAAGAGAAGGAGAAAAACTTAGTTTTCTTTTCTCCACAGTGATCGGGTTAGTGCTAATATTTTTTGTTAAAAGAGAATGTGGAAGCAGCAGAATTGGATTTAACTGCAAAAGCAAACTATGATCCCCCTACTGCTGAATTCTCAGTTTTTAAATACCATTCTCTAAAGTTACCAAGGATCCTAGGACAAATAGCTAATTCTAGGACAGAGGCAGATAATATGCAACATGAGCCCTGGAGCATTGGGCAGTACTAGAAAGCAATGCTCCAAAGTCAAAAGCAAAAGGTCTTGGCAAAGACATTCAGGTGTCAACTGGAAAGAGCCTCCAATAGTCAAAATGGAAATAGTCTGAGTGACAAAATAAGAAACTTGACATTGGATTGCGACACGCCTGGATCCAAAATGACATAAATAGAATAAATAAATAAATGAGAGAAAAGAATTCCAAATAATATAAAAAGAAATATCCCTCTTCTGAGGTGAAATTTCAAGTCCACTCCTTCGGGTTATTTGTGGATTTGTGTTTTGCTTCCAATGACTAAACAGTGGAAAGAGCAGCTAGTAACTCTACAAGGAGAAAATTGACAAATGCTGCCTTAAACAAGTGATTAACACCAATAGTACTAACGCATTTTGATACCATGTGCCACCTGACAAAATGTGGAGAAAAGGGCATTTAATCTCAGAGCTATTCATCATCCCAACACACATCACACAAGTCTAATAATGAGAAAGCTTCAGCCATTCAGTCCTAGATTGAGGGGCAGTCTCCATACACCTCCTTAAGACTGAAAATCATAGAAAGAATGATACATTATCATGTATTATCATGAACTTGAAGAGATTCAAGGGACATGAAAAATTGCCTTGGATTAGATCTTGGAATATTAAAGCGGCATTTGTAGAATCACTGGTGAAACCTACCTAAATAGTAATGTAACAATGATATAATTTGAGATGATATCATTATGGGAAATTGAAATTGCTGAGGGGTATATGAAATCTCTCTGTTTTAACTTTGTTAACTTTCCTGTAAATTTGAAAAATTAAAATTTTTTATTAAAAAATAGACCATGACCTGTAACCATAGGCAAGAAACTAAGGAAGGTGATCCTGACAGATGTGAGGTTAAATTTATTAGAGTATGATATTCTATCACTGCTTAGAAGGTGAGGCTAGAGACTCAACTATCTGTGCTCTTCTGCAGAAAACCTCCCAAAGCACCGAAGTCATCAAAAATGAGGACAGCAGGCACAAAACCAAACCATCTTTGGCTTTATCTGTGAGTGTGACATTATCTTCATCGCTTTTGAATGATTCACTGTATATGATGGCAGGCAAGTATCTCAGTCAGTAAAGAATCTGCCTGCAATGCAGAAGACCCAGCTTTGATTCCTGGTTCTGGAAAATCCCCATTCCAGTATTCTTGCCTGGAGAATCCCATGGACAGAGGAGCCTGGCAGGCTACAGTCCGTGGGGTCACAGAGTCAAACACAACTTAGTGACTAAACCTCCGCCACCACTGTATATATTAGACAAGTGGAATTTTTATTTTAGTATGATTTATTCAAGCAAAATGACTGTAAGGGCAGTGTCAAAAATGAAGATAGTTGTAAAACTGAGAGAACTTCTTTTCTTTAATGTACCTTAATAGCACTTCTTCAATTTGCACATTCTAGACACGGAAGGCATAGAGTAATAACTATTTCTGTTTCTTAAGTTGGTTGCTATGGTTACTCTGCAGCTGTGATGTAACAAAGAAAATTATCAAGACTTTTTATGGAAAGGCAGATATAGCTTAGCTTTGCACAATCTCATTAATAATTTCAGGGGGGAGAAATAAATGTATATTGAAAATTCAAAAACATGTATGAAGGTGCAAAACTCTGTGCCCTTGAGGAATATGAAGAATGGACTTTTCTTTCTGAAATGATAACACTTTCAGAACATTATGATAATCATTTCCCATGCAATGGGTGAATATATTTGCATAAGAAAGCACTTAATAATATATATATATATAGATATGCATATTTGTATATATGCAAAATAGATAGGGTAGAGGCAGCAGATGTATTATTATATGTGATGATCAAAAAAGGATTACCCAAACATTGTCTCCAAGGTTGTCAAACAAACCAAATCCTTCAATATACTTGCTGGTGTATATTTAGATACTCCACTCTAGGACCAAAAATTATGACATTTTGAGCCATTATTCTTGCTTTCTGGGGCTTTTAGGTAAATTGTCTTAGAAAGAGCAGGTAACTAACATCTGAAAAGTTTGAGTTTTAATAAAAGCCTTTAATTCTGTCCTCTTCAAACTTCAACAAAACACTTTGACATGTGATATGCTGGAATATTAATCACAATACACTACTGCATAGTAGATGCCAAATGTCAGGACCTTAATATGCAAAATATATTCTTCCTGCTTAAATGGGAACTTGACTCTGTTTGCCTTTAAGTTTCTCTTTGTCTCAGGTTCCTTGAGAGAGCTGATGTCATAACTTGACTGTAAAGGAAATAATGCACATACAGCTATTTGATTAGTAACAAGGGTAAAATCCTTTTAATATAACCTGATCAGAGGTCAGTTTGGGGTCCCTCTCATAGAACAAGCAGATTTTAGGGACTGGATTAATACTGATCTCTAGACTTGAATTTCCCACTAATAAAGGTTAATATAATGTAGTCTAAGACTTCATATTTGTTCAGATCTTTTAACTCCTGAGGAACTAATATGCAACAACTGAATAAATAACTCCACACTCTGTTTTAGCAGCTCAGATGACCTCTAGGGGAGCAGACGATCAACCATATTCAGAATCAAAGATGGAAATGAGTCATTACCATTTGGAGAATCAAAAGTAAAAAGCTGTTTTCTACTTGGTTATTGGTTGATTTACATATGACTGTAAAATATATAAGCATCAGCTGTGATTAAATTTTTATCTTAACCTTAGAGGAAAAATATTTTTGCAAAAATAAGTAAATAAAGATAATAAATAAGGTATGAAAGGAAGCTATGCATTTCAAAGTTCTTTCAAAGGAAAAAAGTTTTAATTCAGAAATTGTATTTTCTAAAGTGATTGCTTTAACCTGACTTTGTATCATTTTCTAGAATTTTCCTTCAGAGTTCTCACAGGGCACCTTTTATTTTCTGTTTTCTTTGTGCCACTATAGCTGGACTGAAAACCCTTGTGTTCAGAATCAAAGCTGTATACAGTCATATTTTGCCTGTGCTGAGCAAATTTTCAAGTGGTTAGAGGGCACAAGTTTATGATATAAAATGAAAGAGTTAAATTGAGCTCATATAAATTGTTTCAGCATCTTTGTGGTAGGAGCTGTTTTAGTTTGGGGAGCTTACTGTTATAGCATTAGTGTTTTCTTTTTTAACTCAGAATCTTCTGAGGAAGTGTTGATATACTTGGTATTATATACTGGCCTTTAGAACTATTTTCACCTCCTTTCTCAAATGCTGTTATTTGAAGATCTGAACTCATATCCTGGAAAATTTGGCCTTTGACTCTTATTTCCCTGCATAAACATCATAATGGCAACTTCTATTTTCAAATTTAAGCTCTCTCTTTCAGAATTTTAATCCAGTTAGTCCTTTCCCTGCAGTGTGTAATCAATACTCGGGGCTTATTCTGTCTTTTTCGAAGAGTTTTCATTATAAAAGTTAGTAGCTTTGTAGTCTCCCCTCACAGCTCTATTTCCAGGAAAATAAATGAAAAAAACTTCTTTGGTTATGCCCAATTAATTGGCATTTCCTCCTGTGCTTTCATTAATTTCATTTAATGATTAATATTAAACCACTTGGCTTTAGTTAAACCAAATTGTGTCCAAGTTACAAATTAAACAGTCTAAATTTTAATTTTGGAAGAGAAATTGAATTGTACCTATATACTATTAATGGGAAAATATCATCACACTGTTTAGGGAAGTGATTAAAATAAAATTTATTACACAAGTTATAGATAGTTTTATGAATATATTACTCCCATATACAAGACATTTCCTATCCAACTAAGCAGTCTTTTTAAGGACGTCTAACTCTACACTGTCACTGTGAAAACCTCATCTGATACTTGAAGATTATTTTGTGACATTGACTCAATTGGCTTCAAATGCATACCATTATTGACTGGTGACTCAGCTCTCTGCGTGTTTCACCTACGAAGTTTGGTTCCTTTTTACTGCCATAATGGATAGAGAGATCGCCAATGTCAACTTAGGAGCACAACCAGTCATCCTTTGTGGAGTCCCCATCTCAAAGAGCTATTCTTGGTCAGGTCTGTGCTCCAGTTAAGATTCCCTCTAGATGCAACATACATTTTCTAGTTTGATGACTGAAGGGAAAAAATGGATCAAAATTATTGATTGTATATTAATGTTCCATGGGAAATCTGAGAACTCTCTTTTATATCTTGTACAAGGGAAGCATTTTTTAATTTATTAACTTCTTACTACTTAAACAGGCAGTTGATGTGTTTAATTAATATCATGTTTTCTCTTGAAAAACAGTCGATTCACAGGAATTTATGACAATATCATGTACGTAGTTTATTATTTACTTGAGATTTACACAAAGAAAGTTTTCTACAGTTGAGTATACTTAGATAAAATGTATGAAAGAAAAGATATCAAAATTTCATTGAAAATAAATGGAATTTTATCATCGAACAAAGATTTCCATCAACTCTGCCTTACCATAGTTGACAAAATCTATGTGCAACTTTAAGAAAAAATGGGTCAGAAAAAGAAAGAAAGGACAGCTATACAGAATTTTGGTCTCTTCTATTCATTTGTTAAGAATTTTAAAAAAACTCTTTGAACATAAAAGTCTATTGAATAATCTATTAAAATGATTAATAGAGACATATTCTTAAATTCATAACAGGAAATAAAATTGCTTGAGGAAGTCAAAGAATTCCAGACAGTGTCCCTTCATGCCAACAGAAGCAGCAGCAGCAGCCCAATATTTAAAAATTAAAATCTGCACTGGAGCCAGGGGCTGTGCTCACAAAATAGCCAATAAAAGGCAGTTGTAATTGCTGGGAAAATAAATTGCCGAGGATAGCACGTGACAAAAGCAATTAAATTTTTTTTTTCTTTTTCTAACCATGAAATGCCCTGCTGCTGCTGCTGCTGCTAAGCCGCTTNGTTCCCCTACACCCTTCCAAAGTGTGATGTTTAGCAGAAATTAAAATTTAACTGGGCATTCTATATGTTTATTTGCTAAGCCTGGTAATCTTGGCGTGAGGTGAAGCTTGGGGTGAAGAAATACTCCACCGGATGTGTATGTATCATTTTGACTTCCACTGTCATTGCCAGATGAATCCCAATGGAATCATTTCTCAGGAGCCAAATAAAATTTTTTCTTGTGCGTATCAGGCAGGAAGACTTTCTTTTTATGTAGTTTAAATCATCAATGTAGACTTTCATCTTATAGAACTGGGGATGAGCAAAATCTCAGGATGGAGAAAAGTTTTCTTCACAAGTAAGAACTGAAATACAACACTATCCATTGAAACAAGCACCATGAGTTTTTGTGCCATCTATAAGCCCAGTGGGAAGAATGAGCAGTGCCAACAGATGGCCACACTTTTTCAAGATTGATCTTGCCTTTCTGGCACCAGGCTCCTGTTTGGGTTTGCCAAGAATGATCAGCATGGTGCGTGTTAATTGCTGGCAGGGGCTGCCCAGTGCCTTTATGGCCCAGCTCACAGTGGGCTCTTGATTAAGGAGAGGCAGCAGCTCCTGCAAAAGTAGGACTGCCTTCCACAATCATGAGACAGTACACCTTTAATATTACTTGCATAGTAAATGGGAAACAAGAGTTATTTTTGGCTCTGTGCCTGTGAATATAAAGCTTGCATTGAGTGGCTTTTAAGCAGCCACTTCTTTATCTAGCAGAGCATAGTAAAAGGGGTGAATGGCTAATAGCATGAGCAAAATCCAGTTATCTCTGTCAGTTTCAGGGTTTAGCAAGGGGAAGAAGAGATGCACACCACAGGAAAAACGTAGGAGTAATTTGAGATCAGGTGTTGACAGATGGAGGTCTCTTAGGATAGCACTGGGTATTTTTCATAAGTGGAGATTAACAGGTTGTTTCAAGGTATGCAAGTCCCTAATATCTTATGAATGAGAGTTTATGAAAAACATCCTAGATAAGTATTCAATATATCTTCATAAAGAGATAGGTGAATGGCAAGCCAATGGTTGACCCAGACTATGCCTATTCTGTAATTATTTCACAAAACAATTGTGAAAATAGCTGCTGAAAATAGTAACAGAAAGTTCATAATAAAAAGACCATGTCAAGATATACAGAGGCAGATTAAAATATTGTGCTTTAAATATAACTTAAAGGAAAATATCTATGCTTACAGAAAAGTCAGACATGTGTTACACAGTTAAAACTATCTTCAGCTCAAAGACAAAGCTTTGGAATGAAAATTCAGGAGGAATTAGACCCCTTAAGGCATTCAGATTTTAAAGAAATCCATTAACTCTCCTCTGAATATAAAATGTGTGCATATCTATAACAGAATATTTGGAAAAAGATGAGTAAAATATAATGTAAAATTAAAAAGCACCCAAACCAAACCATTCACAAGTGACTGCCCTTTGTGAATTCCCTCCAGATTTAATTTTTTACAATAATCGGTTTGTATTGAACTTATGTGTTTCCATAACATTTTATACAAAAATAATCCAAAATGTTCACAGCACAATATTGGAATTTGATATTGCATCTAAAGATGTAATGAAAGACCCTTTTCACTTTTTTGATCTTCAGTAACAAAGGAGAAGAGCCTTCCAACTGCTGTCAGGCAATATTTCACACAAAATGAGCAACATTGTTATGAGCTTTGTATCCTCTAGGGTGAATAATATCAATGCCTAGGGATTGACAAATAACAAGCACTCTCAGTTTTTACTTGCTGAACTGACTTTATCAGATCTTAGCTTTTACTCATCCTTCAAGATCTGGTGTATGCCACTCCATCGATAACTATCAACTATTAATATCAACCAGCTACTAGAAAATGAACCGGGGTGACCCTTCTCTAAATGTTTTTGCTTCTTCACTCACCACATTAAATTTTCACAAAATATAGGTGCATCTGTCTTCTTAATTGTGCTTGAATATGGCATTCCCTTAGTACTGGCATGATAACTCTTATATGGAATTTCTACATAGTTAAAATATATGATTATCTTGCCTCCAGGCTCCAATCCCTAAAGACTTGCCACACATACACACTGCTATCAGATTTTCCTTTTTCAAAATGTAATTATTTATTACTCTTGGCCACACTGGGTCTTTCTCGCTGTTCGAGGGCTTTTCTGTAGTTGAGGTGAGTGGAGGCTACTCTCCAGCTGTGATGTGCAGCTTCTCATTGTGGTGGCTTCTCTTGTTTCTGAGTGTGGGCTCTAGGCAAAGGCTTTAGCTGTGGTGCACAGGCCCAGTTGCCCCACGGCATGCAGAATCTTACAAGACCAAGTATCAATTCCATGTTCCCTGTACTTGCAAGCAAGATTCTTAACCACTGGACCACCAGGGAAGCCCAAGAGTTTTTTTGTTTGTTTGTTTGTATCATGTTATCTGGTTCCATCAGTTTATGGCCAATAGATGGGGAAAAAGTGGAAACAGTGACAGATTTTATTTTCTTGGGCTCCAAAATCACTGCAGCCATGAAATTAAAAGACACTTACTCCTTGGAAGAAAAGCTATGACAAACCTAGACAGCATATGGCAAAACCAATACAATATTGTAAAGTAAAAATAAATAAATAAATAAAATCTGGAAAAAAAAAAATNTTATTTTCTTGGGCTCCAAAATCACTGCAGCCATGAAATTAAAAGACACTTACTCCTTGGAAGAAAAGCTATGACAAACCTAGACAGCATATGGCAAAACCAATACAATATTGTAAAGTAAAAATAAATAAATAAATAAATAAAATCTGAAAAAAATAAAATAAAAGCAGAGACATTACTTTGCTGACAAAGGTCCTTATAGTCAAACTATGGCTTTTCCAGTAGTCATGTATAGATATGAGAGTTGGACTATAAAGAAAGCTGAGTAATGAAAAACTGATGCTTTTGAACAATGGAGTTGGAGAAGACTCTTGAGAGTCCCTTGGACAGCAAAAAGATCAAATCAGTCAATCTTAAAAGAAATCGACCTTAAGTATTCTTATTCTGAATATTCATTGGAAGGACTAATGCTGAAGCTGAATCTCCAATACTTAGGCCACATGATGGGAAGAACCAACCCATTGGAAATGACCCTGATGCTGGGACATATTGAAGGCAAATAGAGAATGGGGTGACAGAGGATGAGATGGTTGGATGGCATCACTGACTCAATGGACATGAGTCAGAGCAAACTCATGAAGAACAGGAAAGCCTGGAGTACTGCAGTCCATGGGGTCGCAAAGGGTCAGACAGCACAACAAGGAGATCCCAACAAGGCAAACAAGCTTCTTGAGGATGCAGCCCGGGCTCACTCTGCCTCTTCCTCCCCCAGTGAGGGCTCCTGAAGCTGCTGCCTCTGTGCTTTCTCCTGCTATTTTTCCTCTGTCTGTGCTGGTCTACCATGCTGAGGCTATCCATTCCCATTCATGTTTTAGAACTTGAGTCACACATTACCTCGGTGCAAAACCTCCTTAATTTTACAAAGTCTAATTGGTCATCTCACTCATGACTATAATCCTCAGAGAAGCATAAACTTCACAGGCATTTTGATGGAAAGTTAAGAAAACAGTGATGGAAGATTACAAAAGGTTGACAATTATTTTAAAGAACTTATTATGACACTACAAAATCAAAGATAGTTTCCCTAGAATAAATAGTTGAAATGTATTAAGATCTTTAAACTAATTTTTAGCTACATCTCATTTCTGACTATAATATGCACTGTGCACCTGAATTAAATTCATTATTAATAGCAACTAAAAATGTGAGATAAAATATTTTGGAAAAAAATCATCTTTAATGCATCAATGAACAATATGAATACCTAGCTAGAAAAAAGAAATTAAATTTCTAGTTCATACTATAGACAACAATCTAAGTAGAATATGATCTAAAAGTGAAAAACTAAACTTTGAATTTTTATTAGAACATGTTTAAGGGTTTTTTGTGGTCAGGGTAGGAGAAGTTTTCTTAATCAAATCCAAAGTTTTAGTTCTCAAAAGGTATGTTTAAATGGGAAAGCATTTAATTACAAGCAAAGCCTGAGAGACATGGTCATCATACCACTTATATATATCTAATATCTACAGCAGATAAAGAACCAAACATACTAGTAACAAAAAGATAATTAATTAAAAAGCACAACCGAAAAAATATATATGAGCTGTTAATGAAGAGGAAGCATGACAGGCTAAGAAAACACACAAAGCTTAACCACAGTCAGAGAACTCAAATCTCAAAAAGCCTTGCAAGTATTGAAAAGTCTAATAATATCACAGGCTACCAACACGGTGAAAAAAAGAAAAACCTTATTTTGCTGAAGAGGGATGAGCAAAAAATAAATAGACGCTACATTGGAGAAAAGATAACAGGACATATCTTAGATCAAATTTGCATAATCATAAATGCAGAAATTTAAATCCCTATCATGTACCCCAGAGAAACTCTTGCACATGGATGTAGGGAGATACATAACAGGATACTGATAGAGTTTTATATTTATACCATTATACACACAATGGGCTTAGGTGATGCTAGTGTTAATGAAAGAGGAAACACACAGAACAGGCTCCATCTTGAAAGCAGGACTCCATCTTGGGCTGGACTGTGGACTTTGAGCTATATGCCCAGTATCTATGGAAACGGCCCCCTGGAAGGAAGAGCCGAAGAGCTCCTACCTAGACTCTCTGTTACCTAAAAGAATACTCTAATTAGCTGTGTAACTGAATAGAATCATAAATTCTATTATGTTTACTGGGGTATGACCACAGGACTATTGATAATTGTCCACTGTTAACTACCGGGCTTAACGCATATGACTCATGGGTTAACTTTGATTGTATCTTTCTTTTCCTTTGTTGAGACTACTTTCAAGGAATTTGGGGAAGTGGGTTTGGGCACATTTAGAGTATATAAGGCTTTCAGAAAAACTGGTAAGTGTCCATGGCTAAGAGGAGACTCTGCCTTGGGCCCGCCAGTTTAATAAACTGCACTCCACTATCTGCATTGTCCTTCTGAGTGAATTTGTTTCCCAGAATGTGTGGCTACAACAGTAAAGAATCTTGCCAATGCAGGGGACACAGGCTTGATCCCTGGGTCAGGAAGCTCCCCTAGAGAAGGAAATGGCAAGCCACTCCAATATTTTTGCCTGGAGACTTCCATGGGCAGAGGAGCCTGGCAGGCTGTAGTCTGTGGAGCTGCAAAGATTTGAACACGACTGAGCGACTGCGCACAAACACACTGCAATGAAAGTTAATGAGTGGGAGATATTTGTGTTAGTATCTCGAAAATACAATACTAAGTGAAAAAATAAGATGCAGAAGGAAATGTCCAACATGAACATGATACCACTTCATAGAAAATTTAAAGTAATCTACACAATATCACCTGACCTGCCTCTTGAGAAATCTGTATGCAGATCAGGAAGCAACAGTTAGAACTGGACATGGAACAACAGACTGGTTCCAAACAGGAAAAGGAGTACAGCAAGCTTGTGTATGGTCACCCTGATTATTTAACTTATATGCAGAGTACATCATGAGAAACACTGGGCTGGAAGAAACACGAGCTGGAATCAAGATTGCCGGGAGAAATATCAATAACCTCAGATATGCAGATGACACCACCCTTATGGCAGAAAGTGAAGAGGAGCTTAAAAGCCTCTTGATGAAAGTGAAAGAGGAGAGTGAAAAAGTTGGCTTAAAGCTCAACATTCAGAAAACGAAGATCATGGCATCCGGTCCCATCACTTCATAGGAAACAGATGGGGAAACAGTGGAAACAGTGTCAGACTTATTTTTGGGCTCCAAAATCACTGCAGATGGTGATTGTAGCCATGAAATTAAAAGACGCTTACTCCTTGGAAGGAAAATTATGACCAACCTGCTACTGCTAAGTCACTTCAGTTGTGTCCGACTCTGTGCGACCCTGTAGACGGCAGCCTACCAGGCCACCCCGTCCCTGGGTTTCTCCAGGCAAGAACACTGGAGTGAGTTGCCATTTCCTTCTCCAACCTAGATAGCATATTAAAAAGCAGAGACATTCCTTTGCCAACAAAGGTCCATCTAGTTAAGGCTATGGTTTTTCCAGTAGTCATGTATGAATGTGAGAGCTAGACTGTGAAGAAAGCTGAGCAGCAAAGAACTGATGCTTTTGAACTGTGGTGTTAGAGAAGACTCTTGAGAGTCCCTTGGACTGCAAGGAGATCCAACCAGTCCATCTTAAAGGTGATCAGTCCCGGTTGTTCACTGGAAGTACTGATACTAAAGCTGAAACTCCAATACTTTGGCCACCTCATGTGAAGAGTTGACTCATCTGAAAAGACCCTGATGCTGGGAGGGATTGGGGCAGCAGAAGGGGACGACAGAGGATGAGATTGCTGGGTGGCATCACCAACTCGATGGACATGAGTTTGAGTGAACTCCGGGAGTTGGTATGGACAGGGAGGCCTGGCATGCTGTGATTCATGTGGTCGCAAAGAGTCAGACATGACTGAGCGACTGAACTGAATTGAACTGAACTTTATTTTAGTACGATAACATGCCTGGGAATAGACTAAAAAATTACATTTTCAGGATTGTAGATTTATATGAGAGGGATTAGGGTAATTGTTAATGAAGGTCTACACTTTTTGTTTTTGGTAATGCTTTTTGGTAAGCTACTTTACAGGTGCAAACATGTTCTTATGTCACTTTTGGTATGTCTGACATTTTACCATAAAATTCAAAAGTATGTATACCTTGCTGAGGCAACAATCAGTGAAGCTGTGGTCCATTAATTGCTAACAATAGAACATATTTTGAGAGTAATTTTACTGAAGATTTTTTACTTTCCTAATGTTCTTATTTTTATGAATCAATGCAATTACGTTCAAAACAGTTTCTTTTTATTCACTTTTCTAAAGGACACTTTGCTGATGTGTTTCTTGCAAAGCAATTTGCTGAAAGAATCAATTTAATTTATTTCCATTTATGTATCTTCAGTGATGACTTAGCCCTACATGAAGGACCTGAACAGATCCAAGGAGAATGTCACTCATGGACTGATTAGCATGAACTTCTTTCAGTGATGCATAATCTTTGACAACCGTGGTAGGAACTTATTCTTCTAAGAATATCCAGAGGACAGACACCTATAGATGTCATCTGCCACCTGTAATTTATTGGCTGACTTATAGCCTGCTTTCATAGGTATTTGTTATATTCCTTAACCTTGACATTCTCTTCTACAGGTTGATATTGTTATTACAATAAAATGCACTTCCCCATTCCACACTCCAAGAAATCAACAAAACATTTTTATAATTTTAAACAGAAAACTTAACAAGTATTGTAAATAATGGCACTTCAGAGAATATAGGTCACAGAGGGCTCATTAGTGTAAATATTTTCAATAGTATTCTTCATGTCCATTAATTATGCTAATGATATTTGAAAAATCACATAATCTTTCATCAAAGTAAAAGGCATTTTTATAGGACTTAGATTTGCTTGTCTTGTCTTGATCTAATCATGGTGTAATAGATGAAATATCCATCTTAATTGGATATTGAATAAAATAGCTGAAATGTTTTAGGGTACCTATGGTTCATTCAGTGGTTGGCACTCTTTCATAAGGGCCAAAAAATAAATCATTTGGGGAGTTGAGTGATAAAACAGAGGATAGAATATTGGTACTTATATAATCTTTTGTAATGTATCCATTTAAAAATATGAAAAACATTCTTAGCTTGTGGGGCATAAATATATAGGTGATGGGGCACATTTGGCTATATTCAGAAGGCATGGTATCTACTGACACTTAAGTTCATGTTTTAGTTTCTTAAGAGTAGCTGCCCACAGTTTAGTCTTAGGAAGACCAACTGTGAGGCCATGTGCAGCGAGTATATGTGCCTTTGGCTTCTTCCCCAGCCCATCCTGGGGTCCTCTTTTCAATCTGATACAGCCTCAGGCCCCTACCCACCCCCACACTTTCAGTTCTTATGGTCATCATGGCTTTTCAGGCACAAGGCCTGCAAATAGTATAGATGTGACTCACATTTTGCAAACACTGAATTAAATAACTTATGACTAAATTTAATATAGAAATGTTAAAAATATGAAATGGTGAAATCAAACGGCCATTAGTGAGGTTTACCTGGGTGATACATAGAGTGGTTAATTCTGGAGAGTTCTTATCTGAGCTGCACTAAAGCTGCTAAAGTATTATGATATGATAATATATAATACAATGGCCACAGAAAAATATATAATGAGGTTTTCTCAGACTGATGTTTCATAGAAAATAAATAACCAAAAGGATTATGTTTCTTGATTTCAAGTCAGAAGTTAGAGCATATTTCACAGGAATATGTTTCCAAATGACCTTTTGAGACATGATTTAATAGATACCATTTAAGTGATATCAATATACAATTTCTTTATTCCTATAAAACAAGACTTTTGGTCATTTGTTATTTTTCAGTCAATTGGGTCAGTACTTAAGAGCCCCTGATTATTAAAATGTACAAAGAAGTAAATATTTCTCTCATTTGTGTTGAATATGTTAATAGAGCATAGGATTTCAGACAGAGCCAATTAGATACTGCATAGTGAATATTTTACAAATTATTACACAGAAGAAAGAAGCAGAAGAATGAGAGTAAAGGTCAGTAAGTCAAACAGAGTTAATATGGGGGTATGCTTGAGAAAATGTCTTCAAAAATGTAAACGGCTGTTTTGCTGGATAGATTTAACTACATTTAAAGTCCCATGTATAACAATGAATGATTTAGAAACAGAAAGGGGATATAAATTCATAAAAAGAATTGAGAATTGACAATTCAAATATGAAATCTTAATGATTGGTGTATAAAAAAGAATACTCAATTTCATCAACAAAGAAAATACAAACTAAATCACTATAAGATACCTTTACTGCCCAGAGTATTGACAAAAGTTGAAATGTTTAACAGGATTTGAGCTAGCAAATGTGGGAAGAAATGAATACTCCCACTAATTTATGGATCTATAAATTACTGAAATTGGGGGAAAATATGTTACTATATATTTTTTAAAATAGTTATACTCTTTTTACTACATAGGATTATGTGGTAGCAAGTGAGAGAAGTTAATTCAAATTAGGTGAACTCCTAAAGAAAATTTCTTGGCTTGTGAGATAAAAAGCCAAGGATTTCAGGTTCAGCTTGATTCAAGACCCCAAAATACTGACACTGATTAAGTTCTTTCTCTCACTCTCATCTTTATCTCCATCTTCTATGTTGATTCAATTTCCAGATTGCCGTAGCAACTCTGGTACTTGCATTTTGTAAGTGTCATTATGTGTACAGAAGAGTACCAGTATCTGGTCCCAGAAGTCTTAGTAAAAACCTCATAGGATCTTATTAAACAGTTCTCATGTCCATATTTTAGCTACCCTCTGTGACCAGGATGATAATAATATCTGATTAGAAATTTCTGAATTTATGGCACTTTTGAATGTGAGTAAAATCAGCCCCACCAAAACCACATAAACTCTCCATCAAACAGTTTTTTCTGAGTTCCTCAGAAAGAAAAAAGGTATGGTTTTCAAAAGGTTGAATAGCAATTTTCTAAAAATACATATCTCTATACCCTTCTTGTATACACAACTATACTTTCATTCTCTGGCAGTTTTTAAATACTAATGTTTAGAAATAGATGAACAAGGATGTCTATTGCAATTTTATTTCAAACACAAAAATAATCCCCCTCCGAAAAAGCAGATCTTTGAGAAGAGTTTGGTTGACTATACTTTGGTCCATAAATATGAGGAAATATGGTGCAGCTATTTAATGAAATATGAAAGCCTTTCCAAGATATATTGGCAAGTAAGAAATAACAGATCATGTGAAGAGTTTGATACACTTTTTCACAACAAAAATAAAATATAGAAAGCCTTTATATATGCATTAATCTTTATTTGTTTTCATAAACAAGGGAAAATTATTGATTAATGCATGTTGTGGGGAGCAGATGAAGAAAACTATGCCCTATAGATCTACTATAGATCTACCTTTTTAGTATTTAGTATATACTTGATAGCAAGTAACAGACAACATATTTCAAACTGTGAAATAGAATCTCAGAAGGAAACTTCTGCATCTGAAACTTGGATGGCTTGATCCAGATGTAAATGTCAGCAGGGTACAGTTCATATCTGTCCATATTAGCCAGGTCACCAAAGAAACAGAACTATCAGTAGTTTACACTGAGGAGTTTCACGATCTGTCATCTACAAGCTGGAGAATCAGGAAAGCTGGTGGTATAATTTCAGTCTAAATCCAAAGGCTCAAGACCAGGATCTCCGATGCTGTCAGGCAGGAGAAGATGGATGGGTTAGCGCAAGTGGACAGCATATTTGCCTTTCATCTGCCTTTTTGTTTTGTTCAGGCTCTCAACAACGGGCTGATGTCCACAGACACTGGTGAAGAGATAACTGTCAAACTTGGAAGCAATCAAGATATCCTTCAGTGAATGAGTAAGTAAATTGTGGTACATCTTTACATTGCATTATTCAGCACTAAAAATAAAAGAGCCATGAAAAGACAAAGGAATAAATAAATGCATATTACTAAGTGAAAGAAGCCAACCTGAAAATGCTATATACCATATGATTCTGACAATATGACATTCTGGGAAAGGAAAGCTATGGAATCTCTAAAAGGATCAGTGATTGCTAGGGAGAGGGAGTACTAAATAGGCTGAGCACAGAGGATTTTTAGGGAAGTGAAGCTACTCTGTATGATGCTGTGATCATGGGTATACATCACTATTTTTCCAAACCTGTAGAATGTACAATGCTAAGAGTGATGTTGAATGCAAACTGTGAGTTTGGGGTGATTATGATACGTCAATGTAGGTTCATCAGTTCAGCTCAGTTCAGTCTCTCAGTCATGTCCGACTCTTTGCAACCCCATGAATCGCAGCACGCCAGGCCTCCCTGTCCATCACCAACTCTCGGAGTTCAGTCAGACTCACGTCCATAGAGTCCGTGATGCCATCCAGCCTCTCATCCTCTGTCGTCCCCTTATCCTCCTGTCTCCAATCCCTCCCAGCATCAGAGTCTTTTCCAATGAGTCAACTCTTCACATGAGGTGGCCAAAGTATTGGAGTTTCAGCTTTAGCATCATTCCTTCCAAAGAAATCCCAGGGCTGATCTCCTTCAGAATGGGCTGGTTGGATCTCCTTGCAGTTCAAGGGACTCTCAAGATTCTTCTCCAACACCACAGTTCAAAAGCATCAATTCTTTGGCACTCAGCCTTCTTCACAGTCCAGTTATAGCAAATGTACCACCCTCATGGGCATTTGATAATTCTGGAAGCTATGTATATTTGGGGGCCAGTAATGTATGAGAAATCTCTGTACTTTCAGCTTAATAATGCTGGGAATGTAAACTGCTCTAAAAATAAAGTCTGTTAAAAACTGCATAGAGATTATCTTTATTTTCTTCATTTGCCTTTGACTAGATTATAACCTAATATATTCCTTAAATATATTATAGGATGTTTTATTTTAGAAACATCTTCAAAATATACCATAGGAAAATGCTTTTTTAAAAATGGCCTTTATTTTTTTCTAGCCAAATTGAAGAAAAGAAAGGTGAATGATGTTAGGAAATTTTATTCCAGCTTTTTAAAATTAATTTTCCACTCATTATTTTATATAAACCCAATAAGAATACATTTGTTCAAAATACAAAAAGGTAAATGTGATTTCACTTATTTGGAGCAGAATGTCATATTCAGAATGCTATTTCAGGAATACACTGTTATTTCCCAAAGAAGTAATATGTTTCATTTAATTTTCATGTTGTGTGCCTGAACATATAATTAGAAGAAATTTAATCAGCTACAAATACCATCACAAAGAAGCCTAGGAACTTGGCTACTGGTAATTGGAATTGCTTTTCAACTGCAAATTGCTCACTTTGTGAAGGTTTCATTCACAGACCTTTTCTTAATACATTTCAAAACACTTGAAGTTCAATTTATTTTACTGATGCATACAATTTTTTTGGATGGAAATATGGGAAATTGGTGGAAAATGATAAAAATTATGCCTATTGGGAGTCACCGAAGCATATCTCAAAACAAAAAGGAAACACACATGAGTAATCTAAATTTATTAGGAAGAACTGGGCCCAGAGTGGTGGTGGGGAATCTATAATCACCAGAGCCAAGATAAAAACCTATTTATCTAAGTCAAGTTTCCAGTGGAGAGCAATGAAAACAGACTGCACATACAAAAAGTGTACCATTTTTAAGGAGGGCTTATAAAATTATTTGCAAAGATATGGGCAGGATGCACAGAAGTCACAAAGGATAATGCCAAACCAGTGGGTGTATCTGCAGATCTGTTACCGTTTCTAAGCAGGGAAGGATGGGTATGGAGAGGTACCAGTTTCTGGAACCTAGAATGAGAGAATAGAGTAGAAGAGGCTTCCTCCAGAGAGGCATTGACCTTTAGTTGAGGGACAGCCCCAACACAGGGCGACCCTGCAGAGATGGAACCAGAAGAATAAACTTGTCTGCATCCTTCTCTCACCCTTTTTGATAACCTGTCGAATTTCCCATTGGCAGAATCAATAGGAGGGCAGCACAGTGTAAGGGAGCCTATTGATGTACACTAACAAAGCCAGCCTCCTGGGAGGAAGGAGCAGGGTGGAGGATGACCTGGGATGGATTTTGAGGAGCAAACAGAAGATATCCAGTAAACTTTTTTAACATAAAGCAAAGCCTTGAACCACCTGTGTGGCCTCATAAAAATAAAGAGATAAGAATAGCATAGAATAAATGGTAAATGAAAATAAGCAAATTTTTTAAAAATTCAAAAAATTTTAAACATTTTTACCACTTGAAACTTGATAGACAATTTTAAAGCTGAACAATATATATTGTATACAGTACATAAAGTAAATAAAAAGCTAAATAGAAAATAGGATAGAGAACAAAATCCTTGAGTGTTGAAATTGATTACAAACATTTCTCTGTACAGAAAATTAGACTATTACATAAATGTATGATTAAATTAATAGATATTCTTATAGTGTTTAATGTTCATTTATTTTTAATCTCCAAAAATAGTTCATGTATAAAAAGGTGCATGACGCAGATAAAAAGTCCTCTTGAAACCAGGAGAAAGCTTTTTTTTTTTTAATTGAGGTATTGTTGATGTACAATATTATATGTTTCAGGTGTACTGCATAGTAACTCACAATTTTAAAAGTTATATGTTACTTATAGCTATTATAAGTTATTGACTATATTCTCTGTCTTGTACAATATATCCTTGTAGCTTATTTATTTTATGCATAGTAATTTATACCTCTTAATCCTGTACCCTTATCCTGCTCCTTCCCACTTCCCTCTCCCCATTGATAACCACTAGTTTATCTGTGAATCTTTTCCTTTTCTGTTATATTCAGTAGTTTATTTTACTTTTTAAATTCCACATATAAACAATATCATGCAGTGTCTTTCTCTGTCTGATGTAATTCACTCAGCACAATACTCTCCAAGGTTAGGGAGAGTATATTTTTAAAAAAAGAGATTTAAGATATATTAATTAACCAGTTTGTTTTTTCCACCTGTGCCTTTGTTTCTATTTTGTAGAAAGAATCTTGAAAATGGATATGTGTATATATATATATATATAACTGATTCACTTAGCTGTACACCTGAAGCTAGCATGACGTTGTAAATCAGCTACACTCCAATAAAATTTCTTTAAACGCTTAACATTAGAAAAAAAAGACATGCTAATTCATACACTTAGAAATGTGTATTTTTTAAGGATTTTGTAGTATGGAGTGCACTTTTCATTTCATTCCTAAATGTGCACTTGAAATTGAAAAAATTAGTCTTGTGTAAATGGCATCAATGTTCATCATTCTGTTTGTAAAAAAAAAAAA
>SJYV01018986.1:341378-357641 GCA_006410875.1 Neotragus pygmaeus
GATGAGGGGTGGGAGGTGGGAGGGGGGTTCATGTTTGGGAGCTCATGTACATTCGTGGCGGATTCATGTCAATGTATGCTAAAACCAATATAGTATTGTAAAGTAAAATAAAATAAAAATTAAAAAAAAATTTTAAAAGAAGGAAAGTGTCTAACTGAGGACTTACAATTTAAGAAATAAGCAGCAACAATTATAAATCCATGAATTATCAACATGAGTCTTAGGTTATTTTATTTACAAAAATAAAAAGTTCAAGCCACTAGTACAGGCCTATACTAGGGACAGGCCTGGTACAATAGGAAAAAAAAAAAAATCAGGGGAAGGATAAGAAACATTGGCTCTGCCTTATCCATTTGACCATAAATAAACCACATATCTTATTTGAAAGTCATTTTCCTTATTAGGAAATTAAAAATTAGACTATATACTTACCAACACTTCTTTCTATCTCTGTCTTTCAATAATTCTCAGTATAAGCAAAACACATATATTTCTTTACAGAGATAGCCTCAGAATAAGCTGTAGAATGCTCAGCATTGCTCGCAGTGTCTGAAAGGTAAACAGGCCTCGTAGCCCACACAGTAGAGGGGTGAACCGAGGACAGTCAACTCTTAAGTGGACACACACAGACTCGCAATCTCCTTGGGTTCTTGCGTTTGTAATCTGTCAGCTTCCTAAGCAGAAACAGTGAGCTACCACATCTAAGTAAACTATTTTTACACAAGTCAGCCTCTACAATTGGGTCAAACAAAAACAGCAGACAGGTGCCTACCTCGCTCTTCTTCTGAAAGTATATTCTTATTTGTTTTATAATAAAAACATTTATAATACTTAAAAATGTAGGGAAAATAGAAAGAGAGCAAAGAAACAGAGGTTTTGAGAAGAGTTTAAAAAAAAACTGAAAACCCATATGATTAAGAAAAAGCAAGAGTACATAAGAATTTTTGTGATAGGTAGGAGTGACTATAAAGAAAGCTGAGCGCTGAAGAATTGATGCTTTTGAACTATGGTGTTGGAGAAGACTCTTGAGAGTCCCTTGGACTGCAAGGACATTGAACCAATCCATCCTAAAGGAGATCAGTCCTGAATATTCACTGGAAGGACTGATGCTGAAGCTGAAACTCCAGTACTTTGGCCACCTGATGCACAGAACTGACTCATTTGAAATGACCCTGCTGTTGGGAAAGATTGAAGGCAGGGAGAGAAGAGGACCACAAAGGGCAAGATGGTTNTCACTGGAAGGACTGATGCTGAAGCTGAAACTCCAGTACTTTGGCCACCTGATGCACAGAACTGACTCATTTGAAACGACCCTGCTGTTGGGAAAGATTGAAGGCAGGGAGAGAAGAGGACCACAAAGGGCAAGATGGTTGGATGGCATCACAGACTCAATGGACTTGAGTTTGAGCAAACTCTGGGAGTTGGTAAAGGACAGGGAGGCCTGGTGTGCTACAGTCCATGGGGTCACAAAGAGTCAGACACGACTGAGCCACTGAACTGAACTGAATTGAATTGAACTGAAAGAGTGACTTTGTGAGTGTTTTCTTAAATCCATTTGTACCGAGCACTGGGCACTGTTTTCAGACTGAGGCTTTGAGTGGGAAAACTTGGGTTGGAGAAGGAAAGGCAGTACCCTTCAGCCCTGTGTGGTGGTGACCTATATGAGAAATGAACTTTTTCAATATCTAGAACATAGTATGGTTACAAACCTCTCTCAGGCACACTTTACATCTCAAAAATTATGGGAGAAACTTACAGCAAACACAAACATCATCTCAAACATATGAAGCTATCCAACATAATGAATGAGAGGTATAAAATATAAGAATTAGAATGTTAACTTTGTTCAGTTCAGTCGCTCAGTCGTGTCCGATTCTTTGCAACCCCATGAATCGCAGCACACCAGGCCGCCCTGTCCATCATTAACTTTGTTATAAGAACACAAAAAAGGAGATTTTTCAAAGAAATGCAATGCACATATGCAAAGATATAAAAGAAGATTATGCATTTCTGAAACAAAGAGATAGAAACAAGTGTAAACACAAAATTTTCAATTATTGTTCATAGTATAAATTTCTCTACTTAAAAACCATTTTTTAAATTGGACAAAAAAATCTTGCTATATACTTATGTTCCTATCTAAAACAAATGATAAAATAAGGTTGAAATAGTTAAAATGATATGGGGAAGGAGGGAGAATCTAATAAAAAGTACATAGATGTAGCATTTTACTCTTTAGATGTTAGAATTTTCAGTTCAGAAGACCTTAATAGGATAAGAATAAAAATCCACAAAAGTACCTATCACTCATCATTTATATGGGTATTACCATGGTAAATTTAAATATATTTTTAAAAAAAAGCCTAACAGAACTTCAAGGAATAATAGGATATTTCAAATTCACAGGTTGAGAGTTAAATACCTTTTTAAAAAATGAAATTTACAATAAAACAGACAAAACAGCAGATTTAAACATCACAGCCGATAAGTGTGAACTTCTTAGCCAATAGCTAGGAAATAAACTTTATTTTTAAAATCACATGAAATATTTAAAATTTTGTACAGCAATTTTGGTTAAAAGAAAAATCAATAAAATAGAAAATACCCATAATTTTACAGAATATATTCCATCATGACAATGAAATACACTTAGGAAAATTAACAACAGAAGCACAGCCATGGGACTTTTCAATGTAAAACCACACGCGGGAAGATAATAAGGTAATATTTTAAAAATTGTGAGAGGGACAGAAACATTCATACTTCAATATTTATATTCTTCATTTAAATGCAAAGGTGAGGTAAAATTCCCAGTCTTGCAAGGTCTCAGAAGTTTCACTATATAAACATCATTTTGGACATCATTATTACAGGGAGTGTATCAGTTAAAAGGAAAAAATCAGAACAACGCTAAAATAAAGGAAAGTGACAATGAATAAATTATTTTAAAAGTTGTATCTATATGCCCATGTGCTACTGCAGAAATATATTTTTTTAAATCTTTTTTTCATAACAATTGAAATTCTAACATAGTGTCACTAAGAAGGTAGAATAAGCAGGGCAAGGAATGGAGACAAGTGAGGTAGTTGAGAACCTAAAAAATTTGAAGAGAAATTTAAAAATTTGAAGGAGTGAGCTACTTTGGGGTTTTAAAAAATTGAATCATAAATTAAGTTACCGTGTGTACCTACTGGGCTTCCCAGGTAACTTGCTGGTAAAGAATCTGCCTGCCATGTAGGAGATGCAGATTTGATTCCTGGGTAGGGAAGATCCCCTGCCATTGAAATGGCAACCCACTCCAGTGTTCTTGCCTGGAAAATTCCATGGCAGAGGAGCCTGGTGCGCTGCAGTCAATGGGGTCTCAAAGAGTTGGACAGGACTGAATGACTGAGAATACATGAACGCACATGTGTACTTACAAATTGAAAAGCTGGATACGAAAAAGTGAGCAAGATAATCTTTGATTTATAGAGCTAACAGACAGGTAAAATGTAAGTGAACGAATCTGTGAGAAGAGGTCAGGAGGCAATCAAATTAAGAATAGAAGAGGTCTTCCATTAGAAAGAAACTGGCATGGGGAGCTAAAGAAAGTAAATGAGGGGCGTGGATATAGGAGTGGTGGAAAAGAGAATTTCAGCTAGAGGCCACAGCAAGTACCAGAGCTTTGACTTCCTCGCATTTTAAGAAAGCTTGAAGAGTAGCAGCACAGCTGATGCTGAGAAGAGGGCAAATGTTTAAACTTTTGCTTTTTCTAGAATCTCTATAGAAAGGTACACACCATAGATGAGAGAAAACACTATTGACTAAGAAGAATATAGTAGGAGGAAGAGCAGGCCCAATCGCTGGAAATAGATAAAGCTTGTGTGCAGCAATGAAGAGCCAACACAATCATAAATAAAACGATATCAACAAACAAACAAACAAACTGGGTGTGGGAAGAGATGATAGGTCTTGAGGTGGGAAATTCCAATAAACTCCGGAAAATTCTGAAAGAGAATTCCAGACCACCTGACCTGCCTCTTGAGAAATCTGTATGCAGGTCAGGAAGCAACAGTTAGAACTGGACATGGAACAACGGACTGGTTCCAAATAGGAAAAGGAGTATGTCAAGGCTAAATATTGTCAGCCTTGACAATTTATTACTATTTAACTTATATGCAGAGTACATCATGAGAAACTCTGGGCTGGATGAAGCACAAGCTGGAATCAATATTGCTGGGAGAAATTTCAATAAACTCAGATATGCAGATGATACCACCCTTATGGCAGAAAGTGAAGAACTAAAGGTGAAAGTGAAAGAGGAGAGTGAAAAAATTGCCTTAAAGCTTAACATTCAGAAAACTAAGATCATGACATCTGGTCCCATCACTTCATGGCAGATAGATGGGGAAACAGTAGAAACAATGGCTGACTTTTGTTTTGGGGGGCTCCAAAATCACTGCAGATGGTGACTGCAGCTTTGAAATTAAAAGACTCTTACTCTTTAGGAGAAAAGTTATGAGCAATCTAGATAGCATATTAAAAAGCAGAGATGTTACTTTGCCAACAAAGGTCCATCTAGTCAAGGCTATGGTTTTTCCAGTGGTCATGTATGGATGTGAGAGTTGGACTATAAAGAAAGCTGAGCACTGAAGAATTGATGCTTTTGAACTGTGGTGTTGGAGAAGACTCTTGAGTCCCTTGGACTGCAAGGAGATCCAACCAGTTCATTCTAAAGATCAGTCCTGAGTGTTCACTGGAAGAACTGATGCTAAAGCTGAAACTCCAATACTTTGGCCACCTGATAAAAAGAGCTGACTCATTTGAAAAACCCTGATGCTGGGAAAGATGGAAGGCAGGAGGAGAAGGGGATGCCAGAGGATGAGATGGTTGGATAGCATCACAGACTCAATGGACATGAGTTTGAGTAAACTCTGGGAGTTATTGATGGACAGGGATGCCTGGCGTGCTGCAGTCCATGGGGTCACAAAGAGTTGGACACCTGAGCGACTGAACTGAACTGAGATGGGAGAGTATAGAAGTGCCAGTTTTGGTGGATTAGTTTAAGTTTGAAACCAAACCACCCTTATCTCTTACATCTCCTGCATTGGCAGAAGGGTTCTTTACCACTGGTGGAACGAAAAAATAAACTATGGAAGAGAAGAGTGAACTCGGAATTATTCATGTATGAATGTCAACTCGGGTCTTAATAAAGGCATACCATCAGTCAGGATTCCCAGGTGGTGCAAGTAGTAAAGAACCCACCTGCCAACACAGGAGACATAAAAGATGCAGTTTCAATCCCTGGGTTGGGAAGATTCCCTGGAGGAAGGCATGGCAACCCACTCTAGTACCCTTGCCTGGAGAATCCCATGGACAGAAGAGCCTGGCAGGATACAGTCCCTAGGGTCACAGAATCAGACACTACTTCAGCGACTTCAGCATGCACGCACACATACCATGAATCTATGAATAAAAATAAATTACTCAGTACATGAGATGGAGAAGCCAGCTTACTCAATAAAAAAATAAACCTGGCTCTTTATATATTATCTAAATAAAGATGATTAAAAATCCAAATGTGGAATACTCTGTATTGAATAACACAGAAAGAAGACATATTTTAAAAAGTATTTTTGTCATTTATTCAAAAGAGCGGTGGAAAGGTACATAAACAAAAACTCAAATATAGAATATATAACTTTAAAAAGTGATGAGTTTCATAAAATTAAAGCAGATATTAACCTCCAATTAAATAAATTTAAATTTTAAAAAAGAAAAAAAATGTTAACTGAAGGATAGCAATAAAAAAACTAATAGATACAGATTGCACATACATTTAAAATATTTGACTTACAAAGGAATAGTCTATAGGCTACATAAGAATTTCTGATTCGCAAGCAGTGAATAGTCGTAAATCTAATTTTAAAAATTATGAAGGTTTTAGATTATTTCTACTGCAGAAGACCTCCAAATGGTTGACTAAACAAAAAAGAGATGCTCACATTCACTGGTAATCACAGAAAGTCAGATTAACACAATGAGCTCTATCTTCCACCTACCGGATTGAAAAAAAATTTTTTTTAATGTCAGATAAAAGTAGTGTCAGCAAGGATGTGTGAAGATGAGAATTTTTGAGATCTGCTCCTGTAGTGTAAACTATTATGGCTTTCAGAGAGCATTTTGGCAGTGCTTAGCAAAATTAATTATGTATGTCTACTGTGACACAGCAATTCTCTGCCTAGTCAGTAGCAATTCCCTGAAAAGTTCACATGTGAGTCCACAAGCAGATATGCATGAAGTGTTTATCACAGATTGATTGTGAACCTACAGCACTGGGTGGCTAAAGGGTAAGTACAACTTGGGGGCTGCTGAACCTTGCATGCATGCATCAGTTAGCAGCTGCCTGGTGTACATGCAGCAACAGTGAGCTTACCATCTTATACACAATAAAAATTAGGAAAGAGATGTGTTCTGTGATATATTTTCATATAAAATTAAGCACCTTCATATAAAAGCAACAGCATATACTTTTCATAGATACTTACAAATCCAAGCACACCTACTAAAAGACATTAGGTGGGGGCAGGAGTACTCCAGCTTAAAACAAAGTGACAGCGATGATGGAGGAAATGCAAAAATAAAGTGAAAGAAAGTGAAAGAAGAAAAGGGCCTTAGACGAATTGATCATGTATGATAGACCAAGAAGCTTGACTAATTCAAATTTCTGAAGCTGAGATCTCTCCAAAATAAATTAATAGTAAATATTAGCTGAATAATATACCATTATTCATAAGAATGGCAAAAGTTAAGGAAAATGGTGGATAACATCTAAGACTCAAGGGGATATAAGGATGTTATTCATTTCATGCAGTGATTCTTAGAATGAATGTTAATGCAGTCTTTGGAAAGGTGGGCTTTCATAATATTGAAATATTTAAAATATGTTTAATATTTTCAGAGAATTTTTCTTATCACAACAAAAGCTAATGAATCATTCAACTCCTGTAGGTATCTCTCTTTAACAGAGACATTGGGCAACTGCATTTATCAGAGCTTGTTTGCAAAGAAAAAATATAATCAAATAGTCACAAATTTGTATGTGTGTGTTCAGGAGCTCAGTCATGTCCAACTCTTTGCAAACCCATGGGTTGTAGCCTGCCAGAACAAAACTCTGTCCATAAAGTTTTCCAGGCAAAAATACTGGAGTGGGTTGCTATTTCTTACTCCAGGGAATTTTCCCAAATTTGTACAAAGCTGAATAAATATAGATACATATATAGTACACAATAATATACAACTATAAAAAATAAAGTTGAATAACAAGTAGTGAAATAAATGTATTACTAAATATGTTTTTAATTGTAAAGGAAACCAGTCATTAAAGCATCCAAGAGTATCACACTCATTTTGTTAAAACAAAATATAAGACAAAACTTTTTCTATATAACACATATGGAAATGCATAGCAGAAGTATGAATGAAGATTCATCAACTTGATATCAGTAGCTATGTATATCAAAGGTCAAAGGGCATAGCTATAAATTTCCAGTGGGTCTTCTTGTATCTTGCTTGTGCATATATTCATTTGTATTTTTGTGTAATTAAAAAAATGCATTATCTATCTATCTATCAGCTATCTTCTACAGATAATACCGACTATGATGACCTAAAGCTTGTTCTTCACATTCTTGAAAAGAGGTTCTTAAATAAATTTGAAAATTAATTCAAAATAATTTCTCTTTTAGAAATGCAAAATATATATGAGCACATTAGAATTGGGAGATACTCTGCAGACAAACAATATTTTGAACTTTGTCTAGTCAGTTCAGTTTAGACGCTCAGTCATGTCTGACTACAATCCCATAGACTGTAGCATACCAGGGCTCCCTATCCGTCACCAACTCCCAGAGTTTACTGAAACTCATGTCCATTGAGTCAGTGATGCTATCCAACAATCTCATCCTCTGTCATCCCCTTCTCCTCCTGTCTTTAATCTTTCCCAGCAACAGGGTCTTTCCAAATGAGTTAGTTCTTTGCACTGGGTGGCCAAAGTATTGGAGTTTCAGCTTCAGCATCAGTTCTTCCAATGAATATTCAGGAATGATTTCCTTTAGGATGGACTGGTTGGATCTCCTCACAATCCAAGGGACTCTCAAGAGTCTTCTCCAACACCACAGTTCAAAAGCATCAATTCTTTGGCGCTCAGCTTTCTTTATAGTCCAACTCTCACATCCATACATGACTACAGGAAAAAACATAGCTTTGACTAGATGGACCTTTCTTGGCAAAGTAATGTCTCTGATTTTTAATATGCTGTCTAGGTTGGTCATAGCTTTTCTCCCAAGGAGTAAGTGTGTTTTAATTCCATGGCTGCAGTCACCATCTGCAGTGATTTTGGAGCTCCCCAAAATAAAGTCTCACTGTTTTCATTATTTCCCTGTCTATTTGCCAGAAAGTGATGGGACGAGGTGCCATGATCTTAGTTTCCTGAATGTTCAGTTTTAAGCCAGCTGTTTCACTCTCCTCTTTCACTTTCATCAAGATGATCTTGAGTTTTTCTACACTTTCTGCCATAAGGGTGGTGTCATTTGCATATCTGAGGTTATTGATATTTCTCCTGGCAATCTTGATTCCAGCTTGTGTTCCATCCAGCCCTGCATTTCTCATGATGTACTCTGCATATAAGTTAAATAAGCAGGGTGACAATATACAGCCTTGATGTACTCCTTACCCTAATTGGAATTTTCTGTTGTTCCATGTCCAGTTCTAACTGTTGTTTTGTGACTTGCATACTGATTTCTCAAGAGGCAGGTTAGGTGGTCTGGTATTCCCATCTCTTTCAGAGTTTTCCACAGTTTATTGTAATCCACACAATCAAATGTTTTGACATCATCAATAAAACAGAAGTAGATGTTTTTCTGAAACTCTCTTGCTTTTTTGATGATCCAACAGAGGTTGGCAATTTGATCTCTGTTTACTCTGCCTTTTCTAAGTCCAGCATTAACATCTGGAAGTTCATAGTTCATGTATTGTTGAAGCCTTGCTTGGAGAATTTTGAGCATTACTTGCTGGTGAGATGAGTGCAATTGTGTGGTTCAGTTCAGTTCAGTTCAGTTCAGCCGCTCAGTCGTGTCCGATTCTTTGTGACCCCATGAACTGCAGCACTCCAGGCCTCCCTGTTCATTACCATCTCTCGGAGTTCACTAAGACTCACGTCCATCAAGTTCATGATGCCATCCAGCCATCTCATCCTTGGTCGTCCCCTTCTCCTCCTGCCCCCAATCCCTCCCAGCATCAGAGTCTTTTTCCAATGAGTCAACTCTTCGCATGAGGTGGCCAAAGTACTGGGGTTTCAGCTTTCGCATCATTCCTTCCAAAGAAATCCCAGGGTTGATCTTCAGAATGGACTGGTTGGATCTCCTTGCAGTCCAAGGGACTCTCAAGAGTCTTCTCCAACACCACAGTTCAAAAGCATCAGTAGTTTGAACATTCTTTGGCATTGCCTTTCTTTGGGCTTGGAATAAATACTGACCTTTTTCAGTCCTGTGGCTACTGCTGAGTTTTCCAAATTTGCTGACATATTGAGTGTAGCACTTTCACAGCATTATCTTTTAGGATTTGGAATAGCTGAACTGGAATTCCATCACTTCCACTAGCTTTGTTCATAGTGATGCTTCCCAAGGGCCTCTTGACTTCTCATCACAGGATGTCTGGCTCTAGGTGAGTGATCATACTGTCACCATTATCTGGTTCATGAAGATCTTTTTTGTACAATTCTTCTGTGTATTCTTGCCATCTCTTCTTAATATCTTCTGCTTCTGTTAGGTCCATACCATTTCTGTCCTTTATTGTGCCCATCTTTGCATGAAATGTTCCCTTGATATCTCTTGAAGAGATTTTCAGTCTTTCCCATTCTATTGTTTTCCTCTATTTCTTTGCATTGATTGCTGAGGAAGGCTTTCTTATCTCTCCTTGCTATTCTTTGGAACTCTGCATTCAAATGGGTATATCTTTCCTTTTCTCCTTTGCTTTTTGGTTCCCTTCTTTTCATAACTATTTGTAAGGCCTCCTCAGACAACCACTTTGCCTTTTTGCATTTCTTTTTCTTGTGGATGGTCCTTGCCTCCGGTACAATGTCATGAACCTTCGTCCATAATTCTTCAGGCACTCTGTCTATCTGATCTAATCCTTTCAATCTGTTTCTCAGTTCTATTGTATAATCGTAAGGGATTTGATTTAGGTCCTACCTGAATGGTCTAATAGTTTTCCCTAGTTTCTTCAACTTAAGAGTGAATTTGCAATAAGGAGTTCATGATCTGAGCCACAGTCAGCTTCTTGTCTTGATTTTGCTGACTGTATAGAGCCTCTTCATCTTTGGCTGGAAAGAATATAATCAATCTGATTTCAGTATTGAGCATCTGGTGATGTCCATAGAGTCTTCTTTTGTGTTCCTGGAATAGGGTGTTTGCTATGGCCAGTGCATTCTCTTGACAAAACTCTATTAGCTTTTGCCCTGCTTCATTCTGTACTCCAAGGCCAATTATGCTTGTTGCTCCAGGTATTTCTTGACTTCCTACTTATGCATTCCAGTCCCCTATAATGGAAAGGACATCTATTTTGGGTATTATTTCTAAAAGGTCTTGTAGGTCTTCATAGAACCATTCAACTTCAGTTTCTTCAACATTACTGGTTGGGCATAGACTTGGATCACTGTGATATTGAATGATTTGACTTGGAAACAAACAGAGATCATTCTGTCCTTTTTGAGACTGCATCTAAGTACTGCATTTTGGACTCTTTTGTTGACTATGATGGCTTATCCATTTCTTCTAAGGGATTCTTGCCCACAGTATTGGATAGAATGGTCATCTGAATTAAATTCACCCATTTCAGTCCATTTTAACTCACTGATTCCTAAAATGTTGATGTTCACTCTTGCCATCTCCTGTTTGATCTCTTCCAATTTGCCTTGATTCATGAACCTGACATTCCAGGGTCTTATGCAATATTTCCATTTACAGCATTGGATTTTACTTCCACCACCAGTCATATCCACAACTAGGTGTTTTGCTTTGGCTCCATCTCTTCATTCTTTTTGAAGTTATTTTTCCACTGATCTCCTGTAGCATATTGGGCACCTACTGACCTAGGGAGTTCATGTTTCAGTGTCCTATCATTTTGCCTTTTCATACTGTTCATGGGTTTCTCAAGGCAAGAATACTGAAGTGTCTTGCCATTCCCTTCTCCAGTGGACCACATTTTGTCAGAACTCTCCACCATGACCCGTCCATCTTGGTGCCCTACTTGGCATGATTCATAGTTTTTTTGAGTTAGACAAGGCTGTGATCCATGTGATCAGATTGGTTAGTTTGTCTAGTCAGGGTGTCCTAAACTAACATTCCTTTTTCCCGTAAAGAACACCTAGTTACCATTTTTTCCTATAAAGAATATTTTCTAAAAGACAGTTTGAGGATTCTGAAATAGGAATAGGAAATAAGAAAATAAGGTCCTGAGAGAAGCAAAACAAGAATTTAGTTTTTAAATTATTGCTATGATTAAGTATAAAACTTTTGTTTGAGATCCTGCCAGCTGTGAGAAAGTTAGCTGTGTTACTTTAAATACTTCTTATTTTTGTCAAGAGAAAGAATGAGCTATGGGTAAACAAAGTTTCAGTTCGGTTCGGTTCAGTTGAGTCACTCAGTCATGTCCCACTCTTCCCAACCCCATGAATCGCAGTATGCCAGGCCTCCCTGTCCATCACCAACTCCCAGAGTTCACTCAAACTCATGTNCTAGACAGCATATTGAAAAGGAGAGACATTACTTTGCCAACAAAAGTTTATCTAGTCAAGGCTATGGTTTTTCCTGTGGTCATGTATGGATGTGAGAGTTGGATTGTGAAGAAGGCTGAGCACTGAAGAATGGATGCTTTTGAACTGTGGTGTTGGAGAAGACTCTTGAGAGTTCCTTGGACTCAAGGAGATCCAACCAGTTCATCCTAAAGGAAATCAGTGCTGAGTATTCATTGGAAGGTTTGATGCTGAAGCTGAAATTCCAATATTTTGGCCACTTGATGTGAAGAACTAACTCATTTGCAAAGACCCTGATGCTAGGAAAGATTGAAGGCAGGAGGAGAAGGGGACGACAGAGGATGAAATGGTTGGATGGCATCACTGACTCAATGGACATGAGTTTGAGTAAATTCTGTGAGTTGGTGATGGACAGGGAAGCCTGAAGTGCTGCAGTCCGTGGAGTCGCAAAGAGTTGGACACAACTGAGTGACTGAACTGAACTGAACATGTACCAAATTCCAGGCATAATGCCAGTGGTAGGAAATAGAATATACTTAAAAAAAATTAATTTTAAACATTTTGTTTTAAGGCCTGGGATAGTCTCTCATTTACCATAAATTGTCTTTATAATTCAACTCTATCTGACATCAAGTAATTATCGAGTGCAGAGTCTACTATACCATGAGAGATGCTTTCATGCTGTTTGTCAAATAATAGAGTAAAAATAACCAATAAATAACCAATCAGCTCTCAGAACACACTGAATTTTTACCTTTTAAGATCTTCTACTAATTGTTTCTCCCCTTAACAAACCATAATATCCCCTTCATTCAAGGCTTGACTGCTCTACTGTGACTACAGTCTCTTGGTCATTATGACCTCTGTGTATTTGCTTAGTCATTTCTCCCATCTAAAAAGTCTTCCCTTCTTCTTCATTATCAATTGGTGGGTTATAGCTCAAAAGAAGAAAAGAAGGAAATGGCAACCCACTCCAGTGTTCTTGCCTGGAGAATCCCAGAGACAGAGGAGCCTAGTGGGCTGCCGTCTATGGGGTCGCAGAGTCAGACACGACTGAAGCGACTTAGCAGCAGCAGCAGCATAGCTCAAAAGTACCTCTTTGGTTCTTTCCTAATCCCACATCATCCTGCAGTCATTTGTCTAGGAAATCTGTTGATGAGTCCTGTGCCATCAGTGAGAAGGAGNAGACACGACTGAAGCGACTTAGCAGCAGCAGCAGCATAGCTCAAAAGTACCTCTTTGGTTCTTTCCTAATCCCACATCATCCTGCCGTCATTTGTCTAGGAAATCTGTTGATGAGTCCTGTGCCATCAGTGAGAAGGAGATGAGGTGGCTTGAAAGCAGGAAGTTGGTTCCATAGGGAATGATGAAGCATCTCAAGAAGAAAACCAAATAGTGACTATGTATAAAATAATTGGAGGAAAATTTACTTTGTTAATGGATTCTGGAAGGTACAGTTTGAGTAAAATGTAAAATAAGTTCGTTATTGTGAATACTTTGGTAGAAGAATTAATAGCTATTTTAAAAATATAATGTTATATAATAAAACCTACAGGTCATCTTACTACATGATTATTACCATAACTGAGCTACAAATTTTTGTTGAACCTAACGAAATTCAGTGCCCTTTAAGAAACTGGTCTGAATCTCTGATAACCAGGAAATAAAGGAAATTTACTTATAGTCTGACCATATAAAGACACTGGATCCAAGTCCTGTGAACCTGTGCTTTTGCACATATTTTTTGCAGCTGCTGTTACGGTTTAGAGCCAACACTGAGCTTTGAAAGTTTGGATTCCTGTGTGTTGTGATAATCAGCTGGGGGTTGGAAATGCCTTAAAAAATCTAATGCTCTGGCACTTTAACAAGGCTTCTGAAAAAACAATTTAACATCTGGAATCAAGTATTCCATGGAAGTCCAAGACCAACAGAGTAAAAAACATTTCTTTCAGTAACAGTTAAAATGTGGCACTTTCCTCTGCTTCATCAAATGAATGGGTTTATTTTATAATGATTGTGAGATGGTTTATAATAAATGTAGAATAGAAGCAAGGTGTAGGAAACTATATGTTTAGATATTTACAGGTGAAAATCTCTCCCAAATGTGTTTCTTTATTCTTTCTTATCATTTTCTCTTTTAAAATTCTTTTCTGGAAAAGAAATAAGTATCCAAATCAAGCCTCCTTCATTTAGCTCTTCTGAGTGACTGCTGAATGAGGATGAGTAAAGAGTCTATAGACTTCATCTTTCACATTTCCCACATGTTTTAGAAGGCAAAGGCAATGATAGTGCACGCACATGTCATAAGTCTCTGCACAGCCAGGTAACTCAGATCAAATGCAAATAGAAGTGGCTATGTCTACTGAATGTTTACTAATTCTCTACAGAGTTTAGACATTGTTTAAAACAACATATTAAAATGTGTTCTCTACTAAAATCATAATAGATGGCATCTAGTGAGTGTTTAACATGTGTTAGGCACTGTGCATTTAACTTTCAAAATAATTTTTATCCTTCTGTTTTTTATGATGAGTGGTACAGTGGAACTGACACAGAAAGAGACAACTAGAACAGTGAAACAGAAGGGAGAACCCAGAAACAGACCCACACATATACACAGGATCATGACTCATGACCAAGAGGGCATGTAGGTTAACAGGTAAAGGAGACAACATTCAATAATCATGCCAGAAGAGGTAGTTCTCCATATGGGGAATAAAATAAAAAGAAAGAAATTGGATCTTTTCCTCTTACAATATATAAGAATATATTTCAAATAGAAGTAAAATCTTAATTAGAAACATTCAGTTCAGTTCAGTTCAGTCGCTCAGTCATGTCCGACTCTGTGACCCCATGAATTGCAGCACGCCANAAAAACCAGAAAGAGAAATTAAGGAATCAATCCCATTCACCATTGCAACAAAAAGAATTAAATATCTAGAAATGAACTTACCTAAGGAGACAAAAGAACTGTACACAGAAAACTATAAGACACTGATGAAATAAATCAAAGATGACATAAACAGATGGAGAGATATCCCATGTTCCTGGGTAGGAAGAATCAATATTGTGGTATCAGTCAATTTGGTAATACCAAATGTGATCTACAGATTAAATGTGACCCCTATCAAGTTACCAATGGCATTTTTCACAAAACTAGAACAAAAAATTTCACAATTCCTATGGAAATACAAAAGACCCCGAATAGTCAAAACAGTCTTGAGAAAGAAGAATGGACTTGGAGGAATCAACCTTCCTAACTTCAGATTATACTACAAAGCTACAGTCATCAAGACAGTATGGTACTGGCACAAAAACAGAAATATAGATAAATGGAACAAGATAAAAAGCCCAGAAATAAATGCATACACCTATGGGTACCTTATTTTTGACAAAGGAGGCAAGAATATACAGTGGGGAAAAGATAGCCTCTTCAATAAATGGTGCTGGGAAAACTGGACAGTTACATTAGAGCACTCCTTAATACCATGCTGCTGCTGCTAAGTCGCTTCAGTCATGTCCGATTCTGTGCGACCCCATAGACAACAGCCCACCAGGCTCCTCCGTCCCTGGGATTCTCCAGGCAAGAACACTGGAGTGGGTTGCCATTTCCTTCTCCAACGCATGAAAGTGGAAAGTGAAAGTGAAGTCGCTTACTCATGTCCAACTCTTAGCGATCCCATGGATTGTAGCCTACCAGGCTCCTCCATCCATGGGATTTTCCAGGCAAGAGTACTGGAGTGGGGTGCCATTGCCTTCTCCCCTTAATACCATACACAAAGATAAACTCAAAATGAATTAAAGACCTAAATGTAAGATAATAAACTGTAAAACTCTTAGAGGAAACATAGATAGAACACTCAGTGACATAAATCAAAACAAGATCTTCTATGATCCACCTCCTACCTACAGTAATAGAAATAAAAACAAAAGTAAATAAGCAGGACCTGATTANATAAACTGTAAAACTCTTAGAGGAAACATAGAT
Source organism: Neotragus pygmaeus (assembly GCA_006410875.1). Classification (NCBI taxonomy): domain Eukaryota; kingdom Metazoa; phylum Chordata; class Mammalia; order Artiodactyla; family Bovidae; genus Neotragus; species Neotragus pygmaeus. Next base: position 357,158 of record SJYV01018986.1, read on the forward strand.
AGAACACTCAGTGACATAAATCAAAACAAGATCTTCTATGATCCACCTCCTACCTACAGTAATAGAAATAAAAACAAAAGTAAATAAGCAGGACCTGATTAAATTTAAAAGCTTTTGTACAACAGTGGAAAATATAAGCAAGGTGAAAAGAAAACCCTCAGAATGGGAGAAAATAATAGCAAATGAAACGATTGAAAAAGGAGTCACTTCAGTTCAGTTCAGTTGCTCAGTCACGTCCAACTCTTTGTGACCCCATGAATCACAGCATGCCAAGCCTCCCTGTCCATCACCAACTCCCGGAGTTCACTCAGACTCACATCCATTGAGTCCATGATGTCATCCAGCCATCTCATCCTCGGTCCTCCCCTTCTGCCCCCAATCCCTCCCAGCATCAAAGTCTTTTCCAATGAGTCAACTCTTTGCATGAGGTGGCCAAAGTACTGGAGTTTCAGCTTTAGCATCATTCCTTCCAAAGAAATCCCAG
>SJYV01018986.1:358552-384174 GCA_006410875.1 Neotragus pygmaeus
AACTGTGGTGTTGGAGAAGACTCTTGAGAGTCCCTTGGACTGCAAGGAGAGCCAACCAGTCCCTTCTGAAGGAGATCAGCCCTGGGATTTCTTTGGGAAGGAATGATGCTAAAGCTGAAACTCCAGTACTTTGGCCACCTCATGTGAAGAGTTGACTCATTGGAAATGACTCTGATGCTGGGAAGGATTGGGGGCAGGAGGAGAAGGGGACGACTGAGGATGAGATGGCTGATGGCATCACGGACTCGATGGATGTGAGTCTGAGTGAGCTCCAGGAGATGGTGATGGGCAGGGAGGCCTGGCATGCTTCGATTCTTGGGGTCGTAAAGAGCTGGACACGACTGAGCGACTGAACTGAACTGAACTGAACAAAAGTTAGAGATGAAAGAATTAAAATCTGCAAAGCAGACTGAGTAATAAGCCAAATAAACATTGTAGAAAACTGAGTCAGTGATAAACATGACTAGCTAAAGTTTTTTATTTTTTTTTGAAGCCTGCTGGGTTATAGTCCTTAGAGTCCCAGAGTCAGACTCAACTGAGTGACTTAGCACTTACTTAAAGGAAAGTATAATGATCAGGAAGCTTTTTAAACAGCAGTTAGGGAATAAAGGTCTAATTTTATGCAAACAATAATTGATAAAGATGTTTGATCATTTATATATATATATATGAACTATTTTATTTTATGTCACGGCACCCTTAGCATTTCATATTGTACTTTTTCTACTTTGACAGGGAGCCAGAAGTTATTATGGTGTTTTTTATTTTAATAATTAAAGGAAATAGAGATCTCAGTAGGTATAAAAACAAAATGTATACCTTTCAAACTGCTAGAGCAAGTTCAGTCAAAGAAACTATTCAGTTAAAATGAAGCCCAGAAAGGAAAAATGAGAAAAAGAGCATAAATTAAAAATATACAAAAAGATGACAAATAAGAGTAGCAGAAACTTGTAACAGTAATAGTAACTTGTAACAGAAAATATAGGGGTATAATTTCTGTATTTAATGAGAACATACAATTGAATTAAAAATCTGTTTGATCTAGTCAAGATATGATGGCATCATTTCAAATAAAATATCTATTCTCCTCATAAAGTAAGCTTTATTTAAAAAAAAAAAAGAAAAGAAAAAGGTAGAATTATCAGTTTAGGACCAAAGTATTATTTATATGCTGCTGCTGCTACTGCTGCTGCTGCCACGTTGCTTCAGTGGTGTCTAACTCTGTGCGACCCCATGGACAACAGCCCACCAGGCTCCTCCGTCCCTGGGATTCTCCAGGCAAGAACACTGGAGTGGGTTGCCATTGCCTTCTCCAGTGCATGAAAGTGAAAAGTCAAAATGAAGTTGTTCTGTCATGTCCGACTTTGTGCAACCCCATGGACTGTAGCCTACCAGGCTCCTCCATCCATTGGATTCTCCAGGNATTCTCCAGGCAAGAACACTGGAGTGGGTTGCCATTGCCTTCTCCAGTGCATGAAAGTGAAAAGTCAAAATGAAGTTGTTCTGTCATGTCCGACTTTGTGCAACCCCATGGACTGTAGCCTACCAGGCTCCTCCATCCATTGGATTCTCCAGGCAAGAGTACTAGAATGGGTTACCATTTCCTTCTCCATATTTACATGCAAAAACATTTAATTGGCAAAGGATACTTTTTATTGTTGAATACACAAATCTCAGTGAAGATATTCCAATTATATTAAATATCATAAAACATAAGGTCAAAATTTATAATATTAAACAATTGAAAATACAAGGAGAAATTACTGAAGCACATTTGTTATGTATCTTGACAGTCTAAGTCAATAGAAATAATATAACAATTTTGAATAATATAATAATAAAATATATATGTGCACATTATTTTCTAGTGCCCATGTAATACTTATTTTAATTTATTATATATTAAGCCAAGAAAAGAAAACCTTCAACATGTTAAAATGGTACAGATCAGGCCTTATTTTCTGCTGTAATGTAGTTAAACCAGAGATTAGCTATAGATTAGTTTTATATTGTACAATGACAGTTGTATTTAGTGATCTCTGAGGTTGCTTCCAGCTCAAATTTTAGATGATGCTCCATTGTTAACTAATTCTTTCTCTGTATAAGTATTTTTGTTCCACCCTTTGGAGGAATAAGATGTTGACGTTGTTTGGAGGTGTTTCTACAATATGTGGATATGTGGGTCTCTTGTTGTTGTTTAATTGCTAATTCATGTTTGACTCTTTGTGACCCCCTGGTCTATAGCCTGCCGGGCTCCTCTGTCCATGGAATTTCCCAGGCAAGAATACTGGAGTGGATTGCCATTCCCTTTTCCAGGGGATCTTCCCATCCCAGGGGTCGAACTTGCATGCCTTGCATTGGCAGATGGATTCTTTACTGCTAAGCCACTGGGAAGCCTTCCTGCAACCCACAGAGCTACTTTACTGCTGATTTTCCTTTTGAAAATCACTCTGGTTCTTCGAGTTAAAATAACTGTCCTTGCTAGCCTGCCTTGAGAGATGGTTATCACTAAAAATGCCTGGGTTGGCAGTAATCTACTTTGTTTCTGCCTGGAGCTGTTTTGAGACTCCAGCAGCAGACCTTCAGTGTGTTACTGGGGCAAGTGTGCAATGATGTGCATTAGATCTGCACTGAGCAAAGCTCAGATGATTTGACTTTCTGCAGGGAATGAAAAAAAAATACATATAAACACCCCTATTCCCAAGTGGCACTGTAACCTAGTTAAGAGAATTGCTTGCGGGGGACTGCATTATGCTAAGAAGACTAGTTCATTTTCAGGTTAGAAAACTTTAAATTCAAGTTGACATAGCCTCTCTTTTCATTTCCATACTCATCTCAGCTGGGGAAATGCAGCATTTGTCACTAAAAATCAACCAGTGAAATACTGCGGAGGTGGAGGTGTGGGGGGAGTGTAGGGGAGTCAGTGTTCCAAAGCCTGAGACTGGCTGTGATCTGAAATATGTTGTGTTTTATTTTGTAGCAGACACCATACCAAATGTGCATTCCACTGGTAGACCTTTTATTTTCAACAAAATCCCCTGCACCCGGCAGCAATCTTTGACAGCAATGCAATCAACACAAATTACCTGGTGATGTACCAACATTCCAGACAGCTCATAAGCAATTAGGGATCAAGTCTGAATTAAATCCAGAGGTTCAGGGCTAAGTATATTAGGGTAATGCAGAGAAGGCTATTCTGCCAGTTTTCTGACCATGAGTGGCTTCATTCAGCAAATCTCACATTAGGCTCTCCCCTCTTAAGTACCACATGTGGCTTTTCCTGTTTTAATGTCAGGGTAGATCCATTAAGATTAGTGTGTAGCTCTTGTAAGGGAGGGAAACCTTTTCCTCTTTTCCCTCTAGGTTCTTTGGCTGGCCTAATAATTAAATTGGCCTAAGATCAACAGGAAAAAAACAAATTTGATTCTGTACATACAGGGGCCCATACAAATACGAAATTCAAAGTTTAAGTGACCAAAGCAGGTTGCTTTTCTACTTTTTAGATAAAGAAGCAGTAAGCTTTTGAAGGACTGTCAAGACAAAGAAGTTTGGATTCTGGGTAGTAAATGAGTAAAGAAGTAGCAAAGTTGGTTAGAACATCCTTGTGCTTTAAGTTGTGTCCAACTATTTACAACCCTTTGGACTCTAGACTTCCAGGTCCTCTCTCCATGGGATTGTTCAGACAGGAAACACTGAAGTGTGTTGTGCTCTTCTTGGCCCTAAATTCCCTATCTCTGGTGATAAGGGATAATCTCGCCTTTTGTACAAAAAGAGTATCTTTCACATGGGAGATTTATTTCCTGCTTTCAGGAGGACAAAGGAGGGTCAGTGTCTTACTTGCACTATTTCTTAAGTAACTTTAATTCAAAATAATCAATATGCTAAAATGGCACACTTTGGGGTGACACATTCTTTTCTTTCATTATACTGAAATTTTCAGATTGTGAATGAATGGCCTCATTAAAGGACAGACTGGCTAAAACCAAAAGTAATCCCTGCTAATCCTAGCTTTAACAACTCTCATCTTTGCCATGTGCAAGTATCTTTCAAATGAGTTACATGGACATGCTTTTCTAGACACCTTTCACCTACAGTGTCACCATATTCCCCTTCTAACAGAAACCTAGAAACAATTCAGGATTAATTGATGGAAGAGTCCATTGTCTTTTATAGATAGAATGAGAAATATGCAAGTTGTAAGGGTTTCTGTTGACAGACTAGTAGGACATCTTTGCCATTCAGACCCTACGCCTTGTAAGAAAAAATTAAGAAGAATCTGGGGTGTTGACCCTGGGATGTGTAATTCATGCATGGCTCTTATAAGCTGTTACCTCTTAATCACTCAGAAGCCGAGGCTCTTGAAGCAGACTAATGATCCCCTGCTGACTACCGCACTGCTTGCACTTCTGCCTTCAACACATCTGTCTGCACTGCTTCCCAAGGGGACTCTCTTAAAGTTGGAAAGTCTGACATCCGCACATTAGCTATCTGTGACTTTCTCCATTAATAATGGACTGGCCCACTGTAAGCTCTGTGTTTCCTCCCCAACACCAACTGCTTTCCCTTTTATGTGCCACTATGCCAGTCATCAGAGAGACGGCCAGAGAAAAGACAGCTGGCATCTGTAACTCATAGGTGGCTCATAAAAACTAAAGCAGGTAGACTGTTCTCTCAAATGAAGTTCTTGGAAGTACTGAATGATGAATGCCGTGCTCGTGTTCTGCTTCCTCTAGCTTGGTGACAGCTAGTAACCAGTTTGAGAAAAAAAAAAAAATGGAAAAGCAGCTCTACACCCTCAGTGACACACACACATATTCTAAATTTTCTTTAAAAGATATCCTTCTAATTGTTAGTTTCAATCCTTGGAGATACAGCCCAATTATTTTGAAGCATGNAAAAAAAAAAAAAATGGAAAAGCAGCTCTACACCCTCAGTGACACACACACATATTCTAAATTTTCTTTAAAAGATATCCTTCTAATTGTTAGTTTCAATCCTTGGAGATACAGCCCAATTATTTTGAAGCATGATTTCTTTCCATATCTGCTAAGGAATTGTCCTAGAATATGACAGCTAAATATGTTGTCAAGACCTGTTTTCCAATTAGTTAAAAAGGAATTATCTGAAGTAAGTCAGAATGCCTTTAAGATTTTGGCTGGCATATTTATTAATTTACCTTACATGCAGGTAGAAACTAGGGACTGTAAAGAAAAAATTTGGAACCTACTGGGCCAGAATGTTTCTCGAGCAAACAAAAGAAAAGACAAACAAGTGATCAAAACAGAATTATCTTAGATCTCTTTAGGTGAATGGTTTCTATTTCTCTAAAGCTCATAAATACTGAGAGGTTCAGTGCTTCCCTTGACAGATTACTTGTCATGTGACCGTAGGAAGAAATTACCCCACCCAGAATCTAGGGCTGTAAAACTTTCAGGGATCATACTGAAGCTGAATTAGAGTGAACCAGATGTAAGATAATAGGGAATGGTGAAGACTCTGATGCACTAGAGAACACACATTTCATTCAAGGAGGGACACCTGGTTATGCCTACAGTTCACACAAAGGCATGTTCATACGCTCGACTAGACTATCAAAATGACGTGATCACCGTGGATCACACTCAGCAACTAACTCCCTTAAGGACAGGACCCAGAGCTGCACCAGACCTTCTCTCCATAGGGAGACCTGCTGCTGCTGCTGCTGCTGCTGCTGCTAAGTTGCTTCAGTCATGTCCGACTCTGTGTGACCCCAGAGACGGCAGCCCACCAGGCTCCGCCGTCCCTGAGATTCTCCAGGCAAGAACACTGGAGTGGGTTGCCATTCCTGGAAGAGTCCAAATACATATCCACAGGGAGGTTTTTTTGTTTGTTTGTTTGTTTGTTTTGTTTTTTTTCCAAGTGATATTTTAAGAGCCAAAAATGAAGATTCACTTAGTTAAGTGTGGAACCTCCTGACTTAGAAGGTCCATGTCTTAAAAAGATCTCTTGTAACATTTCTGTTGGCAGATCTTCTAAAGTTCCCTAGAGGACCAAGCCCAGTGGTGAAAGTCGTCACTTTCAGGGAAGCCCAACACCAGACGTGTATGAGTAGTTCATTTACATTCCTCCCAGCCCGATGCACAGGCCAGTCCTGGGTCATTTTTATCATAACCCCATCACCTCGTCACACAACTGACGTTTCAACTTCATCAGGTTTCTGGGGGTAACAAGCCAGAAAGTTAATCCAAGATAAGTTTGTCCATAAAGAAGAAGACCATACCCACTGCTAGCCTATGAGAATGTCAGTTCAGATCTTTCCTTTTCCTTTTCTCTTCTTCCTCTTCTGCCCCCTCCTCTTCAGTCTCCTTCCTTTTCATCTTTTAAAAGCTCTAGACTTCTAGGCCTTTTAAATGTTAAATCTCCAAGCTTTCAAGTGAGAATACTATAATAAGAGCCCTGGACTAGAAAACAGAAGAGCTGTGTTCTATTTGCTGTGTGAGCTACATCTGTAAAGTAAAAGTCTTGCCTAAAGGTCAAATGAAAAGCTATTTCTAATGATCCTGTTGCTGTTTTCTAATTGATAAGGAGATGATAGTTCCTGCTCATATGTTCAATGCTAGGGAGCCTGTTTCTCTTCCCTNTGTGTGAGCTACATCTGTAAAGTAAAAGTCTTGCCTAAAGGTCAAATGAAAAGCTATTTCTAATGATCCTGTTGCTGTTTTCTAATTGATAAGGAGATGATAGTTCCTGCTCATATGTTCAATGCTAGGGAGCCTGTTTCTCTTCCCTCAATTTTTCTATTCTGCTTTATCATGTGAAGTCCAAGAGTAAGTATAAAATAAAGGTCTTTCGAAACTTGCCAGTCTCATTGCTGGGCGAGATTTTCAAACAAACACCAATTTATTTTCTTTTGTTTGGATCACCCAAAGAAACTAGGTCCAGAGTATTACATCTGGGTGGATTTTAACTTTTAGTCCAGTTTTTCCAAGTACTGAAATGTTAATACACAGTGCAGAGATCACCAGTGTAAGTTGCTCAGTCATGTCCAACTCTGCCACCCCGTGGACTGTAGCTTGCCAGGCTCCTCTGTCCCTGGAATTCTCCAGGCAAGAATTCTAGAGGGGTTGCCATTCCCTTCATCAGGGGATCTTTCGGACCCAGGGATTGAACCCAGGTCTCCTGCATTGCAGGCAGTATTCTTTACCGTCTGAGCCACCAGGAAAGCCCCAAAACCGTAAATGACCCCAAAATGCGAATGTGACTCCCAGAAAACACTTGTGGATGTGGCTGACCGGAAGTAGCTCTCCTAAGAAGCTTGAGACCCTGGGCCACGATCTTTGGGAACAGACATCTCATTTTAAAAGCAAGGAAGCTGCTGGGTGGACCCTTGTACCAAGCAGCTATAGCCCTAGTTGAAACAGCTTCATATCGTGATACTGTTATAGCCTATAGTCACCCAAATATCTTTTTTTTGGCAAATCTACCATTGTCACCAAGAAAAGGTCGTGTGTTGTGGAATTTATTTCCAAATGGAAAGAATTAGGACTACTTTCATGTTTATATTCCTGCTACACTTTCATCAACAGGCTTACAGAGACCAGATCAAGGATTCCATTTTCTAGCCAGAAATGAAGAAAGGAATTTATTGACTCCCAACCTGTCAGATCTCGATTTGTCCAGTAGCCTAGGGATTTGGTATTTGCTCAATCCTTTTTGAAGAAATCTTTTCATATTTTTTGGGTCAGAAGTTCTTTGTTACATGGAAAAAGCCAATCCATGAGGAACAGAAGGGACTAGATTGAAAGTGGCAATGCCTTACAGTTATTAGAAGTGCTCTCACTCATGATAACACAGGCATTTGTAGGAATTTTATTTTCATCCATTGGCCACAATATTAAATATTTCACCAAGGAAATGTTCCGTGGGAGATTGCATCTTAGGGACAGGATCTAATCTTTCATTTCACAGTAAGAAGCCGATCAAAGTTGTTGAAAGCTAGCTATTAAAGGATTAAACTAGGTCACATTGAAACATATGATGTGAAAACAGAGGGACCTTTTTTTATTCAGTTGAAACATACAAAAAATTTACAGGACTAACTCCCCCCATTTTTTCAAGACCACTTTCATTTAAGAAAAGATAGTGAGCTTTCATGCAACACTGAAAATATTTTTACTAAGGTTTGTTGAAGCCATATAAAGAATTTTGTTGTGTAATATAGGTGCAATGAAAAGTCATTGGGTTTAAGGTAATTAAAGTTTGAAAATATGAGAATATAACTCTCTTTATAAATATAAGAATATAACTCTGTTTTGTAGAGTTCAGGAAATGGCTTGCAGCAGAGTAGGACTGTTGCCAGAGAAAAGAAAGTGGTAGTTGCATAATAGTCCAGTACAATGTGTTAGTTCTTTGTCCTACATAATGGCTGTAGCAATGGGTACTTTCTGCTCCCTCCTCAAACTCAAACACAAAATCTCTCCGGGTTCCTATTTAGGGCCACCCTTGTGCATTGGATTCTGTCCCTTCTTATTCACTCAAGGACTTTGCTCTCGCCTCTGTTTCCCTCCTCCTTCCTGCATTAGCATATTCTTCTTTCCTGGTACATCACCCCATCTGTACTTAGAAACTCCTCTGACCCCACTACCCCGTTTCTATGCTGTCCTTTGCACCAAAACCGCACTGAAGCGTTGTCTCTATTTCTTCTGTTTCACTGCCTTTTTGCACCCACTCCTACAGAACTTTTCCCAGAGTTGCACAAAAATAGTCTCTCTCTCTCTCTCTTTTTTTTGAATCTTCAGATTATGTATTTTATTTCTTCTTGAGTCAATTGATCAGTTGTGGTACAAGAAATGTGTCTACCTCATTGAAGTTGACAAATGCAGTGGCATAAAATTGTTTACATTATTTTATTCTTTTTAATGTATTTAGGCTCTATAGTGTTACCCCTCTTTCTTTACAGTATTAGCAATTTTTGTCATCTGTATTTTTGTTGAATAATTTACATAGAACTTGACCATATTTATTTATCTTTTTTGGAAAAAAATATGATATTTTATTTCATGAGTTTTTTCCTATTTTTTGTCCAATTTATAGTCCATTTATGTCTGATATCTTTATTATATGTTTTATTTTGTGTTTATTTTTCTTTTCTAACTTGTTAAAGAGAAGTCTTTAGGCATTGTTCATATAAATGAATCTCATTTATTGGGTGCATACAAATTTAGGATTCTGAATTCACCTCAGAGAATTCATCATCCTAACATTATGTCTTTCTTGTTCTGAGTTCTATCTGGTATTCATCTAGCTATGCACAAAAAATAGTCTTGTCAGTGACGTCCAGTGTACTAATGGCAGTGGCAGATTCTCAGTTGTCATCTATTCAACCAGTCAACAGCACGCAGTGTAGCTGATCACTTTACACTTCTTGAAATACTTCCTTCCCTAAACTTTTGGGCTGTAGCTCCTTTATGTGAAGTTGCTCAGTCATGTCCGATTCTTTGCAACCCCATGGACTGTAGCCTACCAGGGTCCTCTTTCCATGGAATTTTCCAGGCAAGAATACTGAATTGGGTTGCCATATCCTTCTCCAGGGGATCGTCCCAACCCAGGGATCGAACCTGGGTCTCCCGCATTGCAGGCAGACGCTTTACCATCTGAGCCACCAGGGAAGCCCACGTAGCTCCCTTGGTACCCCCTTTATTTCACTGGCTTATCATTTTGCTCTCCCTTCCTGGTTTCATCTCANCCAGGGATCGAACCTGGGTCTCCCGCATTGCAGGCAGACGCTTTACCATCTGAGCCACCAGGGAAGCCCACGTAGCTCCCTTGGTACCCCCTTTATTTCACTGGCTTATCATTTTGCTCTCCCTTCCTGGTTTCATCTCATTTTCCTGTCATCTTCTCATCTTCCTAATGTAAAGTATAAGCATCCTCAGGCTCAGGACCTACTATATGTGCATACTTCCTAGTCATGTCATTCAGTCCATGGCTTCAGGTGGCATCTTTATGCTCACATTTTCCAACTACCTGCAGCACCTCTTCATCCTACCTCCTTGACTCAAATATCTATTGTCTGATCATCATCACAATTCGTTGCCTAATAGTCATTTAAAAAATGATATGACCAAACTGGAGCATTGATCATCTTTCTGAATCTAATCCTTCTAGAGTTTTCCCATTCATAAGAAAGGACAACCCCATTCAAACTGTGACTCCCAACTGAAACTTTGGGACATGGTTCGTAATTTCATTTTCCCCTGTACTTCCATCCAATCTGTTAACAATCCTGTCCATGTACCTTTGAAATTTACTCTGTATCCGACCACTCTTCCCACTTCCACCAATACCACCCTCTTCCAGGCTACCATCACACATGTCTTAGATGTTCATGACTGCCTCCTAGCTAGTCCTCCAACTCCTAATCCTGTCCCTCTCTAGCTGTATCTTAGCATAGGAGACAGAATGATACGTTTGAGATGTAACCCGTCTCATGTTTCTTCCTTGCTTAGAACTCTCCAAAGCCTTTTACATCTCACTCAGGGAAGAAAAAAAAAAGTAGAAAACCTTTATCTTGGCTAGTAGCCCCCATAAACTGGTCCCTGGGTGCAATTCAATCACTATCGCCCATCCCACTGGATTCCAGCCATCGACCGTTTCGGTTCTCAAAAATGCTGAATGTGCCCCTGCTTGTGATGGGGCCTCTGTGCTTGTTGTTTCCTTGCCTCAAAGTTTTGTTCCCCATATACCTGCTTGGCTGGCAGGCCTCTCTCATTTCAGGCCCCTGCTCATTTTCAGTCCTTCCCTGCTATGTCTAAAACAGTGCCATGTCTTTCATTTTTTTTCCTAATAGTGTTTAGCACCATGTGACATACTACTCATTCCTGAGAATTATATTTATTAACAGATTTGAGGAATTTCATGGTTGTATTTTAAAACATTTTATGTTCAGCCCAGCACTGACATAGTTTGCCGTGGCATTCTGAGATAGAATATAATGTAATGTAAGAACCCTAGACTTGCAGAGAAGCTGCTTCAGGATTTGCCTCTTGGCTCCTCACAAGGGTATGTTCATCTTCTCCTCACAAAGGGATACATCAGTGGCAGAGTTTGAAATTCTCTGTTTTGTATGGACTGGGCATTCATCAATATTATGCAATTGAGGGACACCTGAAATTTCCTTCTCCATTTCATCTGTCATTGTCCTGCCATCACTCCTGTAAAGTTCCACCTTATTCTCCCCTACTGGTACCAACTACAGTTAGGAAGCCTATGCAGAGACTTGGAGATAAAACTGCATGGTCTAGTGAGCAAGAGTCTGTTAAAGGGGCAATAGGGTAGAATATGTCTTATTTTGAAGCACCGTCCCTTAACTATCTGGATAAGCAGATTCTCTTCACATCTTCTGTCATGCACAGAGATTGTTCGCTGTGGCAAGCTGAAGGTCTGTATCTGGAAGGCTACTCTCAAGTAAGCCTGTCTTCCTCAGCTCCTACCTGTTGAGTGCATACTGGCCGAGAATCAGTTGTTCTTAGACCAAGTTTGTATATGCCTGTTGTACTCATAGCTATGTACATTAAAGACTACATAAGTTAATGAAATATCATGAAAAGGAAAGAATCGCCATTTCCATAAAAACTGCATGAAATCTTTTGGGGGAAACCTCAGGAAGGTCAGTTAATAAAAAATGAAGAGGCTATGCTGCTGCTGCTAAGTCACTTCAGTCGTATCCGACTCTGTGTGACCCCATAGACAGCAGCCCACCAGGCTCCCCCATCCCTGGGATTCTCCAGGCAAGAACATTGGAGTGGGTTGCCATTTCCTTCTCCAATGCATGAAAGTGCAAAGTGAAAGTTAAGTTGTTCAGTCATGTCCGACTCTTAGTGACCCCATGGACTGCAACCCATCAGGCTCCTCTGTCCATGGGATTTTCCAGGCAAGAGTACTGGAGTGTGGTGCCATGAAGATGCTATAGACATGAAAATTATGAGTTTAGGGGGAATCATTAAACTCTGATAGTATTCTTTACTCATATAGTTTTACAAGTCTCTTTTTTAAGGAAATCAAGACTGTAAGTGACAACTGGTGATACATGATGATTATAATTTATATGAAAACAATAACAACATGCTCAGTCAACAGCCAGATTTAAAAAGAAAAGTCAAAAAATGAAAGGACAAAGGGATGTATTGATCCTATGACAAAAGATTGACAAATAATCAGTTTAATTTCCACAAAATGAGCAATTTTATTGATGAAAAATGACCATATATAACCTATATAAATGGATGAATAATATGTAACTGTAATAGCATAAAATGTTTAAGATATAAATATGAAATTTTTTATGTTTTCCCACTTATACCAAAATTTTTAATTAACCAACCAACTCTAAATTTCAGCAGTGTAGGATAAAAGAGTTTTTACATTATTTGAAAACAACTTTCAAAAGTAGAGATTACCATTCCATTACAGACATATCAAGAATAACAAGGGAGGTAAAAATAACTCAGAAAAATTCTCTGAGAAAAGTAAATTGTTATTCCCATTTTCTGCATGAGACTTTCAACTTTCAGTTCAGTTCAGTTCATTGGCTCAGTCATGTCTGATTATTTGTGACCACATGGACTGCAGCATGCCAGGCTTCATGTCCCTCACCAGCTCCCAGAGCTTGCTCACAATCATGTCCATCGAGTCAATGATGCCATCCAACCATCTCATCCTCTGTCATCCCCTTCTCTTCCCACCTTCAATCTTTCCCAGCATCAGGGTCTTTTCTGAGGAGTCAGTTCTCATCAGGCGGCCAAAGGATTTGAGTTTCAGCTTCAGCATCAGTCCTTCCAATGAANAACCATCTCATCCTCTGTCATCCCCTTCTCTTCCCACCTTCAATCTTTCCCAGCATCAGGGTCTTTTCTGAGGAGTCAGTTCTCATCAGGCGGCCAAAGGATTTGAGTTTCAGCTTCAGCATCAGTCCTTCCAATGAATAGTCAGGACTGATTTCCTTTAGGATTAACTAATTTTATCTCCTTGCAGTTTAAGGGGCTCTCAAGAGTCTTCTCCAACACTGTAGTTCAAAAGCATCAATATTCGGTGCTCGGCTTTCATTACAGTCCAACTCTCACATCCACACATGACCACTGGAAAAACCATAGCTTTGACTAGACAGGACTTTGTTGGCAAAGTAATGTCTCCGCTTTTTAATATGCTGTCTATGTTTGTCATAGCTTTTCTTCCAAGGAGCGAGCATTTTTTAATTTCAAGGCTGCAGACACCATCTGCAGTGATCTTGGAGCCCAGAAAAATAAAGTCTCTCACTGTTTCCATTGTTTCTCCATCTATTTGCCATGAAGTGATGGGGCTGGATGACATGATCTTAGTTTTCTGAATGTTGAATTTTAAGCCAACTATTACTCTCCTCTTTTACTTTCATCAAGAGGCTCTTTAGCTCTTCTTCACTTTCTGTCATAAGGGTGGTGTCATCTGCATATCTGAAGTGTTGATATTTCTCNGCTGGATGACATGATCTTAGTTTTCTGAATGTTGAATTTTAAGCCAACTATTACTCTCCTCTTTTACTTTCATCAAGAGGCTCTTTAGCTCTTCTTCACTTTCTGTCATAAGGGTGGTGTCATCTGCATATCTGAAGTGTTGATATTTCTCCCAGCAATCTTGATTCTAGCTTGTGCTTCATCCAGCCCAGTGTTCCTCATGGTGTACTCTGCATATAAATTAAATGAGCAGAGTGACAATATATAGCCTTGATGCACTCCTTTTCCTATTTGGAACCATTCTGTTATCCTGTATCCAGTTCTAACTGTTGCTTCCTCACCTGCATATAGATTTTTCAGGAGGCAGGTCAGGTAGTCTGGTATTCCCTTCTCTTTAAGAATTTTCCAGTTTCTTATGATCCACTCAGTCAAAGGCTTTGGCATAGTCAATAAAGCAGAAGTAGATGTTTCTCTGGAACTCTTGAGAGTTGCAGATGTTGGCAATTTGATCTCTGGTTCCTCTGCCTTTTCTAAAACCAGCTTGAACATCTGGATGTTCANAAAAAACTTGCCTCTTGAATCCTCCTGAATATCAACTAGTAAGCCTATTTGTTTCTAAATCTACAGAGTATCATCTTATTTTCTTCACTCAAAATTTTAGTTCCTTAAAAGAAGAAAAGAATATCCCCTATCTACAGAGATACATCAATGCGTGATGATGCTTATTACTGATGCTCACTTTCTCTAGAATTAAGGTGAAGAATTATTTTAATTTATAAACAGTAGCTTACACACAATGGAAAGGAAGAGAGTTCATAATCAAGATGTGATAGCATAAGTTGCATTACCACTCAGCCTTCTCTGACAGCTTTGGCTAATGCCTGAAAGATCGAATACACCTTTCCTGGGGGGCCTTAAGACAGATTTTAAACTGTCTTTCCAACCCCCTCAGTCATATATATATACATGTATATATATGGCTTCATATATATCACTCATATAGAGTGTTTCCCTGCAATAATTTTTTTCATATCAGGAAGTGATATGTTGATGTAACAAGTGCCTAAATTATGGAATATAAACATATTATATGGTTTATAATTCCATAATAGGTAGGGACTGGAAACATTTTAGGAAGCATAATAGAAAAAGCCTAGATTCCCTTGTATAGACTACTGGATGAAATATGGTTGTTATATACTGCCAGGGGAAGTAAGGACCATTGAAGAAAATTCTGNAATTTGGATTACTTTTCATTATGTAATAAATCATCAGTGACAGATTAAATCATTATGATTATACTATATATGGCCATGTAACCTCCACATGGATATTTTTGCAGTGTGGCAAGTCAGTCCTTCAGACACCAAATTCTAAAAGAAAGTTCAGATTTCTTAAGATGAAGGAAACATCACTGAATGCTTTGAAAAAACTAAATCTTAGTGTCATTTCTTTAAGTATTTTTCATAATCATATTTTCTCTAATCCCAACCAATGCAGCTGTTCCTAGTATATTTCTCTGATGTAAACATCATAGTGATCATGCCACTGCTCACTTTATAAGACATATTTGAAAGTATTCCATCTCTACTAGACACTAAATGAATATTCATAGAAAGGCCATATAAAACCAATATCTGTTAGTTCAAAGTAGAGTGCAATTGGATGCATTACATTTTTCCAAGAAGCCAAATAGAATTTTCCCATTAAAACTTTTATTTAAAATTATTTAATGGATAATATATCATTGTATCTGGAAAGAAGGTCTTGAATCACTAAGCTTCTCAGTCAACTCTATATGTGTCACAAAACAGTGGTAAGTTATGTGTGTGTGACAATAAATATTATTTGATAATCATGAGAAGATACAGAAAAAAGCAGATGTTCTACATTTTAGTGAAATCTTGCAATGATGCTGACCCATGTTACAACATACTTTCTTTTTTATTTAGACTTAAATCTGGAATACAGAGTTTAGGATATCAAAAATCTAAGTCAATGAAGAAACTTTCCCTTGATAAAGAACATTTAAATGTGAATGTAAATGAAAATTGTTTCCAAATCATGATGTCTTAGAGTTAATCATATTAATATTTTCAAGGATGGGGAAAATTAATATCATAAAGATGCCAGTTCTATTAATGTTTACAGACAAATGAACAGCAAATTTAGTACAAAATGCCAGAAGGATTTTGGAAACTTCTTGATATAATTAGTTTGTAAAAGAAAAGATTCACCCAAGCTAAATGTGATTTTTGAAAAATTAGATGAAAATGGTGAGATTTACTCTCATTCCCAATATACTAATATATATTATAAGGCTATAATGATTAAAACATAATGGTATTGGTATAAAGATAAGCAGACCAATGTAAAAGTAGTTCTTACTGTAAACATGAAGTTAGCATGTACTAATGGTGGTAAGATAAATCTGTAAACAAAAGATTCATTTTTAGCAGCTTTGTTGAGAATGCACTTGTATGTCTAACACACATTGTATACAGCGGTCTTCTGTATCCATGGGTTCCATATTTGTATTCAGCCCATCATGGATTTTGGAAGGGACTTGAGTATCTGTAGATTTTGGTTTCTTCAGGGAGTCCAGGAACGGGTAACCTGAATATATCAAGGGACAATTGTACTAGAATAAGTGAGTTAAATGTTTAAATGTCAAAGATGAAATTATAAGGCAAATAGGCAAGACTACAAAAGAATCTTTTGAACTTAGAATAGTGCAAATTTCTTAAACTTGACCCCATAACCATAAGGAAAAATGGAGAGATTTGACTAGATATCATGTAAGATATTTTTTATAGCAAAGGACATTAACAAGTTGGAGACAAATAGAAAGATTTGTATATATTTATAATCTATAAAAAATTGATACCTGGTAGGCAGAATCTGCCTGCAATACAGGAACCACAGGAGACATGGGTTCGATCCTTGGGTTCTGAATATCTTCTGGAGGAGGAAATGGCAACCCACTCCAGTATTCTTGCCTGGAGAATCGTCATGGACAGAGGAGCCTATCGGGTGACAGTCCAAGGGGTCACAAAGAGTTGGACATGACAGAAGTTACTTGACATAGCAATGTGGGAGGCAGAACACATTTCTTTGAGAAAGCAAGAAATAGACAAGAAAGCTCAATTTATTAACAATAAATAAAAATGCTTTACTTTGTTCCAGAATTTTTGAAAGTACTTCATAAAATGACAGTAATCCCACAGTCTGTTAACTGGTAGAGATGGAATTTGACCACACACAGTTCTAGAATCAGTACTTCACTTACTAACAGAAAAACCAAGAAGAATATGAGCAAAGGATAGATGAGAAGAAGGCAGCTTAAAAACTAAAGGGGGACAGACTTATCTACTATTTAGAATCTTCATGGCTCTTCCAAGGAGCCTAGCAATGAGCTGGATCCATGAAAAGAATCTGCAAAATCTCCCAGTGAGGAAGCCTCTGGTACCCAAACCCCCTAAGCTGTCTGATTTCCAAGGATAGTATGTTTCTCTCATTGACAAGGCCATTCCTCCAAGGGGAAAGTCAGTCAGTTCAGTCACTCAGTCATGTCCAACTCTTTATGACCCCATGAGCTGCAGCACGCCAGGCCTCTCTGACCATCACCAACTCCCAGAGTCCACCCAAACCCATGCCCATTGTGTCAGTGATACCATCCAACCATCTCATCCTCTGTTGTGCCCTTCTCCTCCTGCCCTCAATCTTTCCCAGCATCAGGGTCTTCAAAGGGAAAGTAAGCCTGCTAAATCTTACTTTTTGTTGCTCTTGATATGATTTGGCAGCAGCAAGAAGCATGACAAAATGAATCAGACAAGCATCATATGCAAATGGACCAACTTGGAAGACACACCTACCCCACAAAAGGGGAAAAAATTGGATTCAATTACCGTATTGAACATGGAACTGCTTCTTTGCCCCTGGAGAAGATAGCACATGTGTGACCAAGCATCTGAGTGACAATATTTGCTGGACAGTGGAATTTCTTAACATGATAAAATGCATCAGTGGGATCCTATTTTTGTCTGTCACTGCACTAGGCCTCCTAGTATGGCAATTAGTGGTTGATGCTACTATCATACATGGATAGTAAATACTATTGAGCAACAAGATGACCTTCTCAAAGATGATCTACAACAATCTCTTTGGTAATGACTTCTAAGGAATGTCTATTTCAACCATCTGTGGTGACTGAACTCTTAAACATTGGAATACTGGAATACTACCATACTGTGCAAAGAGTTTCTGCTTCAGTGAAGCTCCTCAGCCCCCAAGTGTCAACCATGGGGAATGAAGAACAAAGTCCATAGGATAAATCATGACACATATTTCGATACTACGGTATAAGGGGTTTTATATATTTATCAAAAATATAACATTCTGTTCTGCATCTTGCTCTTTTCATTTAGCACATCTTAGAGGTCATTCCATTTCATGTTATACAGAGATTTCTGTTTGTAAAAAATGTTACAAAGTACTGCGTTTCTGAGCTTTCCAGTTGTCGCTAGTGATAAAGAACCTGTCTGTTAATGCAGATAGATGTAAGAAACACAGGTTTGATCTCTGGGTCGGGAACATGGTAACCTGCTCCAGTATTTCTTGCTTGGAGAATCCCATGGACAGAGAAGCCTGGCAGGCTGCAGTCCACAGAGTCACACAGAGTTGGTCATGACTGAAGCAACTTGGCGTGCACGCACACACTGCATTTCTGATATGTAGGAACTCCAATTATTCTGTAACTCAATATTCACTTTTTCTTCCCCTTTCCTCAAATGTACTTGACCCCAGTGAGTAGATGGGGATTTGCATTGCATCAGTTGAGGATGACTGGATAGACAAGACACACATGAGTTTTGGATCTTCTTGCCGCCAGAATAGCACCATAGCATCCCTGGGGGTTTTATGACTCCAGAGCTCTCAGGAAGTGAAACATTGCTATGGTTTTCATGCTCTGGCTACAGATTCTGTTTCCCTTGAAGCTGTCCCTTTTTTTTTTTCCCCTTTGGAGGTCATCATTAAAGGGAGAATGGTGACTATTGGATTTCTGTTTATGGCTGCCGAGGAAGGAAAACATCCTGGCAGTTTCCCAAAGCAGCCATATGCATGAACACATCTGATCTTGAGATATGGAGGAGGGGTAATCAGAGGGTGGATAAATTATCTTTCTCCTTTCCTATTAACGAAACAATTAGCCTCAACAGTCAACTGTAACTGGCTAAGTCTGTGGCTCATAGTGATATTGCAAATGGTTCCTGCAGTGTGACAAAGGTAGGGGAGACCTTGTCAGAACCCATTCCCTTTCCTAGACAATCACTCATTCCTGATGACTGTTGCTGCTTTTTTAGTCTGTTTGCCTTAGTCTTCTACAAAGACGTTTCCATCAACTGCACAAACTATTTCAACTTTTCCTTGTTTCCTCTGGTATAGAATGCTATTATTCTAATATCTTGGCTCTTCGCAACTACTCCATATAGGAGATCTTACTGCAGAAGCCTTGGCTGCAATTGCCTCTACCTTCTTAAAGCAAGTCAACTTTGCCACCACCTTAAATAGCAGGAAAGCTATATGCCCAGAGCAGAAAGTAGTCAATACTGGTTGGATATATGATTTTTACCTTAGAATGAACTATTATTACAATACTTTGTGTCTCCTAAAGTAGGTAAACTCTTCCTTGCTTTTCACATAGATATACTTACTTGCACTCTGGAGCAGGCCATATGATTATTCGTGATGGCCCAAATACTAGGAGTGGTGAAGGAGATATCTCATTATCTACTTCACCACAGGCATGTCAGGAAGTAAGTGCAGGAGAGTTAGGGCTTTCTGGCAGCGGCCTGGAAGCAGTGACTATGGGGGTAGTGTGTGTAACACCTCACCTGGGTGTTCTGTTGGGCTCCCTCTGCAGGCTTAGTGCTATGTTAGCTTCCAGACTTCCCCAGAGAGATTAAGCTCTAGTTACCTGTAGGGATAACTTTCTTAATAACAACTCTCTCTTCACTTCACTTCTTTTCTTTCCTAGTAGAGGCTCCCCTATATTATTACCATTGTCCCTAAAGAAGCTACTTTTGCAAGAGCAGCTGTGAATATAGGAACTGTGAAGGTGATTGGTTGTTTTTAAGTGACTCTGATGCACTGAAGGAAAAAGCTAATAGGACCGAATCAGTCAACTATCAACCCAAAAGTTTCACAAAGTGAAATTACATCAGAAACCCTTGATGTAATGTGTAAAAGACCCTTATTTTCTGCAGCCAGAGCGTAGGTTGTATTGAAATTTGAGGTTCCAGGACCAAATTTTGAGAATAATAGAGTTTTGAAATAGGTTGAAATTTTCCCTGAGAGAAAAAGAGGGTGGCCCTGGGAGTAGCTTGAGAAAATCTAGCTTGATGTGCTTAGGAGCTACAGCCTCCAAAGTTGTGTGAACAGCCAAACTGACCCACTCCTCACAGCTAGAGAACAACCTCCTCTTCTTGCCTGTAGACTGTATGGAGACAGCATCTGAGGTGATGCATGACACATCTTGCCTTCCTCAAAATCTGCCTCCCCCTTTTCTCATTGCTTTCAGGGCAATACATGGAACAAAATGTCCTCTTTATCCAAATGGTAAAGCTCCACCAGTGTCATGTACTCTGACCCAAGCCACCATTATCTTTCAGCAAGTTTACTGCAAAGGCTTTTGGGCTGACTTCCTGCTATTATCCTTCCCTTTCTACCATCTTGGCTGAACACACCAGCCAGAGCTGTCAGCTGAGGGCTCTGCTCTTCTCAAAAGACTTCAGTGGTGTTCGATCTCACCCCTTTGAGGACCCCATCCACCACCCATACTTCTCTGATCTCAGTCTTATTTCTCTCCTCCTGCCTCAGTCAACCCTGTCCACAGAGGCTTTTTTGATGTTCCTCAAATAAAGCAGCACAATCCCATCCCAGACCTCTTAGGCTAACTGTGTCCTCTGCTCAAAATGCTGTTCCTCTGAATACTCACCCTGTCACTCTCTTAACTCTTGCAAGTGTTCTTTGAATGGTCACTTTTAAAATGCAGCCTTTTCTTACCACCTTATCAAAATCATAAACCCTCCCTCTCCTCTGAGATACCCTACATAACCTCTTTGCTTTATTTTTTTCTCCACAGCCCTTATGATATTCTAATATATAGTTTCCCTTACATATTTAATCTGTGTATTGCCTTTTCTTTCTATTAGAAGATAAATGTTATAAGCACAGCTATATATGTCTATTTTATTTCTTTACACATCCCTAGCACTTAGGGAAGTACCTGACTCATAGTAGGTTCTCAATCCGTAAGTGTTGACAGGATTATTATAATATGTAAAGAATAAAATAAGGGAAGATAAAAGAAAAAGAAAAATTAGTAATGGCACTGATGATAATATAATAGTAGCTATATATTTTGTTGAAGTCCTACTCGGTACCATGTAATACAATACTTAGAACAATCCTATAGGTTAAAAGTACACCCATTTCATAGACGAGGAAAATAGGTCTCTGGTATATTTAGAAAGAAGCTTAAAATTATACAAAGAGAATAGCAGAATGAGTATTTATCAAGTGTTTGACTCTCACCTCAGTGATCTCTCTATATCTCAACACTACCTTCATCCACCACTCTCCAGTGGTAATTTACTCTTTTTTAAAACATTTGATATTTCAGTTGGGAAAGGTAGAAGCACATTGATAAGCAGTACATCAATCATCATGATTGCAATAATAGGCACCGGCTTGAACATTGATTCTGGTATTGGTTAACATGGGTGGGTGCATATCCTGGGTCATACAAGTATCACTTAAGTTTCTTTAGTCATTTCTGTCCATCTCTCTGTGGCTCAGTTTTCACATCCACACAAAGAGAGTAACAGTTATCTCTCTTGTCAGTTTTTGTAAAATGAAGTAAACTAGCAGAAAAAAAAAAACATTTAGAATAATGATATCATAAGCATCATTGTTATGCTCATTTACATTACACAGCACTGTAAAGATTTACAGTGTTTTCACAATGCTTCCATTATTTAATATTTATAGCAATTTCATGAGGTATATAAGAATAATATTTTAGCCCCATGTTATTTTTCAATTTCCTAGTTATTTATCATTTAATGTTTGGTACGTCCTAGCCTAGGTTTAAGGCTTCAGTTCAGTTCAGTTCAGTTGCTCAGTCAAAAAGAAAACACAATCTCTGTCCTCAAGAATACCCAGATAAGAAAAAAAATGTATAGCAGAATAAATGCTTTGATAAAGGTAGCCTGAGGATGCTGAGAAAACTGAGACATATAGAAGTTAAAAAAACCTATCCCAGAGTGCCCAAACAACAAAGCTTCTCACTCTCCATTCAGAGTTTTCCCCCAAAACACTGGTAGGAATAACGGATAAAGCAGTCTTGTGAGATGGGAGATATGAGGCTTGAGTTTTTCGTTGCTACCAGGAAAATCCTAGCTTTTCTTTACATTGCAGAAAGGGACTGAGTTTCCTCCTTCTCTCAGCTGAATTAAATTTGCCCATTCTCTCACCTGGTATCCAGGTTTGGTGAGCAAGATCCCATTATCCTGGAATTATCAATAATAATTCCTACTAAAGCACCAAAGAGGTGCAGTTGAATGCTGTGGTCATGAACTCTTATCCGACTGGTTCACAAAAGAGTAGAATAAAGTCAGTGTTTCACTTCACTGGGAACCAGAAGACCCGGATGTGACCTTGGGCAAATGACTCCACTTCTCTGCACCTTAGTAAATATTAGCTATCATTATCACCTTTATGGTTTCTAGAACGACCTGGATGGGAGTCGCACTCTGATAAAGAAAACTAAAACAAAGCACTGCGTGACCTCAGAGCGTAAGTTCAATTTCTAGGTTGATTCTTTGCCATCTTTTCCATCGTGTCAAATGTTGTTTGCTTTCTAAGCTAAAGGAAGTGACTAGCGCACTGCTTGGTCCAGGGCACACATTTGAACATATTTGCTCAACGAATGAACTGTCATCTGCACAAAAAAAGCGTATTAGTAAGTCAGTGTTCAGAAAGACCCGTCTATACATCTTGCGCTCTTTCTAATCAGACACAGTCTCATCTTTTAGACTCAATTCCTAACACCTGCAGGTCCTTAGTGCTTCCGCTTCTTTGCGAGGCGGCTTTCCCCACAGAAAGCCTGTGTTCTGCCACAGCTGCACCAATTAGTCTCCCTGCCCGAGAAGAGTGACAATAGTGATATTTCTCCAGATGAATGATAGACCTACTGGAGAGTCCACAAATCAAAATGTCAATTTTCTTTTCTCCTTCAGTTTCTTTTGTGTTGTGTGTTTATATATAATTTCTTCTACAAAAATGCCTTTGGATAGAGATAAAATATCTTCTTTTTTTTCAAGTTTAACTAAATAATGAAGCAAATCTGTGACAGATTCTGACACATTTTAGAATTATAGTCGTCGCCTACGAAGCGTGGCAATCTCATGAGCTCTTTGAAAAGAGTGATTTAAAGGCACCAGTAGTACCTAAGAAAAAGGCAGGCTAGGAAAGAGGGTAAAGCTAATGCATGCTCCTGATAATTATGTAACACAAAATGTGGATTTACAGCTCAAGCACAAAAACCTAGGAGATACCCAATTCAACAAATTGGTTTCTAATTATAATATTCATTCTTCGCAGTTTTGTCATAGCATAAAGATTTTATGACATTTTAAATTTCTCTTCAACTTTGAAAGAGACACATGCCACAGTCATGTAACACATTGAAAACCAATAGTAAGGCCAGGGTAACTACATTTATGCCTCTATTTTCTATTAAAAATATCTCCAGTGACTTACTAAATTTTCAGAAACCAATTTTTGTTTTTGGTTTCTGTTTGTTTGCTTATTCTTAATTCAGCCATTCAGAGTTTTAGATTAACATGTCGGATTTAAGATGAATTAATGGTGAAAAATATCTTTCCCCACAGAAATCTAAGAAAGTATATAACAAATTATTAGAGCACAACTAAAGACAAAAACCAGTATATGAACCCATAGTTATAAATCATGAGATCCTAACAAGTTCCAGGTAAAATTACTGAACCATGTTTGAGGGTACAGTGACTTGAATTTAGAGTATGGTAGCACTTTGCCTGGTGGGCTGCAGTTCATGGGGTCGCTAAGAGTTGGACACAACTGAGCGACTTCACTTTCACTTTTCACTTTCATGCATTGGTGAAAGAAATGGCAACCCACTCCAGTGTTCTTGCCTGGAGAATTCCAGGAATGGGGAAGCCTGGTGGGTTGCTGTCTATGGGGTTGCACAGAGTCAGACATGACTGAAGTGACTTAGCAGCAGCAGCAGCAGCAGCAGCACTTTAACAGGCTTTTAGGATTCATCCCTCACTATCTTCTTTCCTTGTAATGGCTTTTTTTGTTGTTCAGTCACTAAGTTATGTCTCACTCTTTGCGATCCCATGAACTGCTGCATGCCAGGCTTCTCTGGCCTTTGCCATCTCCTGGAGTTTGCCTAAACTCATGTCCATTGAGTCGGTGATGCCATCCAACAATCACATCCTCTGTCGCCGCCTCCTCCTGCTCTGAATCTTTCCCAGCATCAAGGCCTTAAGAATCAGAATTCTTAGGTTGAATTGTGATGCAGGCCACGTAAGTTGTCCATGTACTCTCTCCTTTATATAAATTTCTCCTTATTTTTTTATTGAACTATAGTTGATGTACAATGCTGTGTTAACTGAAAGTGTACAGCAAAGTGAATTCAGTTATTAATATACATATATCCTCTCTTTTTCAGATTGTTTCCACATCATGGGAATTCCACATAATATTTTGCATGAAAATAATGAAAGAATGCACACGCCTTCTCTTCTAAGGTTTATTCATGTTTTCCATAAAAAATACTATATGGAATTCTTACAATGTGTATGGTTCTATGCTAGATGTGGCTAGGGAAAAAAAAAAAAAAAAACAGGAATAGAATGCTGTGTCAATAAATCTACCTTGTAAAGGGAGAGATGGTTGTCCTCAAGAGTTTGGGCTCAGTCATGTCTGAGTCTTTGCAACTCCATGGACTGTAGCCTGCCAGGTTCCTCTGTCCATGGATTTTCCAGGCAAGAATACTGGAACAGGTTGCCATTTCCTACTCCAGGGAATCTTCCCAACCCAGGGACTGAACCCACATCTCTTGACTCCCGCTTTAGCAGGCAGATTCTTTACTGCTGTCACCTGGGAAGCCCAAAGGGATAGGTGGTACGTGTGTTTAATTACAAGTAAAAGAGAAAGGAAAACCCTGTAAGAGAAAATAATGTGCTCTAGGAATCCAGAAGAGGAAAATAGATGGAGGAAATGGGCACATTCTTATAGAGGAGGAGATATTTGAACTGGGTCTTAAGTGACAGAGATGTTTAGTTATGTGAAAATATTTTTTTAAAATGGCAAATGCAAAGGTAAGTTTGTAGCCTTATAAAAATAATACTGTGTAGGCCAATTTAATTGGAACAAAAATGTAGGAAGACTAGTTTGCAAGCATAGGATGTAATTGTGGAAGCTTGAAGATTACACCTAGCTAGTACATGTTGT
This sequence comes from Neotragus pygmaeus, assembly GCA_006410875.1. NCBI lineage: Eukaryota > Metazoa > Chordata > Mammalia > Artiodactyla > Bovidae > Neotragus > Neotragus pygmaeus. The sequence continues at coordinate 383,584 of SJYV01018986.1, forward strand.
AAAAATGCTGTGTAAAATGTAATACAAATTTATATTATTGTTTTCAGGCATTTTACATGTAGAATATATATGGAATGATAATTTTAATGATAATTTTAAGCTATCAGGCTAAATGGTTATTAGTGAAAAATGTCATAACATGAATGTATTTTGGAAAAGATCAATATCATAATGTAGGTGAAATATGAGAACCTATAGAACCCCTGAGTCCTGGATAAAAAGACTTTATGTTTTGATTTTTCTTTCTGTAGAGGAGAAAAATGAATATAAAGGAACTAAAACCTAAATATTTCAGATAGTTTTTTTCTTCCATGCAAAAAGCACCAGTTATTTTAATGTGGTATTTGTGATAAACAATATTTTTATTCATTTGCACAGCTTGAGTAAGCTTGCAAGAAACATGATAAGCAACAAAGAATAACTGTACAACAAGAAACCATTTTTATTTTGCATAAGATGAATGTAAGAAACATTAATAAAATACTGTGGGGAATATATATCAGAGGGCTTCAGCACCGTGTTATTAGTTTTATGTTTGAAATGGTAAATGTTGAGGAATTCTTCTGAGGAATAAAATGATAGATATTAATA